>JBAMNC010000525.1:1800000-2206982 GCA_037902135.1 Cetoscarus ocellatus | reverse complement strand
AAAACAGGCCAAAAAACATGTTAGTGCAGACGGTTTGGTCAAATTTGGCTTCAAAATGGACAAATGAGCCTTTTTTTCTCAGCTCAGGATTTGAAAAAACACTAAGGCTAACATATGACTTTTTTCGATTTCGGACTCTGACAAAAAATGTGCTGAAACATGACTTTTTGGGTGTTAAAGAGGGCCACAAACATGCTAGTGCAAACGGTTTGGTCATATTTGGCTTCAAAATTGCCTTATGAGACTTTTTCTCTCAGCTCAGGATTTGAAAAAACACTAAGGCTAACATATGACTTTTTTCCATTTCGGACTATGACAAAAAATGTGCTCAAACATGACTTTTTTGGAGTTAAAGAGGGCCACAAACATGCTAGCGCAGACGGTTTTGTCATATTGGGTTTCAAAATGGACTAATGAGCCTGTTCCTCTCAGCTCAGGATTTGAAAAAACACTAAGGCTAATATATGACTTTTTTCCATTTTGGACTCCGACAAAAAATGTGCTCACACATGACTTTTTGGGTGTAAAACAGGCCAAATAACATGCTAGTGCACACAGTTTGGTCATATTTGGCTTTAAATTGGACTAATGAGCCTGTTTCTCTCAGCTCAGGATTTGAAAAAACACTAAGGCTAACATATGACTTTTTCCATTGTGGAATCCGACAAAAAATTTGCTCAGACATGACTTTTTGGGTGTTAAATAGGGTCACAAACATGCTAGTGCACACAGTGTTGTCATATTTGGCTTCAAAATGGACTTATGAGCCTTTTTCTCTCAGCGTATGATTTGACAAAATTAGAAGGCTAACATATGACTTTTTTTTCATTTCGGACTCTGAAAAAAAAAGTGCACATACATGACTTTTTGTGTGTTAAAGAGGGCCACAAACATGCTAGTGCAGACGGTTTGGTCATATTCGGCTTCAATATGGACTTACAAGCCTTTTTCTCTCAGCGTAGGATTTGACAAAACACTAAGGCTAACATATGACTTTTTTTCATTTTGGACTCCGACAAAAAATATGCTCAAACATGACTTCATGGGTGTTAAAAAGGGCCACAAACATACTAGTGCAGATGGTTTGGTCATATTTGGTTTCAAAATGGACTAATGAGCCTTTTTCTTTCAGCTCAGGATTTGAAAAAAAAAATTAAGGCTAACATATGACTTATATTTCATTTCGGACTCCGACAAAAAATGTGCTCAAACATGACTTTTTGGGTGTTAAAGAGGGCCACAAACATACTACTGCCAACAGTTTGGTCATATTTGGCTTCAAAATGGACTCATGAGCCTTTTTCTCTCAGCTCAGGATTTGAAAAAACACTAAGGCTAACATATGACTTTTATTCATTTTGGACTCCAACAAAAAATGTGCTCAAACATGACTGTTTGGGAGTTAAAGAGGGCCACAAACATGCTACTGCAGACGGTTTGATCACATTTGGCTTTGAAATGGACTTATGAGCCTTTTTCTCTCAGCTCAGGATTTGAAAAACACTAAGGCTAACATATGACTTTTTTCCATTTCGGACTCTGAAAAAAAATGTGCTGAAACATGACTTTTTGGGTGTAGAACAGGCCAAAAACATGCTAGTGCAGGTGGATTGGTCATATTTGGCTTCAAAACGGACTTACAGGCCTTTTTCTCTCAGATCAGGATTTGAAAAAACACTAAGGCTAACATATGACTTTTTTCCATTTCAAACTCTGACAAAAAATGTGCTCAAACATGACTTGTTGGGTGTTAAACAGGCCAAAAAACATGTTAGTGCAGACTGTTAGGTCATATTTTGGCTTTAAAATGGACTTATGAGCCTTGTTCTCTCAGCTCAGGATTTGACAAAACACTAAGGCTAACATATGACTTTTTTTCCATTTCGGACTTCGACAATAAATGTGCTCAAACATGACTTTATGGGTGTAAAACAGGCCAAAAAACATGTTAGTGCAGACAGTTAGGTCATATTTTGCTTTAAAATGGACTAATGAGCCTGTTTCTCTCAGCTCAGGATTTCAAACAACACTAAGGCTAACATATGAGTTTTTTTCCATTTTGGACTCTGAAAAAAAATGTGCTAAAACAAGACTTTTTGGGTGTTAAACAGGCCAGAAAACATGCTAGTTCCGACGGATCGGTCATATTTGGCTTCAAAATGGACTTATGAGCCTTTTTCTGTCAGCTCAGGATTTGAAAAAACACTAATATATGACTTATATTTGATTTCGGACTCCGACAAAAAATGTGCTCAAACATGACTTTTTGGGTGTTAAAGAGGGCCACAAACATGCTAGTGCAGATGGTTTGGTCATATTTGGCTTCAAAATGGACTAATGAGCCTTTTTCTCTTAGCTCAGGATTTGAAAAAACACTAAGGCTAACATATGACTTTTTTTCCATTTCGGACTCTGACAAAAATTATGCTCAAACATGACTTTATGGGTGTAAAACAGGAAAAAAAAACATGCTAGTGCAGATGGTTTGGCCATTTTCGGCTTCAAAATGGATTTATGAGCCTTATCTCTCAGCTCAGAATTTTAATAAAAACACTAAGGCTAACATATGACTTTTTTTTTTCCATTTTGGACTCCTACAAAAACTGTGCTCAAACATGACTGTTTGGGAGTTAAAGAGGGCCACAAACATGCTAGTGCAGACGGTTTGGTCATATTCTGCTTCAAAATGGATTTACAAGCCTTTTTCTGTCAGCTCAGGATTTGAAAAAACACTAAGGCTAACATATGACTTTTTTCCATTTTGGACTCCGACAAAAATGTGCTCAAACATGACTTTATGGGTGTAAAACAGGCCAAAAAACATGTTAGTGCAGACGGTTTGGTCATATTTGGCTTCAAAATGGACAAATGAGCCTTTTTCTCTCAGCTCAGGATTTGAAAAAACACTAAGGCTAACATATGACTTTTTTCGATTTCGGACTCTGAAAAAAAATATGCTGAAACATGACTTTTTGGGTGTTAAGGAGGGCCACAAACATGCTAGTGCAAACGGTTTGGTCATATTTGGCTTCAAAATTGCCTTATGAGCCTTTTTCTCTCAGCTCAGGATTTGAAAAAACACTAAGGCTAACATATGACTTTTTTCCATTTCGGACTCCGATAAAAAGTTAGCTCAAAAATGACTTTTTGGGAGTCAAAGAGGGCCACAAACATGCTAGTGCTGACAGTTAGGTCATATTTGGCTTGAAAATGGACTGATGAGCCCTTTTGTCTCAGCTCAGGATTTGAAAAAACACTAAGGCTAACATATGACTTTTTTTCCATTTTGGACTCTGACAAAAAAATATGCTCAAATATGACTTTTTGGGTGTTAAAGAGGGCCACAAACGAGCTGGTGCAGACAGTTTGGTCATATTCGATTTAGAAATGGACTTATAAACCTTTTTCCCCTCAGGTCAGGTTTTGGAAAAGCCGTCATGCTAACATATGACGTTTTTGCCATTTCAGACTTCGGAAAAAAATATGCTCACACATGACTTTATGGGGGTTAAACAGGACGAAAAACATGCTAGTGCAGACGGTCTGGTCATATTTGGCTCAAAATTGGACTTACATATATACATATATGTATATGTTCATACACAAATTATAATTCAGATTTTCTTGCAATTCAAAGCAAAAATTGTGTCATTACTTTATTTTTTTTTTAAATTGAAATATAAGATTAAAACATTATAAAATCAAAGGCAGCATAACAGTGGGCTGGACTAGGAGGTCCCCTGGAGGTCGGAGGCCCCCGGTCACCGCGGCTCCATCAGCCCAGCGGTAAATCCGTGGCTGGTTGTATTGTTTTATTGCAGTTTACCCCTCTGTCGGCATCATGATCATGTGAGCACACACTGGCTTGGCTGTGCCCCATGCTTTTTAACGGTACACTTATTTACCTTTTGCTGCCAGCAATGTTTTGTGCCTTTTAAATTAAACAAAGGTACACCTTTATCCACTTTAATGGCCATTTCTGAACCTTACAGGGCACATTTATGATTTTTGTACCTTACGGTGCAAAAGTGTGTGTTTTTTGTGTGTATGACACAGTGAAAAAAGAAAATCAAACTGTTATATAATAACATGGCACTCATCTGGTGCCATTTTTCACAGTTTCCTTTATCCTCATATAATCTTTGTTTATTTTATGCATGATTTTGACCCCAAACACTCAACAAACTCTGCTAGAAAAGTTCATTGCAAACATGCACCAGCATCATTAAAGAAAAAAGTTTCTAAGAGAAGTTGCATGACTTCAGAATTTTTAAAGTCAACTTTTATGTGAATGAAGACGAGTCAACTTCGACTATTCGCTGTTGATGTCATGAATTAAAACAAGCGACAATAGGTATTTTCAAAATAAAATACATTTGCTGCTGGCAACAGACATTTGACGTAACTTAGCTACAACAGCATTTGTATCCATAAGGTGTGTGCAGCAGCATATTGATCTACTAACTGTTATAAAACTGCTAAGTCTCCGTTTTGGTCCTAGTCTGCATGTAACAAGAAAGGAACATCAACATGAGTTAGATGAAGGGTTGCTCTCTGTCATGGGAATTGGATGACACTTGATCATCTATATCCTTGCCTGCTGCCTTCTCTAAGAAGTCCATGTTGCTAATGTCTTCAGTGATATGTGACAGGACGACTTCAGGAAAAAAAGAGTCATCACACAGCATCAAAGCTGTTTGGTAGACTAGTTGACTAACCATCACAGAAAATTAAAAAGGGTAAAATTTTAGTTTTGGTAAAATTTAAGCAAGTGCAGAGCTGATTTTACTCTCAATGGTCAAATTCCTGAAAATGTACTCTCAGTTGAAAAAGAGTTAGTGTCAGAAACAAGCACAAAAATGATGTTTCAGTAAAAACACAGGTGTCTCTGTAGGGTCTTTGACTCAGAACTTTTCATTCAGAACCTCTCAGTGACACTTGTAGAGTCACTCATCCTGCCTGTCCTCCATTATTTGACAAGTACTAATAGATGCCACAAGCTTATGTCCTGAAAACTGCTGAGCAAATGTCTTTTTTTAAAATATATGTGCTCTAATAAAACATAGTATCTTTATTTCATTTCCCTATTTCCCTATTAATTTACAGTAAATAAGTATAGCTATGTTTACACTTTGAAGTATTAACATAACGGTAACACTTAACTTTAGTAAAAAAATGAACCCTGACAGAAAGCATTTCTAACACTACATAGTGTTGATCAAAAGACACAGTTAAGTGTTAAATTTTAAATTTTAACTCCAAAAAGAGTCAACAATTTCTCTTGATTCAAGTAGAAGTACCAACTTAGCAAAAAGAGTGGTGTGGACCCAAATGGACACTTTAGAAGTGTTAATATTAATTCTAAAAGTTTTAATTTGTCCGTGCAGTTTTGTTGTGTATACACCCCCTTATTTCAACAAATCACACTAACACAAACACTCCCTCAGCCCCTCTTCATGACGCACCACTCTACTTTCACTGTCCAGATATCCTAAATACCTTATGGAGGCATATTACCACCAGGCTGCAGTTCTGTTTTTTCTCTGTTTCAGAGCTTACATGTGGGTACAGTCTGGCTGGTATCAGTGTCGTAATCCCTCTCCCTCTGAGCTTGCTACCATATGACAATACTAAGCCCACCCTACAAAGCTGAAGAATTAGCCGCCTGCCCTTTTCTTTGTGCTGAAAGAGAGAAAAAAGAAGGAGAGAGGATAAGAAAAGGAAGTCGTGGGAGAGACGGAGTGTGTGTTTGAGTAAAAGAAGGAGAGAGGCAGAGAGAGTCAGGAACAGATGAATGATGTTTGATGACACTGGCTGGGTGGATTTCTGCAGCCTTTGTGCACAACAATCCCTGAGAGATTCTTTCCCCACAAGACAGAGGAGACAATTCAGAGCTGACAATGAGACTCCAGCGAATAAAGCAGCTCTGGTGAGTCAGAGATGGTATACAGTGTGTGTGTGTGTGTGTGTGTGTGTGTGTGTGTGTGTGTGTGTGTGTGTAAGAGAGAGAGAGAGAGAGAGAGAGAGAGAGAGAGAGGATAGCTGTATGACACGTGCCTGTGTGCAGAATGTGTGAGGTTGTGTGTACCTTTGTGTGTGTGGGTGTGTGTGTGGGTGTGTGTGTGTGTGTGTGTAAAAATGAATAATGTAGAGGATGCCTGTATGAGCGTGAGGGCCGGGAGGAGGGCAGATGGTCGCCTGCTGATAGGACAGAATCCAGGCAACAGGGTCCTCCAGAGAGCTGGGTTTAGACCTGCTGTAACACACACACAAACGCACACACGCACCCACCAGACACACACACCAAAACCTTCTTATACACAATGTTTTTCTCCTTTTTCTATATTTATTTCACCTTTAAACCTAAGCACTAGGGCTGCTCGATTATGGCAAAAATCATAATCACTGTGATTTAAATGTATATTGAGACCCCGATTATGAAACACAATTTCTCACTGATCTTAAAACACGCACCATATGCTTCCATTGAACATATAAGCTTTTTACTTTATAATTTTTAACATTAGAGAACGGGGCAATACAAAGAAATATATTGTAAAAGTGCAAATACCTCAAAATAATGCTAATAATAATAATGGAAAAAGAAAAAAAATCTTTGTGTCATGTGGAGTAATCTTTTAATCTCGATTACTCAAATTTCATAATTATGGAAGGCAGTAAATTTTATTTTGATTACAAGCACAAGACTGTTAAAAAGATAATATCACATATAATTACAGTTGTTTTTCTGTATAAATACATAGTCAAATTCAGTTTATTTTGGCTTTTTAAAATTTCAGCTAAGTTTAAAATTGTTTTTAAAACTTGTTTGTTAAATTAGATTTTAGTGTAAAATTCTTAGTTTCACTTTTAGTGTTTTTTCTTGGTATTGTAAATGGTTTGGCAAAAAAAAACTCAAGTAACATCTTTAAAAATGAACTAACAAATATAAATAAAAATAGTTTATATTTCTTTAGTTAGCAAGCTCAAACTATATGATAGGCTATGTGTCAGTGAGTATGATTATGTCAGAGACAAAAACAAATGACCTTTTGTATATTTTTTAATTATTGAATTTTAGATGACTTAGTAAAACAAAAAAGATTTTCACTTAGTTTTTGTTTCTGGTAAGGCCTCAGAAATTTATGTTAACAAAAATGTTTTAAATATATAATGTATTAGTTTTATTGTTTTCTGTAAAGGTAATAAATAACCTTGATAGAAATATGGCATTACCTGAATCCTTTCAGTTTTTCTCAAGACACTGATAACAAAAAGTAAAACATTGAGATTAAATCTTACCAGAGATTCTTAAATTAGTTTTTGTTAATTACAAGAAGTTTGTGTGATTATAATGCATCAGCAGGGCTTTAATTTCAAGGAGCACTGACTTAACTGACATTAAATCTTAAAGTTATGCTTATAGTGTTTTTGATATCTGTTGATGTATTTGCATTATCAGCTACTTTAACTTGCATCGAGGAGCTCTTTCAAAGAGGTGCTCAGAAGGAACATTAAGCTGCCATAATTTTAACATAACTGTTTACATTTGAGACCTGAAGGTGGGTCATGTAGACGGAAATAGTTGAAGACATTTGACAAAGCTCAACCTAACTTATGATCAACCTCATAACAAACTAATATGCTGAGCTAAACACTTGAGACTGTTTGACCAATTCTGACAGTGCAAGGTCTTATAGTGATGTCATTGATGCCTGTAATTATGCAAAATCTTAATTTCGTGATAAAACAAAAACTGAGGAGTTATGAAAATATCACCCCCTTACAGTAAGATGATTAAGATGTTTTTACATTTAGACCAACCCATCCTTGAGTTTATATGTGACTACACCTGCTTCTGCAGCTAGCCTCAAGTTCACCATTTTTTTACTTGGGTAGTTTGTTAATTTTTCAAAGCCCAGTTGGTCATGTAGCAGTTATCTGTGGGTCTCAAATGTGTGCCTGGATAAGAAATAATCAGACTTAAAAAGAACCGCAAGGAGGCTATGATGTTCAGAATCCCAAAACAGGCAGAAATCTTCATAATGTATCCTATTTGACTCTGTTTTGATAAGAACACTTTGGTTGTTTTACTTTAGATCTTGACTTATTCATCTCAATATCTTGGGATAGCAAACTGTTTTTCCATGTTAATAATTCCTAAATTCCTGGTTAGAAAACAACCAAAATGTACATGGTATGAATAAGAATGGAGTAAAATCAAATGTGTGCTGTGCATGTCCTCGTGGCGTCAGTGAAAATTGACTTTTAAATATTTTAGTTTTCTCCTACGTCATTCTTTAGTCACAGGGTCCACACAGTATGGTTTTGGGTGATTAGGACAGAGCTAAAAAAAACAAACAAACAAAAAAAAACATTTAATCAGGAGGAAAATTTTTGACCATTGTACATGCTCATGTGCTGGACATTTTCTTTTAATCACGGCAAAATAAATAACTACATAAATAAATAAAAGGTAATTAAAGTCTGAAAGTAACAAACTACCCCAATGCCCCATATTTCACCCTTTGTATTTTAAATTTCGTCCAGTTGGATTGTACTGAGCCTGCCTAACATGTACTGACAGCCACTAGGGGGCGTCAACGAACTGGTTATGATCTGGTTTTGTAGGCTACAAAACAACTACAACCCAAAAGAAAACAGGAAATATCAAGAAAATAAGCAGGTAGAAAAGCACAAAATCAGAAAAAAATCGAGTTGTTTGTTAACAAAGTCTGGCAAAAAAAATCTGTCATATTAAAATAGTTATGAAATGTTTGTTAACAGAGTGAGATCCATTTTTTAATTGCATTTATGCTGCTATTTCGCAAATTACAAGTATGTCAGTTCTATTTTTTTCCCCTCAAAACATTAGTTCTGTCCTACATTCATTCATAAAAAACAATATCAAATGTTTTTTTGGGCCTGTACAATGCTTCACACTGCATGTAAAAAAAATTATAGCCTATATATAGCCTATATATATTATTTACAGCAAAAAACAGCATAATTTAAAAATAATACAAAGGCTGAAAAAGGCCACAGCTAACTCTCTTTTAAACGGCATTATCTGTTTCTGTAGATAAGGAAATATGCTAGTTTCCTGTTACGTGCAGCGTGGTTGGGGCCTCTGATATTCTAAATCATGTCTCTACATAAAAGTCAATTACTTTCCATATTTATCCGGAAGTGAATATTAATTAAAGCCGAGCTCCGTTTCAATTACAGGCCTGAGAGTATCACTGTGCACATCTTTAGCTGTAAACACTTGACAGGAATAAAAAGGCTGAGGGACAATCTGACAAACACCAACACCGCCTGATGACATCGCCTCGAGCATGAAGCGACCCGAGGCCGCGTGCACTGAAATATGATAAAAAATAACGGACGCCATGTTGTCAAGGTTACCTCGAATAAACGTGAACAGACTGCAAGGTGTAGAAAACAAATACGATTTTAATGACAAAAAGCATATAGAAATTGTGCAATTGTTGATTCTTCTCTTTTTTCTTCTTTGTTGGTTTCACAGATTTCAGGTCAATGCTAGTTTGTTTTGGTTTTGTCGATTTTTTAAACTCAAAAACTTAAATTCAGCTGAAGGACTACGTGACGTAATCGAACATAAAACACTTTTCTTGAAATTAAACTAAAACTGACCCTTATTCTATTCAAATTTAAACTCAATAAATCCGTCACAGGCAAAATAACTGTATGACAATTACTAGGATACTGTCACTAATATTTTGCAGATTTTCCTCATAAAATAATTCGAGGAAATTGCGATTTTGTATTTATATTTAAATAATGGTTATATGTACAAACGTCTCCTTTAAATCATCAACAGCGAATGATTTTCTATCATATTTTTCTACCTTGACTTTTTGTTGAAAATTTGAGCATTGAGGAAAATTAAAAGAATATAAAACCCTAACCCTAAGTATTGAAATTTACAGTCAGTGGGTGAATCTTACATTTAATTTAGTTAAACGTGAACACATTCAAAATTAGAACTGCAATTCTGCAAATAAAAATATGTATTTAAATTTTGATGGTGTAATAGTAGCCTATAATGGCGTTTAACATTGAGTAAAAAGATATTATTGTACTGACTGGCTCAAAAAACAATTTGAAAATAATAAAATGATAGTAAAACATGACAAATTGAACAGTTTTTTCCGAAACATTGCGAACTATAGGCTAATTCATTTTCTTAGAAAATAGGCCACACTGTGGTTTAAATCTTAACCTCCTATATGTTTCTGGTATTATTTAAAATATTTAAAAAGGTCAGGACATTTGCAAGGAGTTCTATATATGCTGTAATTCTCCAGAGGCAGAGCCTTAAAACTTTTGATCCAGAAATTAAACCTGGGAAAAATGTCACAGTTACGTTTACATTCAGAAAGTATTTGAAAGGCAAAACTGAAAAAAACAAACAAACAAACAAACAAAAAACTAAACTCAAAAAACTTAAAATTCACACATTCAAACTCTGGGAACTGTTCTTTTTCTCATCACCCACATCCTTCAGCTGAGTTTAAGCTTCTGAATTATATTTTAGTTAGATTATAATCAGAGAATACATCTCCAACTATTATTCCAATAACCTCCTCCATTATCAGATCAGGTAATAAATCACAGGAATTGAATGGCACAACAACACGTCTGTGTTTGTGCTTTGGCACAGACTGACAGAGAGAAAACAAACAAACAAACAAACAAACGAGGCCATACAAATTTGAGATACATCCCACAGAAAGTCTCTTCAGTCAATGAATGAGTCATACAGTAGTAGAAGTAAGAGTAGTAGAGCCACTGCGGCTGTACAGAGCTGGTATACCAGGAAATATATTCAGTTTCTTCTTAGAAAGGAAGGCAAGATGGGCTGGATGTCTTTTTTTTTCTCCAGCCTTTGACAGTCTCGGTCTTTCTCTTCACAGCATTTTGGAAAAAGTAGAGAAGTAACAAACAGCAAAAACACAGACAGACTGTAAACAGGCGCACAGAGAGATCTGCACAGAAAGAAAGCGTTTAAGTGAACCAGTCTCTATGAAAATCACGTGGTTTATTATTATTATTATTATTGTTATCATTTTTATTATTATTGTTGTTGCTGCAGTTGTTATTAAAATATCTACTTAGATTAGTCTGAATTTAAATAAATTAAATAGGTTGGGGGCATGTTATTTTTCTATAGGCCTTGGATTGGATGCAGATCACACCAAAACAAAAAAAAACAACTAAATTCAAAAACCAATAATAATAATAATAATAATAATAATAATAATAATAATAACAATAATAATAATAATAACAGCTGGTATTTTGTACAGCAGGTGCCTGCCATTTCAGCCTCTCGTGCCCGCTCGCGCTGAGCAGAGCCCCTGTTGCTTTTGTTATGATGTAAAGATGGCGTTTATTTACCCAAAGACTGAGACTTCTCCAGCAGCCACCAGCTCGTTTTTATATCTTTCCCCCCAGAGGACACCTCGTGCCCACATCCCCCCGTAATGCCTTTCTTTAATGACGCGTTAAATAATGACGCTGTGGGGAAACGTACAGGAAAGCGTACAGTTACGTTATTATTATGTTTTTTCTTTTGGTAATCACACAGCAGCCGTCTCACAGTATGCTTGGCAGAAACCTCCTCACAGCTCACTACTCTGCGTGTTTTCAGTGCTGGAGCGCCACTGTAGATCCCCGCCTTAGGTATGTGTCCCACTGAGCGTCTGTCCATGGGTCCAACATTTGGCCTGGCTGTGGTCCAGTTCGGCTCGGTCCAGCCCAGACAATCAATCAAATAAAGAGGCATGAATCCTCATTTAAGAGTCCGTGTTTTGTAAGAGTGCTGGACTTTGGGTGTCACTGCACAGGAGTTTGTCCTCCGTGGTGAGGAGGGGTGTCTCCGTACATGTCCTCTCCTGCTATCTGTCCCCCAGCGGGTGTCATCCTCTTCTCCTTCTGCCTCCTGTTACAAAACCAAACCCTCACCACCTCCTTCTCCAGCTGCAGGCTGTCCGCCAGGGAGTTGATCTCTGCAGCACCAGGTTTTGGACATTTGAGAAAATGGCTCTCCAGAGCCCCCTTCACGCCCACCTCGATGGAGGTCCTCTTTTTCCTTTTCCTGCCCTGAGCCGCGATTTTATCCAGGCTCGTGGGGCTCCCCGAGGTGGAGTCCGCCTCCTCCAGCCACTTGTTCAACAAGGGCTTGAGTTTACACATGTTTTTGAAGCTGAGCTGCAGCGCCTCGAACCTGCAAATGGTGGTCTGAGAAAACACGTTTCCATAAAGGGTCCCCAGAGCCAGACCCACGTCCGCCTGCGTGAAGCCCAGCTTGATGCGGCGCTGCTTGAACTGCTTGGCAAACTGCTCCAACTCATCAGAGGTCGGTGTGTCCTCGTCTGACTGCTCCTGGTGGCCCCCGTGCTGGTGATGGTGTGACAGAGTCTGCTGGTGGGCCCCGGGGCCGCCTCCGTGCTCACTGAGGTGCGGGCTGTGGCTGTGATGGTCCTCGTCCCGCAGGGGGTGGTGGTGCATCCCCCCTTGCTCTCCCCCCGGCATCAGACCGAAACCGGACTGAGAATAGACCAGACTCTGGCCCTCAGAAGTCGCCATACCGGGGATGTGCGTGGTGGCTGTGCTGGTTCGCCATGCTCTGGCGTCGTGATGCGCCTGCTGGTGCGCGAGGTGAGGGTGTCGCTGTTGCTGCTGCTGCTGCTGCAGACTGCTGGAGTTCTGCAGCTCCTCTCGGTCACTGTCGTGCAGCACGGGCTTCACGTCCTGCTCTCCGAGGGGACTGGGTGGCCAGGGCGCCCCGCCGTCACTGTGAGACAGCGCCGTTATCCACTGGTGCGCGTGGCTGAGAGGATGTCCTCCGCCCGGTAACGAGCTGTAGTCGTTCTGGAGCAGGCTGTGCGCGTCCCTGTACGCTGCCGCCTGCTGCATGCTCCCGGACTCGGAGTGCGGCGGCGGCGCGCTGCTGGGGGTGCTGAGGACGCTGTAGTGGTTGGACGTTGCGGTCGCCATAACTCTCGCAGCCAGAGTGATAGCTGGAGTTAAAAGGAGGCTGCCTTTGACAGGAACTCTTTTGCGCCACGGGGCAGCGAGGCGTCTCTCTCCAGCATCTCCCGGGCGCTGTGCCAAGGGGACGCAGAGGCGCGCACCTGTGGTCCGCCTCGCTCCGCTCTTTATTGGCCAAGAACGGTTGACAGATGTGGTTACCCCTGACAGCACCCCGCTCATTGGTCACGGGAGATTGTACAGAAACCCCAATCACTCTGCCCAACAATACGAGCAGTCCTGCAGCATGTAGAGCACAAAGTGGAGGGAGAAGCCGGGCTGAGGGGTGTAAACAGTGAAGAGTAAACGAGCTAAGCTGGGGGGAGAAGAAAAAAACTGATTCTTTATGCTGAAAGTTTAAGCACTGATGTGGGTTAGTGGGTCACGTTTTAAATGCGCGTAAAACCGATGGGTAAAAGTTGCAAAGCATAAACACCAATAGCTCATTGAATTGCAGTTGTGGCCACTTCACCTGCGTCAAAATAAAACTTTTGACCTTCAAACTGTAAAACTTAATCTTCGTTCATATGCGTTAGAAGATGATTTTCTGTTTTGTGAGAGCGGAGATCATGAGGAGAAACTTCCAGCTGCCTCTCTGCCCTCAGGACGCTGTCCAGAGAGAGGGGCCGCGTGCTTCCAGGGCCTCTGCCCCGTTGCCATGGCGCGCGCGGTGAATGGAACAACGCCCACGTCACAGCTGCAGTTCGCTCCTTTTTTTCGTCCCGATCCAAAGGGCTCTTTGGGGCCGCGCGCTCTGCCGCCGGGACAAATAATGGGGGAGGGGGGGAGCGGAGAGGGCAGTTCGGGGCCAAAGAGAGGAGTCTGGAAGAAAAGATCCCAAAGCCCACTCTGCTCCCTCACACCTGCCTGTTGGGTAAACTTTGGGATGGATGCACACACACACAAGCACGCGCACACATACGGGGACGCAAGGCTCGCGGTCCCAAAGCTTCCATCCAAAATATTTTGATGAGGGGAAAAGTGCCTCTTCCCTTCAATGCACAAACACAGAGATGGGCTAACAAGGGTTTTCAGTTTTTCTACAACAGTCTCTGCACAAATGTCTGTCTCATACAGCAGAGGGGAATATTTACTAAATGAAAGCAAAGACCTTTTATTTAAGATGGACACAAGAGTGAAATATTTGAGAGTATCCCACTTTATAGTCCTGTTCAACCACAGTGAACACCAAAAAATGAACAATGTACACTTGTACATTTCTTTCATCTTACACAATTACCCCCTGCGCTTTACCATTGGTATAGAAATTATGTTTATAATTAAAACGGAAGGCATGATATTAGATTTTTGCAGATTTCTGATATGCAAGTATTAGCAAACTCATTTTGCCAATATTGATGACGATATCTACACAGCTTTGTGAAGAATACAGTTTCCTATACGGTAAAAAGAACTTCCTTTTTAATGATAGATAGATAGATAGATAGATAGATAGATAGAAAGATAGATAGATAGATAGATACTGTACTGTAGGTGAGCGTGTCTAAGAGAAATGTTATAGTAGTAGTATCATTTGGTGTAATGTTAACCATTGTTTTCACAAAGAAAAATACTTATTTCTTAATAAAGCATATTGGATTGTTTTCTTCGATGTAAGCAGTCAGAGATGATAAGGTGAAGCATGATGGTATATTTGCCCTAAATGTCAATATTACAGACGATATATGGGATACATATGGCTGATACACATGGTGGATATATTGGTTGTCAATATTGGGGGGGGGGGGGGGGGGGTGTTACAATTATTATTATTATTATTATTATTATTATTATTATTATTATTATTAATTTTTAATAATGATAATAATAATATAATAATAATTTCTTGAGGAGCTTGAACGCAGTAGGAGGTCCAGGCGTCCCTTCAGTGAGTTTTTTTGACCATCAAATTTTATTTTATACTGCTTTATACACTCCATGCACCTTGTTAATATTTTATACACTCACATCAATTATTAAATAATTTTTTAACTATACCTCACTTTTCATGCAGAACTTAGTTCATGCCTGAAGGCCCCTTGATGCACCAGGCACCCAGCAACTGCCAGCTTTTGCACTAATGGTAAAATATCAGGGGAGCAAGATTTTTTTTCATTATGCACCTAAACTTCACTAAAAGCTACAATGGCCACGTCAAGGTTGAAATGACAGCCTAGAGTTGAAATAAACTTTGATGAAAAGTCAAAGACGAATGTTGAGAGCAATGTTAAAAGCGAATATTTAAGAAAAAAGATGATATGTCAAAAGAAAAATGTAGACACATCCAGAGTAATGTTAATTTTAAAAATGACGAAAAGATGGTTAAAAAAAGGTAGAAACCTTGAAAATGAAAAAAAGACCAATGCTTGAATAGAATTGTGAGTCTAAAATTTACTTTCATATTCAAACTTCATTCTTGAAGTTCTGACTTTATTCTTGGCATTTTGATTATTTCCTAAACATTATATTTTTTTCTTAGTGCAGGATGAAAAAAAATCTCTTCCCATGTCCCATATATTCTTCTGCCATGTTGTGGATAAAACGTATAATACTTTTATCTTGAGCAGAGTTTTAAATTGATTAAAGGCTGCTATAAGATTGTCTTGATATCAGAGCCTTTGACTTTGACATGCTTAAAAATCAAATAATATTGATACCTATTTTAATAGCATTGTAACAAAAATGTAAATCTTTAGCATCCAATACTGTGAA
This sequence comes from Cetoscarus ocellatus, assembly GCA_037902135.1. Lineage (NCBI taxonomy): Eukaryota > Metazoa > Chordata > Actinopteri > Labriformes > Labridae > Cetoscarus > Cetoscarus ocellatus. The sequence continues at coordinate 2,191,211 of JBAMNC010000525.1, read as the reverse complement.
CTCTGTTATTTCCACAATGAACATGTCAAGAAAACTCCTTTAAACTGATGAAAGTGCTAAAAAAGGGTAATATTTTGATCCATGGCAGATCCAAATTGCAAAGCTTCCAGTTGAAATGATTGTTCCTGTTAAGAATTACGACCAGCTTTTCAGATTAACAAAGAGACAGTAGCTGTGAGTGTGGGTTAGTTGGGCTGAAAGCAAGAAGAGACTGCATGCCTCTCACTACGATCTGCTGTGAATGACCACCTCTTCAGTTACCTTCCAGTTTTTCTTGAAAGGTTTGTGTCTCCTTTTACTGTCTTTTGGAAGTTACCCCAGCAGAAACAAAATACACCTCCAGTTTATGTGAAGCAGTCCCTCTGGTTTGTCAGGTTAATAGGGTGCATAAAACAAAATCAAAATACAATAACGTTTTGGTAAAAAAAAAAAAAAAACCCTGGCAGGGACTCTTGGACTCTTACTGAGTTTCTAGCCCTTCATTAGCCCCACCATGTCTTCACTTAAGCAGTTTGTAACTATGACACTGCAGTAGATTTGTAAAGAAAATATCAGATTAATAAAGTAGTGGATTACTGTGAGGTAAAAATGACATAAAATTAACAAAAACGTGATATGAGACAGAAGAGCGCCTATTAGCTGACATAACTGTAAACATGTTATACTGCTGAGATATAGACTTTCCATAATCTGAATGTTGATACTCAACCAAGATTTGAAGGAAATAAAGCTGATATCTGTGTGACTCTTTGTCTATAATATGTGGTTAAAAGAGATGCTTCATGATATAATACTTCTTCACAAGCTAGCAAAAAGTGAAGGGCCTCATCTTTGCCTGGGGCCTCCAGATTCTAAACATTATTTGCTAAAATCTCTGTAATTTTTTCAAGCTCTAATAAATTTACTACTATCAGTTGTTAAATTGCAGAGATTGTATGTTTCCAAAACACAAAGTACTGTAAAGTATCAAAAATGTTGACAGGTGTGGTATTACCAAGTTAACGGCTGCAAAGATCCTATTATTGCATGAAGGGAAATAAAAACTATTAACTCAGAAACTGGTCTGTGGTCTCTTGGCTCTTTCTATCAGGAAAATTACAGCAGAGTTTGGTTGTTAATTTCATCAAAGTCCAAATTCTGCTTTATCTACTGGTCTTATCTTTACATGAACACAGTGATGCTGAAAATAAACTAGTCCTCCTTCAGCTGAGCTCCCCTCCTTTAGCTCCTTAGGGGGGTCTCTGGACCTACTTTGGCAACCGCCAGTGTTTAGGAGATGTGAATTTATTGGTGTAAAGTGGGACACCAGCAGTAAAAAAAAAAACAGCAATAAAGAAGTTAAAAGTCTTCCAAGGACAAAAAATTCTCACCTTCTGAGAAAAGAGAGAGGTGGATATGTAGATGGTTTTGTTATTTCAAAAACAGAGATGATTTTAGATGACAAAATTCACCACCATAACACATGACTTAATTGATAAATACTGTGAGTCTAATCATGTTTCCACATAAACTGAGGCACATTGAATTAAAGGATCCAAAGAACACCAGATTATGATTAGGTGTAATTCTTAGAATTACCAAATGTGTCACCAGGGGCTCTGACAGGCCGTGTGTCGAGATGGGCAAAACATATTACCCTAATCGACTAATATGCAAACTACTGGCCGCCCAATTACAGGACTTAATAACGCATAAACGATGCGAGTCTTGCTCTTACAAGACGAAGAGGTCGCCGTTAATTCAGTCACACGGTTGGGTTTGCTGTCAACACATGTGGTGGCTGGGCACGCGTACTGTCTGTGTTTCCTTGTCTCTCGCTCTGCATTCGACACTGAGAGTTAATGATGGAGAATCTGAGCGTTAAATTAACAGTAATTATACAGCCCCAGTGCTGTAAAGATTCAATTTCTTCTGCAGTCTAATGGGCCTAAGTGTCCCTGTGTGCAGACAGAACGCTCCATGAGATGTTTATGAGTGAACCATGCATGTTCAGAGGAGGAAAACATGATATAAATCCACAACATGAAAACATTTGTCTGAATTTGAAGATAGGTTTTGCTAGTTGTTTGTTTCAGTTGTGAGAAGTACAGAAGGGTTTTGGAGACGCATAGGGGGAAGTTAACAATGAAGGGGGAAATATTCTTTTCCTTTGATTGTGCACTTCTAGACAAGTTTAAGAAAAATCAAACATAGCATTTTAAAATGTCTAAAGCGATGTTGAAACTAATAAAGTCAGAATATTAAAAAAAAAAAGTTGAATACAATTTCCCCTTTTTGAATGATTTTAATTCTTGAAAGGGCAATTCAACTTTATTTGTCTTGATATTTGGACTTTATTCAAATAAATTCAACATTATTCACAAAATAATAAGCCCATTTTCTATTCAATGATGTTATATTGACTCAATGCTCAAAGATATGACTCTGTGTTATTTTCCAACATAATTTACATTTGAACCTCATTCTTTTTTCCTTTTAACTTTATCCAATGTAACACTTCATAGGTTTTTATTTCACTTTGCATAGATTCCACATTGTGCATGGCAGAAAAAATCTTTGCACCTTCCTTTATCTTCCCACGTCTGACCCCAATGCTCTTCATAAAGAAGTCACTTTGTAGGCTCTCATGTAGATGTTAAGATCCCCAAATACAGTGGCATTTACGTGCGTAATTGATTGAACATGGATTTAAGTATCCTGGTTCTGTCTTTACTTTTTTTTTCTGTTACATAAAAGCTGCTCATATGCATATGCGTAAGTGCATATAAATTCTGGATCAAGTTATTTACATCTGCACTGCACTGACCTTAGTTTTTTTGCACTCTGTTTAAAGTCCTGTACTTTCCTGTCAAATTAAGCACTGCTATACTTGCAGAAAAGCTCAATTCCTGTAATTTGAACAATTCAAACTACTCTACATATGTACCTACATAAAAACTCTTTTTAAATATCATATAAATAGGTGCATCAGAATTTTGATCTGTAGGCATATAGTGTGGATGACAATTGAAGACATCTTGATCAGGTTTTTCAGGTATGTTTTTTGTTTAGACATGTATACGTCACATGCTGATTTCATGAACCATGTTAACCCTCATCTCAAATCTGAGAACTGCGGTGCTGCTACCAAGGAACTCTGAAAGAAAATGGGATATTATGTTGAGCACACAGCTGCCAGCTACACTTGCACAGGCGTGGCTTCATTCAAGTGCAAATCAACAAAACATACATCACAGCAGCAATGGGACGGTCTCCTGGAGTGACGACATAACTGAGCTTTTTCTTTAGGTTTCATGACTGTATATTTACCCCCATCCCTGTTCCAGGTATTGGCAGTGACAGCCTGACAGCATTCAGGGGTGAAGACCTGTTTGATATTTACTGTCACTCTCTTACTGCATAGTTGGAACGTCGAGGGTATGTACACAGAACTTGACATCAACACCCACCAATCTGCCAAATGCAGGTAGATTTCAGCAGTGTCAGGTCTACCACAAAAGCTCTCATCTAACGACTTTATAGGATGAATTTATCCCTGTACAAAGCAGAATTTTATTATTAATGCACTGCCGCAATTGGTACCCTCTTGATCCACCTCCATTCTCAGTATGTCTGAGACAATACACCCAAGTACCTGTTACTTTAAGAAGCCCTTCCCCACGTAGGCCCTGTCCGCTCTGACTGGTTGACAGGTCTACTCTGTGGTAAAAGGTCAGTTAAGCATGGTTTCGCGCCATGTTGTCAGCAGCTCTGCATTTGTTTTACTGTCTATGCTCTGTGCTGTGGTAGTAGTTTGGGGTTGGGACAGAAAATCATCCATTTCAGGCAGTTACTAGCAGTATTTACAGGATAGAGGCAGAGGTCATTGTTGGACATAGTTGTCTTGAGCACTGAAGTCCTCTATCACATGGTGAAGATGTTAAAAACTCAAATAAAACTCCAGGGAGCATGAGACATCTCTTTTTGGCACATCTGTCATTCCAAGTGGTGTATTGCTGGTTGGGCCAGGGTTAATAATTTATATGCTTTTTTCAATAAAACCGTTAAGTATACGTATATAGGGTACAATTTTCTATATAATGTTATGGCTCAGCCTCTCTGTGTGCTGGTGTGTCTTGAGCACAGAAGCACTGACACATTCCATGTGCACAGCAACACACACATAAATGCTATTTTTGAAGTTTAATTTTGATAGTATATTGACACCACCATAAATGATAGCATAAATATGAGAAAATAACTAAAAATAAAAGGGATTTAATACTCTACATTTTCTGTTTTTGATTTGTTTAAGTAAGAATGAAAGCTGGTCATGTGACCATGCTACTCTTTTGATTTTCTTATGAATTTACAGTTTATTTACAGACATAATCTGTATCTGCATGTAATTCCATGGAAAAATAAGATATTCAGATTACCTACTTTTACTAAAACCGTTGCATAACCAACAGTTGACAGACAATTAAAATACACTGCCTGGCCACAAAAAAGTCACCCCCTGGATTTAACTAAGCAAATAGGTACGAGCCTCCTGTACGATAATTACTGCACGTGTGATTATCTTTCAGCTGGCAACAACTTATTTAACCCCAGCTGATGCAATGAGTAGCTTCTCATTTCTTAAACAACCATGTGGAAAGACACATCCTGTGGTCATGGAAAAGATGTTAGTCTGTTTAAGAAGGGTCAAATCATTGGCATGCATCAAGCAGAAAAAAACATCTAAGGAGACTGCAGAAACTACTAAAACTGGGTTAAGAACTGTCCAACGCATTATTAAAAACTGGAAGGATGGTGCGGAAGCATCGTCTTCAAGAAAGAATTGTGGTCGAAAAAAATCCTGAATGGTCGTGATCGGTGATCACTTAAACGTTTGACCAAATCAAATAGAAGAAAAACAACAGTAGAACTCAGGGGTATGTTTAATAGTGAAAGTAAGAGCATTTCCACACACACAATGTGAAGGGAACTCAAGGGATTGGGACTGAACAGCTGTGTAGCCTCAAGAAAACCACTACACCCCTTAAGGCCGGAAAAGAAGGCTTCAGTTTGCTAGAGAGCATAGAGGATTGGACTCTGGAGGACTGGAAGAAGGTCATGTGGTCTGATGAGTCCAGATTTACCCTGTTCCAGAGTGATGGGAGCATCAGGGTAAGAAGAGAGGCAGGTGAAGTGATGCACCCATCATGCCTTGTGCCTACTGTACAAGCCTGTGGGGACAGTGCTATGGTCTGTGACAAATCTTGTGACATTGCAGAAGCTTATTGAAACATCCACAGCAAATTTGTGCTGTAATCAAAGCTAAAGGCAGTTCAATTAAATATTAGAGTGTGTGACCCTGTTTTTGGTGGCGACTTTTTTTTTTGGCTGGGCAGTGTATTTAATCTATGTTGTCCACAAAATACAAAGGGGAATGACACATTTCTCTGTCAATAAATGCGTGCAGGAAAAAGTACTCTGATGAAAGTTGATTATGATTTGGAACTGCCAACTACGTGGTGGGCTGTGTGTTTTAGAAAAATTCCTTGACGTTGAAAGTACAGTTATTTTATTAAAGGGTTTGTAATTCCTTTTCAGCTAAACATCAGTATTCCATTAGGGACTGAAATCATATGAAACGCAATCACTTAATGACAAGAAAATGCTGAGTGGCTGTAACTTTGAGTACTGTTAGCCGATGTGGCCAGTAAGCAAAAAAAAAAAATGAACGCCTTTTCAAGGGTCACATTCAAGCACTTCCACAGCACTTCTTAATGGAGCAACGCCTGCAAGCTAGTTCAGGCAGACAGCTCGAGCTGCTCAGCTATGCATATGTCACATGTCTCACTCCTCTCAACCTTCCTCCAATCACACTCTTCTCCTCTCAATTTGGGGGTATATTTAAACTGGGAGTTTTCCCACCTCTCCCTCTGCCCGGCAATGACTCTGCTGCCCAACACTGACTTTGCTGCGTGTTCTTTCACCCCCATCGCCACCCCAGCATCCACCTGCAGGCTCCGGGGGTATCCAGTATGTTTTGCTCATCACTCCTTCATGCCTTCATGTAAACCTTTCTGCAGGGAGTGATGAAACTGGAGCCTGGGCGCCAAACCTATAACATGTATTTGCAGCTACAATAAAACAATTTAAACGTGAATTGACTGACTGAAATGTATTTTAAGCATTCTGACACATTATTGTGAATTATGAATCTAAACAAATAAGTCATTTATTTCTTTAGCCACTCAAAATGAGTGATATTGCCATACAAGAAGACAAAACAAAGTTAACCTGACCCACCAGATGGACCCTTCAATATATTTCACTCGTCCATCTGGGAAAAAGCCCATAGAAAGCGTTTGGAAATGGGCAGGACCTTTCAAAAGCAACTTAGGCAGGTGATTGGATGCTTGTTTCTCCATCAAATTCATTATGATCCAATCAGATTATGTAGCAGGCAGGCACTGCTGCTGCGATTTAAAGGACAGAATGTGAGCTACTTCATAAAACAAACTCAAGGCAAAACATGTAAGTGCAGTGAAAATTTCCTATTTATGTAGTGTTGTTATTTTACTTTTCATTTGATAAAGAAATGTGATCCAGATCTGATAAAAATGCTGCTGAAGCTGTTGGCATCTATGCTAATCTCTTGTCAAGCAGCCACTTCCTGCTGTTTCTCACTCATAGCTCCCACCTCTTTCTGCTCTAAAGGATGCTAATTGGACCGTGCTGCTTTGGGCCGCTCACATTCCTTGTAGATTGGAGCTTGGCAAGATGGATCTGTCTGATTACAGACACTAAAATCAGGCAGATCCATCTGCACTGCAAGGTTAAAACAAAGTCACGTATTTCAAATGTATCACGAGTCGTCTTTGAACCCTGTGTAACTTTCCTGAGTCTAAATGAAACAAAGACTGTATCCCAAACAGCAAACTTATGTTTTAAAAAGTATAAATGGTGGGTGTATAGTGCCGTTCCACTGTGACATCCTGAGGTCCATGAGGGCACTGCTGGATTTTCAGCAGCAAATTATGCACTCTCAGTTAGTTCACATATTTGCAGACTCTCCTGCAGACTTACCCAGAGGTCATTGCAAAAATGGTAAAAAAAGTAAAGAACTGCGTCAAACCACTCACTAAATACAAACAAACAGTAGTAAATTAAAGCAGTATTCTGAATAAAATAATATTACGGATCATTAATACAAGCATGAATGTAATGGAAAAACATTCAGTGAAATGAAGATTGCTGGTATTTACTTTGTAGTTGTTATAGAACATTTGAAGAGATGCCTGTATTTTTCTTTAATATTCACAAATCCAGTTTTATTTTTATTTTTTCAGCTTATTTATTTTTATCTTTTTCAGTTTATTTTATTTAATTTTTGAGTATCTGTTGTTACTTTTGTTCATATTGTAGTTCTTTTTTCTGTTCATGTTTTTTTTTTTAATTGTTATGGTTAAACTAAAAGTTAAATAAAAAGTTGATCACAAAAAAAAAAATATTCACAAATCCATCCATTCTACTGATTTCTGCTTCTGATATTGTGCTTCAATACGTAAATAATGTAATGAGAGATATACACTTGCTGATTTTTTTTCATGATTTTATCTCTTTTTAGGGCATATGCAATTATAATTGTGCCCTCTGTTTTTTGAAGATCTGAAGCCCTGGTGGTCTCACACACTCAAACCTGATGCCATTGCTGTTGGGAATGCTTCAGTGCTTCAGGGCAGAAATTGTGACTGGGCAAATGTCCCAGACCGGCACCAAATACAACAATAACTGTAAGTACTTTTATGCACCTTGTCAATATTCAAATTCAGGTGCTTTCAGGGAATTACAGCACCTGTGTTAACTCTTGCCTGTCCACATGGGGACAAATTCAGGCGTATCTGCACAAGTTTTTCATTATATAGATGTTTCGTTCCCATGGAAACAGCATTTCAGGCGCCAAAAACATGCATTTTTGAAAATGGGTCTCAAAATGGATAAACCTGAAAACGTCGGCTAAGTGTTTCCATCTGGACAATGAATACAGATAGCTTCAGAAACAATGGTGTCACAAGCCCAGCTCTCCCTTACACCCCATGCGTGAACCCCAACGACGACAGAAACAATGGTGGAATACAGAGTCGCTCTTGTGCTGCAGAAGCTACTGAGCTTGTTATGGCTTCAACAGCAAAAGCTCATGTTCCTCTGCAACCACTGTGAGCAACAAGAGAACACAGAGAACAGCATACACCAGCATTTGCTGACATTTCTCATGATGCATGCCTATGCTCCATGTCTTCTTCTCTGGTTTTGGTGTCTGTCTACAGCAGCATTACAGCGCCACTTACAGGCCTGGCATATGTACTAAAGCGTTTTCTGTGCTTTCATGTGGATGAACACATTTCTTGAAACAATGCCATCTAAACAGATTTTTTTCAGTACAAAAATGTATTCATCTCTGTGTGGACAGGGCCTTAATTTCTAGAACACGGTATTGGTATTCAATGGTGCTGCTTCCCCACACAAAGCTACGTTAGACTCATTTTCACTCATTTCAAAATTGTCATGGTTTGTGTTGAAAAAAAGATCATCACAAAAGGGGCCTGTTCAAAGAAAGTCCAGTTATCAGACACTGGAATACTTAGATTATCATGTATAAAGGAAATGGATAACCAAGTCTTTCTGGTGTATGGAAATGCCAAACCCCAAATATGATCAAAAAGCTTGATGAGGCTCACAACCAGGATGCTCCAGACTATATAAATGCATGCAGTCAATATTTGCAAGCCAACCAGTATTTTGGCTGCTTTCACTTTCTCTGAGCCAGCGTGTGACCGGCCCATGTCCCTCCCCCTGTGGGAACTCCCGTGCAGGGGTAACTGAGGCAGGGGGGCTTCTTTATGCTGCCGGACACAGGGAGATAATGGCCATTCCTCCACAGCTGGCCCAAACAATCAAAGGCAGAGGGGGCTCGAAGGATTCCAGCTTTAACCAGGCCATTGTCCCGGCTAATTACATCTGAATGCAAGACCCCAAGAACCCACCTCCCCCCGAGCCAAACCTGCACAAAATACCCCAAACAACCCTTCAGGGTGGAGGGAGAGTGTGCACACAGAGTAATATATAAACCCAGCACTCCTTTATTACCCCTAAATGTAAGCACACACAAGCACACACATACACTGCGGACTTGTTCATTACTTGCACACACACTCGTATCCCCAGCAGGCTCTCATCAAAGTGAGTGTGTCTCTCTAACAAACACACTCACATGTGGCACTCGGCATTAGATCAGATCTCAGCTTGCTGCTCTCAGAAGAGATGAGGAGGTCTTAGAGGACTTAGGTTGAATAGAAAACACACTGAAGAGCCTTTCCCCCGATGCACCCCCATAATCCCAATCTATACTCTCCCTCTGCCCCCCAACCGCCCGTGCCCCACTCCATCTGCAGGGAAGCAGACCCTAACATTACCACAGAGTGGTCTGTTTCTAAAGAAACCACAGAGTGATGTCCACATCTGCTGCTTTGGGATCTTGTTCATTGGTTTCTTGCTCAAAAACAATGCTTTTATCCACCATAAGAGCACCAAGGTTTAATTGCTGATGTGCATGTCAACGAGAAACTAAAGTAAATTTACACAAAGCATTATCATCTCTTTTGGGCATCTGCATACAAAGTGATAATCCTTACTGTTTTGTGTACACAAATTTGAAAGTGATTTGATATAAAAAAAAAAAAACTTTTAGTTTGGTATACATTACAAAAATGTCAGACCGAGTTTCGGCTTGGATCATGCTTCCAACCAAAGTCAGCAAAGGTGCAATTTTCTGTTGGTCTCAAATATTGTCTTACACCTTCATCCTGTGATGTGAATGGTTAGATGGATGTCGGAAACAGAGGACCAAGTAGATGATTCATGGCAAAAACACATCCGTCCAAACAGCGTAACCTGTAAATCATATGTAACAAACTGATAAGAAGAGGACCTTGTGATGGAAAACACAACTTCCAAGGATGTCTGTCAGCTAGCATGTTTTATGACAAAATGTGGGAGAAAAGCTGTGAAAGAGTGTCACTGGCTTCTTAGCTTGGGGCAACTTGCCCTCAATAACCTCACTGCAAACATACAGGGGAACTCAACAAGTGGAGGCTGAACAGATGAAAAAACAAACATAGTAAACCTAAAAGAAATGATTTCTGCAGTTGTTGTTTGCAAGTGTGGTGCAAGCGTAGGTTAATCTGGAAGATGTCTTGGTGTTCGAGCAGTCTAATTCCAAGTCCAAAAATGAGGAAGTGAGTTAGCATTTAACACTTCCTGTTCTCACTCAGCCACAGTTTAAAATGTTTGTTTGAAAGATTTTTTTGTATTGTTATTACTTAGCAGCATTTTGGTATTAGAGTATGTCAGTACTGCACAAGCATTGAAAGAGAAGGAACTGAGGAAGATCACATTCACAAATCATCAACAATGTGTCTTGAAAAGTCAAAGTTAAAGCCATGCAATGGTTCGACTTATCTTTTTCTTATTCCAACCCTATCACTAAAAATTAAAGTAAAGCGCAATCATATTAACATACAAACTTACATACAATCTATGTTAACAGCTGCTATGCTTAGAACATGAATAAGTAGAAAATCAATGATAGAAGTGGTCTGAAACACAATGAAAATCCCATGTGCATTTAGTATGTCTGAGGTTGAAGGAACCAGCTTGATGCTAACTTCTGCACTGGCCTACAAAAATACATCATCACTGCACCACCCAAAAAGTATGCTAATCTGTGTAAATGTATTGTATAAACAATACCTCAGATATCCTAAAAACACACAAGCAAAAACTTAAAGATAAAGAACCCAAATACTCTGAAGGTCAGGAAAATTTTGAAGTGAAACCACAAAAAAAACCTCACACATGAGGTTTAAAAGTGACCCTGAACATGTGCCACAGTGTCACAGCTCAGTTCTCTCTATGTTCAGAAAATCTCCGGGCAGATGCTAATGCTATATTCGGTACATGTGCCAAATGTCTCACCTAATTAAAAAAACAGTTGGAGGAAACAAGCCACAAAGCAGCATGGGGTCATCACACAATACAAACAGTTTGTGGACATATGCTTAATTTCCCACTAACAAGCTGCTTTGATTATGCAGTATTTTGAGACACAGCAAAGCCTACTCATCCCTCCACCACAGCGCCAACCAGCTTGCTTCACAAGAGGAAGCAGTGGCTACCAAATGGGATACATCAATGATTTTTGCAGCGAACATGACCGCTGTTTACTTTGCATACTTTGGAATACCTGTATAGACTGGAGTAAACACAGGAGAAACTTTTGGACAGTCAACTGGTCTGAATTGAAAATGGAGGAATCTGCTATGGGAACTGGAAGACCAGAGAAACTCATGATACCTGTTGATTCAGGTGAGCCAATCAGGAGCTCATGTTGTCAAACTGGATGGAATAAAAGTTTGACTAAGAAAAATTACCTCAGGATGTTTCAGGGTGATTGGAATCAGATGATACGATTGATGATTGGCTTGAGTATGTTCATCTGCAGGGAGTAGCTCTCACCAGGCAGAGCCTCCTTGCATTAATGGACATTTACTTGTACAGACCAGACACACTATATTAAATGCCCCAAAGACAAAACAGTGGAGCCAAATGAAAGTTCATCTTCAAAGTAAGTATTTGGCTTATACTGATTGTTCATTTTGACAGAAGCAGAAGCCCTGGTTTCAATGATAATTCTACTTCATTATAGCACATGGTGTGTTCATTGTTGTGGGTAAACTGAGCTATTAAAACATTCTTTCTCAAAATTACTGTGCTTGGTCAGCAGGATGATCCCTAAACATTTAGAAATTTGGTTTATCTTTATTTGGGATGAAGTATTGTTTGTGTACTTAGCAAAATTCAAGTAAGACTGCACGTAGGCTGTGCCGTGTCTCAAAATAGTGCCTAATTAAAGCAGCTTGGCAACGGGAAATTAAGTGTATATAAACCAACTATCTGTAGAGTGTAATGACCCCAAGCCGTTTTTGCAGCTTGTTCTCTCCCCCCAATTCTTTTAATTTCGTAAAACGTTTGGCACCATTTACAGCAAAGAATAGCATTAGCGTCTGTCCCGAGATTTTTTGAATGGAGAGAGAATTCAGATGCGACAATGTGGCACACGTTCAGGCCACATTTACACGACACCGTTCTGCATCCACATGAAGATGAGAGAACGACTGAAATCGATGTAGTGTGCATGCAAGTCCAGTCGATGGCGATGTGGGTTTGCAGAGAAACAGCGGTGTTTCAACACGCGTACGCCTTCCGGTCAAGACAAACTTTTCACAAACAACAAAGACACAGGAGTTTCTCTACTGGACAACAAATCTGTCTGGATAACAAACTGAGCACGGTAAGCAGCACACATGTCACTCGGTAGACGGCTGAAGCTGTTGTTCCTGGTTTGTGTGTGCATGCGGTGACATCAGCATTTCACTCTAAAATGCTGAATCCCGTCTACATGAAGCCGGGCGCCGATACATTTTCAAAACTCTCCACTCTGGACTCTGGTTTCAAAAGTTTGTGGATTCAGGCACTCTAGGAACCAGTCTTGTGTAAACAGGAGGCAAAAACGCAATAAAAACTCCCCATTTTCGGCTGAAAACGTTGTCTTGTAAACACCTCAGGCTCAAGCCGTGTACCTTACACAATCCCTCTTCAAAAAACCCAAACTATTCCTTTAAAGCAAAGTGTTTCAGCTGTAAGATGCAGAGATGTCAGTGACTGTAAAATCCAGAAACCTTTAAACTTTTGTAGAGAAACACAGAAATCTTGCTTAACCCCACTTGTGCTGAGTGTGTGTTGGAAAGTGATTAAGTGTACATAGATATAAACCATTTTTCCTGGACAGACTTAACATTTTGTGTGTGTGTGATGGGGAGAGTTTGTGTGTGTGACAGTTTCAGGGTTAGGAGGTCTCACTGGTGCTCAGTTTAGCATTGATTTATTCTCTTTCTCCAATTTATTTCCCCTTCGCCTGATCTGCCTCTGGGAGGACAAATGGAGGAGAAACGCCAAGCACAGTAACCATCCTACACACACACACACACACACCTACACACTCTCAAACACATTGACAAATGTTTCCACAAGCAGAAATGCACCTAAATCCTCATTTCTTGCACTGGGCTTGCAAGCTACGCACACATACAGACACATAAAAAAATAAGTATATTTTAAACACCAAGCTTCTCTATTTCAAACCCTCTGCTCTGGACCAATCAGAGAGCAGAAAGGTGACCATTCTCCAGAACTATAAATTCACAACACTCCCCATGTCCCAAGGCAGCAGTGCTCCTATAAGACTTCCCATGTTGTCCCATATAACTGTCTTCAGAGCACCCATAAAGACATAAAGGGACGCTCCCACCTCTGGGTGAGTGCTCATAACTCAGCAGCAGGTATTTTTACCATGACACTGCTGTCGAGGTGCACAGATTCATCTCATCTCCCTGCTCTATAACGTCCAAGCCAAACTCTGGACGAGGAAAAGTGAGAGTGTGGTTGTATTTTACCGACAGCATGCTGACACTTTCTTTTGAAACGGTTTGGTGTTTGAGGAGGAGTGTGTGGGCTTTGGTTGGAACTTAACACCTCACTTCTACTTTGGGGTTTAATGACTAATCTCTCTTTTTTTTTATTCCCAAATGGAAAAACGGAGGGCTGGAGGAGGGGCAGGTAGGTCGTTAAACCCACTTGAAAGCTCAGCACCCTGATCGATAGTCGTGGGCCAAGCAGGGATTAAAATCAGGCTAAGTCTGTTCCAATCAATACTGATGGCTAACCCTGGGGTTAAAACAGGAGTAAATCTCCATACATGTCCATACACAAGTCCACACTATGGCCTACAGTACAGATAAATCTGCAGCTATCCATGCAAATGGACACACAATGGGTTGGCGTGTGAGTGTAGTCGATATGAAAGGGCGCTGTATGAGATCTGCTTGTATCTATGTGGATATACACTCAGTCCAGTCAGGAGATTGAGGCAGTAAATCCTGACTCATTGAAGGGAGCGGGAACAGCACTCATAAATGTGTGTGTGTATGTGCGTTGTGTGTGAAAGAGGAGAAACAAACAGCAATGCGTTAGTGGATAAACACAGAGCGATAATAGAAGCGAGAATGACTTATAGACAGAGAGCTGACATGCATGATTGACTGTTTCACACCTTAATGGATGACAGACATCACTGCTCCCATTGATCCTACAAGCACAGGTCTGAGTATCAATTACCAATACTGATCAATGAAGCTATGGACAGAAAAAAGGAAGGAAAAACTGTAACATGTCTACAACGTGACCAGTTAGTTCAGAAGGAGCAGAGATATATGTTTCAGTCTTGGATGTTTACCTGTTTCTCCTGATCAGCAGCAACACATCTCTGAGCACAAAATCAGAATCAGAATCAGACATACTTTATTAAAAAGTTTATACAAAAGTGTCTTTATTAAAGAATAATTGATATTGAAAATATTCTGAGAAATACGGAATGAAAACAATGATCAACTACATTGTATGCAGGCTGGTTGTGAGGCTACAAAAAACAACGGTTGCATTAATATTTTGTAAATTTATCATATTTTGGGGCAGGGAGAGGTAGACAGCTGGCCAAGCATTAAAAAAATGTCTTCTTTATTTCAAACCCACACAAACCCGTAACACATTCTTTAGCCATTGATGTGTTAGCAGATTTGGGGAGCTCAGAGGACCCATAATTACCTCCGCCAAGGAGGTTATGTTTTTGCCGGTGTTCATCGGTCTGTTTGTCTGTCTGTTTGTCTGTTTGTTTGTTTGTGTTCAAAATAACTTAAAAAGTTCTGAATGGATTTGGATGAAATTTTCAAGAATTGTCGGAAATGGGATATGGAAGAACTGACTAAATTTTGGGGGTGATCCAGATCACCGTCTGGATCCAGGAATTTTTTAAAGGATTCTTTAACATTGGGAGATAGGACCATTTTCGGCATTTGTGCATATAACTCCACAAAAACCTACCTTGGCTGAGGTTTGCGCTCTCCGAGTGCTTTTTAGTTTCCTCTTTTTCTATAAGCTCACACTGGTCCCAGATGTCCCCAAAACAAATACTCAATGTTCCTTTCCTAAAAATTCACTAAGATATTGAATTTTGCATTGCTTGTTAACCCCTCTGTTTCAGCCCTGCTCAGGACAGGATGCTTTGGTGTCTGTAGCTTTAAATGCACATGAGCTGTGTTGCAACAACATGCCAAGACATGTTTCTTAAACATGTGTCTCTCATCTGGGGAAAGTGGTTATCTCCTTATGACATACTTAAGAGAAAATTGCCAAACAGATTGTTTGGGCACACATATCCTGAAATGCAGGGCTGGCAAATAAGTGAAAGAGGGATTTTACACATGATTTGGGGTTGCAGACAAGTAAACTCATATAAAATTATTCAAAAGTGTGTTTTGCATAATATGGGACCTTTAGGATCTTCTTCCCAACTTTCCCTTTCTTGTGTTTGGCAAGGCAGAGCAATCAGAATTGTCTTACTCTAACTACTGTCATATAAACATTTTTGGGTTTATCTTATTTAAATCGTTGCCACTTTACACGGTCAGTCTTTCAATCAATCAATCAATCAGACTTTATTGTAAAGCAATTTTCATACAAAAAAGAACATAATACAAAATGATGTACATTGACAGAGACAACAAAAGAGCATGCACATCAGACATAAATAAAGGTAACTGGAACAAACAAACCCATATTGAACAAAAACAAAGGGAAAAAACTATATGAAAGACCTTGATTAAAACGAATTGTGATTTATTAGAGAAACTGTGGAAAACTGCCCTATCTTACACTGTTAACAAATCCTTTAAAATATCCTTGGATCCACATCTAGATCTGGATCACCACCAAAATCTAATCCTTTTTAGCTGAGCCATTGCCAACATTTCCAGAAAAATTTAGCAAATTCTGTCCAGTAGTTTTTGCGTAATCTAAACAAACGCAGTCAGAAACAGAGACCCCTTGGCGGAGGTATTAAAATCCCACCACCAAAAACTGACAGCGACAACCAACAACTGCTTTGAGGATGTTTGAGCTTTTTTGAGTTCTTTCTCGTGTGTGGTACATTTTTTATAATGTTTGTCTTAACATACCACCAACTCACAGTTCAGAGAAACCTTAAAAGACATGAACACCAGATTGAGCTTAATTTCTGGAGACTTTCAGTTTCCTACTCCCCCGCCAAAAGATCCTTCCTTACATCATCAAAAAGCCGCTGTGGACTCAGACTGTCATTGGCTTTCACAGATTTCTGTCTGAACTGTTTCTATGCTAACACCTGGTCTGCAAACAAAGACAAAAATCTGACACCAAAGTCATAAGCTCTTGAAACTGAAAAACATAAGCACATGTTCCTGCTTTTCACTTAAATGGCAACTTTAAATCACACTTTTTTAACACCACCACACAAAATTCTCCATATTTGGCACAACATTCACAGCTAAAGTCTGTTGTGTTGTTGTCAACAACATCGTCCTCCAAAGAAACGATCAATTGGCCACACGGATGACTCACAGGTGCAAACACTAGTCACTAAATTGGTCAATTACACATCAGCGCGGGGGGCCGAAGGTGAGCTCTCATGTTTTGGAGATGAATGAATGACTATGATGTAGAGAGATGCAGAGGATCGTTGTGGAAAGAGGAGGGAGAGGATGATCACAAGAGAGGAAGAGTGAGGGGCATCTTAGATGAGGTCTGGACCACTTCAGATGTGTTGTGGGTGGTTTTTTAAAGCAAGCTCTCATCTGTCTCTCCTAATTAATCTCCTTTTACAGTGAGAGCAGGCCAGTAGATTATCCTCAGTGTTAAATGTTCTGCTCATGCTTCACGGCCTACATGCAGTCTTCTTGAGTGGGATTGGCTGCACTTGGAATTATCAAATGTACGTCCGTAACTTCCTAACTAAATTGGCACCAGGGGTCAGATTAAATGGTGGAAGTTGAAATGTCTAAAGTTAAGCCTCCTGCCCCACAGCTATCTCATGCAAGTAGTGGTTCTGGATTATGTATCCGATGTGATCTGTGTCATTGCAGGGCAGGAGGCATTACGGCCTGGCCTGCTTGTGGAGTTCCTCGACTCTGAAAACAGCAAAGCACATTACTAACTGCATGTGAAATTTTGAAAGATGTTGGAACAACTTTAAAACTGCAGTGAAGCGTGCAAAAAAGCTTTGACTTACAGTGTCTTGGCTTTTCTTTATTTTATATAACAGTTGTAGATATAATATATTTTTACTGACTCTAAAAGAAATCCAAAATTCTTATTTTTCTTCACCAAATTGGTACAGAAAAAACTCGAGTTAGCTTTAAACCATCACTATATCAAACTGCTTTAACAGATGTGAAAACAAAGAAATTATTTCACACCTCGAGTCGCACTGCTTGAATTAATACAACATATTTTTTCATACTTATTGTGATGTGTAAACTGAGAAGGCTTATATTGCAATAAAAATAAATGTTCAATTGTGCAGCCCTAACGAGCGTCATGTTTCCGCCTGCTTGTGAACACACTACCTTTAAAATCACGTTCTGTGAATTTCTCTAAATTTTGCGCAAATATCCGCTTCGACTTAAGATCAAATTGTTAACATTTTGGAGAGACAAGGTCAAATGTCTTGAAGCTTAATGGTTGAAACCTTGTGGTGCAGCTGGATCCGCCTGATCCATTGTCTGTAATCAGATTGAGCCATCTTTCACAGCTCCAAGACAAAATGCCAACTCAGCATCCCCTCAAACAGGAAGAGGAGGCAGGAGCCGTGAGCACCACGATGGCAAGAATAGACTGCTCAAGCAGAGATTAGCATAAATACCACCAGCTTAAGTAGAACTTTCCAGAGGTTTTAAACCACATTTCTTCATTAGATAAAAATACGAACAAAACTGAAAGCATTTCCTAATAGAAAATATATTTTAGCCCCACTTTCCACACGTTTTGATGTGAATTTGCAGTATAAATTGGTTCATGTTTTGTACTTTACACAACAGCAGTAGCGCCTGCCCATTACAACATCTGATTGGCAAATAATGAATGTGACTGACAGAAGGATCGTCACCTTCTTGATAGGATTTTGAAAGGTTCTGCCCTCCTCAACCACTTTCTATGGGCCGTTTCCCAGATGCACTAATGAAATATATACTGGATAGTATTTATCTGGCATGTCAGGTTATCATGGTTATGCCTTGCTTGTGTGCTTAATATGTAAACAATTCTTTGAGTGATTTCTGTCAAACTAGGCATAAATGTCTTCTCTGACTTTGCAATAAACAGAGTACATTTGTGAGGCATAAGCTCAGAAGCTGAGTGACCCAACATTGTAGTTTTACTCTCTGGCAAAGTACCCCTTGCAGGGGCATGAAACTGTCATGCGGTGGTTCCACTTTTGGTATACCTCTGCTCTAGTTCAGCAACTGTTGCCTAGTTGGTTGGATTAAAACATGTTTAAAGAAAGCTCCTATGATGCTGTTATACTTAATTAGATTCTTCATTTGGGCAAATGGTCTAATTCTGTACGTACAAGTTTCATATTCAGTTAGATGATTTGATTGTCATACTTTGAAATATAGTGAAAACTGCACATGCATGTCCACAAGTCTTTTCTAATAATGTTGGCTTGACTAAAAGAACAACTGCATTTAAGGATCCTGAAAGTCAGCCAAGATGAATGTCCAGGGATCGAACAAGGATGGATAGAGGAGAGACCTCAGGGAGCAATAATGGTTGTTCTCAGTGTGTTAATCAAACCATTCCTTCTCTTTCCTCTATCTGTTTTCTTTCTCTAGCACCAAGCCTGTATCTCAGTGTCTTATCAAGACTTTTTTATACCCTCCTGCAACATGCTTTCTTAGCAGACATTTTTTAGAGATTCACAGTTTTCAAGGGAAGGACCCCCCCCTGTATTTCCTGACTCTGGTTGCCAAAGGATACAGATTTGTCCATGACAGTGGTCTCTCAGCATGTGGAATTTGTGTCTAATGAACAAACAAATTCACAAATACAGAGTCAGAGCAGTATGGTGGGTCCTGTGATGCTGCCAAAAAAAGGATGTTTCTTGGGTGTATTTTGCACACATTCAGGTCTCTGCTTCTATGTTTTATTAGCTGCTATGTTAAAACTAAACATGTACCGCTGCATAACCCCTGCTCTCATTAAATGAATGGCAGATGCACAAAGTGAAGGAATGAAAGCAAACGTTGCTTTTGTGAGAGAACACAGCTTTTCACGCTTTTTTCCACCCATGCATATCAAATGTGTTTCGAAGCAATTGGAAAGCATAATTCGGGGTGGAGGGAAAAACAGAGGAGCTACTCTTGGAGGCAACCTTGCCAATTAATTTGCTGCTCAGATCTCAGAGCCTCACTGGAGAGGTGCTGGGCTACATACCACTAAGCTAATTTGTGCAGCAGGTCTGTATTAAATATATGCATGAGGCTAATTCAGTTAGTGTCGTAGCCCTGTAGCTGTGGCGAGTGCCGAGCTTGCTCCCATTAGCGATGTTTCAGCCTCCAGTGGAAATCAACACGAGTCGAGGCAGACGCAGCTTTTTTTCTTTTTTTTTTTTGCATAAAGCAAACAAAATTAAATTTACTTGGCTAAATCAAAGTGCAGAGCCAAATGTGGGTATCTCTCTCTTGCTCTCTCTCCCCTGCTGTCTCTCCCTCTATGTATGTCCGTGTGCCTTTCTCTGAGGGATAAATTACTCCAGAATCATGAAAGTAGGAAGAAAAAAAAAATTCAGAGAGAGGAGAGGAAAAGAGAGATTTTAGTCAAGTGGGATTCCCTCCTCCCCTCCAAACAATCCCAGCATGCCCCTGTTCAACGAGATGTTGGCTTATGTGTCTCAAGCGTGTTTGGGAGTGTTTCTCTGATTTTATGTGTCAGTGGCTTCATGTTACTCTGCATGCATTTATTGTATTTGTGCATTTCTATCAGTCCAGATCTCACAGGAAGAGTCTCACTGATTTTGACGGAAAGAGATGTCATGTTTCTTTTCTGTGTGCGTTATACAAGAACAGAAACAAACACTTGTGCTCATGTGAGGTAGAGCAGTGTTTTTCTCCTTTCTGAAATAAAATATGGGTCAGAAATCAGATCCAGACAAGCCCAATCATGTTAAAAACATGTTTATTAAATGATAAGTCAATAATAAGTTGTTGAATTTTATTAATTAATCATGAATGATCACAGTGTGAGTCTAATTTTAAAATGTCACTATTGTGCATTTTAAAACATCTTTTAGGTCTATATTGACAATGTTACGCAAGTTTTACCAATGCCTTTGTACTGGAACAGTGTTGGGTAGTGCATCAAAAAGTTATCTCTTACATCACTGCATTACAAACTAAGAGCAGTAACATGTTACAGAACTTTCACATAACCTTGAATTAAACCAATCAGGGTATCATTTCTCAGTTTGTTAATAAACATAGCACACAGCCAACAGTACATCTGCCCTTGACTACGTCAACCCTATTACGATCCTACAGGTGAGTTTATGGCACATAATCTGTAACCCTGCAGCCTAATGACAGAATAACAGATGTGAGAACCTAAAACAGCTTCAAACATGCACGCAATCTGTCAATGAACTGTTTAGAGACACTTTGTTTACTGTTCTTTAAATTAGCACAACTCAGGAAGAAGCCTATTCTATGCTACCATATTCAACAATGCTCTACATTAAGAAATATGCAGTAGTGCATGTACAAAATGACCCACTGTTAGTCAATGATCCCTCTTCAATGTGACAGTATTTGCAGGGGTTTCTGTTTTTTGTCTCTCTCTGTTAAAGACTAGAAACTCACTAGATGTTTTTCAAATGAAATCTGATTTAAAAAAACCCCCACAGACATCAGGACAATTTCTGTGGATTTCTTTAACTTAAAATCCTCCAGACCCACACACCAGATAACTCATTGAGACCACACAGTTGACAGCAGACACAAGATTGCACAGAAAATCATGGAGGAGGATAACCAGTCAGGGTACCGAAGTATTTTTCCTGTTTGACTTAATTTTATAAAGAAAAAAAACACAGGTTGAAAAGAAAAGAATCTAGTACATGGCAATTTTTTTTTTTTTACTTTTTTTTTGCTTATTCATTTGTGGTCTAAATCATAAAGTGGTATCCTGACTATCAACTTCTTTAGCTAGCCATTTTCATGTGAGTTCTGTTGTGCCACAAAAACAATGAAAAAATGTAAAAGTATATGCGCCATATTTATCCCCTTGCTCTAATTATTTAATAGCCTTAATAGGGATGTATAACATTGGCTTGTTGTCAATATCCAATAGGGCAATATTTCCAAACTCAATACTGCTGATACCATAAGCAATACTATTTATTATACTTTTTTTGTTCAAGAGAACTCAGTCCCCACCTCACATAAATTGGCCTGTCCCTTACACTGTGAGAATAAAAAACAGATGTAAATCAAGAAAAACATTTGATTCTTTCATAAAAGAGACTGTTAATTTTAGGTGTAGACATTCAGTATTGAAGCATGATAGTTATCTATACATTCTGGTAATATCTTAGCCAATATGAGGAGTATATATAGCTGATATTGATGGCTGATTAATTAGATGTAAACATCAGCAGAAATCTTTCATGTCCACCAAACCCATTTTTAACTTTTTAGGCTGCTATCTGCTGAAACTAATGGTGTTTCAATGATACTGTGCATCACTTGGCCTAAGTAAACCACTCGTCAATAAAAAGTACCTGTCTGTTTCTCCATCTGTTCATTAAAGGCACCTGATGCACAAGGAAAAAAACACTGGGCAATCGATCAGTTATGAAAATAATGCCGTCTGGACAGGGTGCTTGCAACCTGTGCAACGTAACACAATGTCTGTCAGGATAAGAGTACTTTACTTCCTGTTTAGGTAAAAACAAGAAGTAAAATATACATTCTGTAATTTTATTTATATATAAATAAAAATAACCACAGATCAAAAGTTAATCAACATAAAATTAGGAGAGAATTAAAAGAGAATGGTAAAAACATCCAAAGTTTGATATCACAAGATGCAGGTTACTTTAGAATTGGCCACTGACTTGTCTATAAGCTCTTTAAAGTGAAGTGAGACATTCAAAGGATTAGTGGTGTCCTTATCGTCCATCACTGTGGCAACAAGACGATGGTAAGATGAGTATGACCTGCTGCTCTGCTTCAGTACTTTAAATACATAAGTAAAAATCATACCTGGTTCATTTCATAACTTAATATTGTGTCCTAACTACAGGTGGAATGAACCTGTAGTTAGGACAGCATGTTGTTTCCTATGGGGCTGATTTGGTAATTAAAGCCTTTTTTGTGTCTGATTAAAACTTGAGGTTGGTGTATACATTTAACCACACATATTTATAAAGATGCAATTATTTTATGTGTTTTAATGGTCAAATACAAGTAGTAGGTTGTGCGTCAGTTAAAAAAGAAATGAGACATTGTGTGTATGAGAGAGAGAAAGAGGAAGACAGCTCTCCTTGCAGAGTACCGCAGAGCAAGTCTGTATAAAAAAAAAAAGAAGAGAAAAAAAAAAAGAGCCGCTTGGCTGTTCCTATTGAACTTGACCTGCGGGCCAGATCAATGTGTGGGTGTGTGAAAGAGACAACTCCTGTATGTGTGTGTATGGGTACGTGAGTGCGCGCTGCCAGATCAATGTGTCTCCGTGTGCTGTGGAATGAGAGAGCACACTGATTACCCAGGGGTGGGAGGAGGAGGAGGAGGGGGAGGAGGATGATACAGAGGAGAAGAGAGAAGGAAGGTAGGAAGTAGGGAGTGAGGAGGGGGAGAAGATGAGATTGAGCAGGGGGACAGGGCTGAGACCGGGATCAGGAGTGAAGCTCAGATCATTTCATTTTCATTTTCCCCTCATTTCACTGCAAGTGGAGCCGCAATTCCGGGTCTTCAGCATAGGGCTGGGAAAAAAATACATGTTTTAAGATGGAGACAAATATTTCTGTCATATGATCAGACAACATTCATTAAATGAATATTTTTTAGGGGTTGAATTAAATATGTGCATGTTAGACAGTTCTCTCTACCTCGTCTGATAAAAAATATGTTTGAGGATCATTCTGGTCAGATTCTTTTTGATACCATGCATCCATTATCTATACCACTTGTCTCTTTCAGGGTCACAGGGGGCTGGAGCCTATCAGTGCTGACATTGGGTAAGAGGCAGGTAACACCCTGAACTGGTTGGCAGCCGAATGCTGTGCAACATAGAGACAGACAACTATTCACACACTCATCCACAACTAAAGGCAATTTAAGTCACCAATCAACTTAATGAGCATGATTTTGGTCAGTGGGGGGAAACCAGGGTGCCTGGAGAAAACTCATGCATGCACAGGGAGAACATTTAACTCCACACAGAAAAGCCCAGACTGACACAGAGCTCAAACCAGCAACTTTTTTGCTTAGAAGCACATGCACCACCGTACTGCCCCTTTTGAACCATTAAAATGACAAAAATTTTCATATTTTGGTAACATGCTATAAGGAGGCACTACCAATATTTTGTACAATTTAGACCTTATGTAGTAATTTGTATTCAATTTCTGATAATGAAAAACAAAAATTGCCTGACATTATAAAAGTGGACAGGAAAGTCAATTCACCAAAATAATTGTATTTCTTTATTTTTTGAAGATTCTACAAGTCGATACATGCTTTTGAGTCGATAACCATGAAGTCATACTAAGGAATCTTAAATGACACAACTTTATTAATATTATTAGCATTATTGCTTTGTTCTGTTGATCCAATTCTTTTTTGATTCCCTTATTGCTTCCCGTTGAATTTTTGTGAGGTCAAAAGCTGGCCCACGCAGGTTTCTGGGTCAACATCTTTGAACCCTCTACTGATTAATGTTTTTTTGTAAAGATGAATGCTTCAGCCAGTTGCTTTTGTTTCCATCCTTCTTTGAAATCACAGAAACACAGCATTCGGTTTCATAAAACTGTCTCAAAGTGGGTTGCAGTGTTTAAATCAAATGAATTATCACATTTATTTCAAGGTAATTTGGGTGCAGTTAGCCCATGTTAGCATGCTTGTGGTTAGCCACCATTAACTCATAAGAGAGGGTAATACCAGCAGTGAATGGGTGCATGGAAGACAACTGCTCCAGACAGCATTTTTTCAAAGTTGAGAAGTTTTGTTTAAAATTTGTCCGGCTGATCTGGGCACTAACACCAAAACATCTCTGTGACAGTAAGGAACATATCGCTGCTCTCGGAAAACAATACCAAGGAAACAAAGAAGATGGCTGTAAGATGATGACACAGACAGTGGCTGTGTTTGAAAGCACTCCCTCCTTTCTCAAAAAGTTATGAAATTAATTTGACAAAATTTACAGGATGAGTTAGAAATGGGTCAAGGACCAGTCAATTAGATGTTGGTGTTCAAGGATTTCTCGATGGTGGGAGATAGGGCTGGTGTACATTTATTTGACAGTAACTCACCCAACAATGTTGGAAATGCCTCGGCAGAGGATTGTTGTCTTAGAGCACCTCAAGTGATTGATAATATTTTGGGTCATTTTAACTGAAAATGTAAAGCCTATTCTGAGACCTCAATTTCTGATGCAACCTTCAATGACTGCAGGTATGAGAGCAATGCCTGAATGCACAAATTAACAAGTAATGTGTAAAATGTGGAAAAATAATAATAATAACAATAATAATAATAATAATAATAATAATAATAATAATAATAATAATCATAGTAACAATAATGATAATAATTTTACAAAACTAATAGAACTTTTCAATTGCTGTGTCAATTTTCTGTTATAATTCAGAGTATTAAGTTATCAGTTAAGTTTTACCATCATTTATGGTCAATCCCTGACTGTTGTTGCTGCATGTACTTACTGTACAATTGCTCGGGTCACTACTTCCAATCAAAGTCGGCAGAGGTCTGATAATCTGTCGGTCTTTGAGATGTGGTATGTTTAGAGTCAGAAAACAGCCAAGCACATGCTCAGTGTTTTTTTCACATGGACCAGGAAAAAGCCAAAAAGCAGGAAGCAACCGCAGCCATGGCAACAAGAGTAAAGGCAAACCACAAAAGTTGACGGACGTCAGAAAGTGGAGACCAACAGTTGTCTTACAACTGTAACATGTTAATTATATATAACAAACTAACAAGGAGAGAAGATTTGATTCCTCTCAATGTTGTCCGCCATGTTTGTTTACATTTAAGTTTGATCAAGAGAAATTAAAGCTGTGGGGGTAGAGTTTGTTGGTGAATTAATCAGTTTGTGTATGGTGTGCCTCTGCATATCCGTCTGTGGCTCATGACACACTACAAGAACAAAAGTGACAAATTTGTCATTATCCATCTGTTTAGATGTTAATTTTTTTTAAAGTGTTTACCAGGCCTACGGAGCTGGGAATGATCATGTGATTTTGGACAAAACCAGTGAATTTGTGGGGACAGACTGCTTTACTGCTTTCCTTGAGCTTAATAAATTGTATGAAAAACAGGAGAATCACAATACATCAGAATGTCATTAAATCAACACCAAATGATGATGAAATAATGAACTATAAAAAAGGCCAACGATAACGTGTGTTTTTGATTTCAGTTTTGTTGGCATGGTTACAAACAGACATCAGCATTGTTTGATTTTTACCAGAAGACTATTAGACTTTATAATTCTGGTATTGTGACAACCACTTGTTATTTTCTTGCAGTTTTTTTTTTAAAGATCAATATTGTGTCTTACCAAATAAAAATAAACAAAAATAAATCATGATGGTCCTTATTTCCCAGCCCTACTTCCACATGAATGAGTCGCCAAAATCAGATCTGCAGCCAGATGGTGAAAATCTGCCAGGAAATCCCAACACAATCTGAGAGGAATTGAAAGACTGGGGGTCAGTGATCCATGCCCCTGTCTCTGCCTTTCTCTTTTTTTCAATAAAACACCTGAACTGTTATAAATCAGACCAGAATGTGCGCCTTTCACCAGTATTTCTTCATCGTTTTCCATCTGTGTCCTCTCCTGTTTTCCTTCACGCCTGTGTGTCCACCCTCTTTTTTTTATTTTTGATGTTTTCATCCTTAAGAGTATGAAGGACTGCGGCCCAATCCTCAGCTCTGTGGGGGCTCCTCTCGTCTCTCTCGCTCAGTGTCGTTCCCATCATGAGCATTTCTGTTTGCAAACCCCTGCCCGTGTCCAATCAGCACGTAGCCAGTGTGAAGTGTATCCGTGTTCGTGTGTGCATGTGTGTGTGAGGGAGAGAGGAGAAGAGCAGGGGGTTTTCAGAGGAGGTGGGAGTTGTTCTGGGTTTCTTTTTGATGGGTTATGTTTCTTCTCTGATGTATTTTGTATGTGAATACGCAGCCTATGAGAATTGTAGCTCACATCTAAAACATAGAGGGATGAACTCAGTGTTTCTGAGCATGATGGAGACAATTCTTGTACTGGTGGGAAAAAAGAGTCCCAGAATTTGTTTTAAATGTAGAGTGGAGAAAATTGTGGCGTTCACTCTTGAAAGTGACATTAGACACAAAAATATGGGGAAAAGTTCAGATATTTCCCTCCAGGAACAAAGACTGCAACATGAGAAAGCGGCTGTTTCTGTTGGATGTTACCATGTTGTCTCTTTATCTCATTTACAATTTTGTGCCATTGGAAAGACTTCCAATCAATCAAGCATCCCCAATGATTAACTAACCCCCAGACCCTAGTAATGGTGTGGTCCAACGAGACATTTCTGTCAGGAAAAGCCACGCTGCACAACCCTGCCCACCTCCACTGCTCACTTGTTTTCTTTAATTAAGGACTTCGCTCACATCATGGTGTATTTACGAAACAAAAAAGCACTGTTTTCCATTAATTTATAAATTTCCCATGATGAGGTAAAAAACTGTTTAAGGTGGACTTCCTGGGTCACGCTGCAAGCAATCCTAAAGTCGAGCAAATAATGCAAATCATCTTTTGTCACCGTTTGGATTGAGATCTCCTTGGTGGCAGAATTTACAATGTGTGGATCTAAAGAAACAGAAATGTTCAACTATTACATCTCACAAGGATTTCTAAGGTTCATCTGCTCCTGCACAGTAGTGCCATCATTATTAAGTAAGCTTTGACTTCCAAACACTCTCTCCTTCATGTCGTTACTGAAGAGCCGACAAGGTGTGAATGGTATGACAGTGCCAATTTTACTGCACGGGGGGACAAGGAGAGGAATTCTTGAAATTAAATTACTCTGCTCTCAAGCTTAGCAGATAAATACCTGAGCATACAGGTGCCAGGTCTTAACATTTTATGGTGTTCTTTGAATTCTAATGTGGCACAATGCATCAAGTAAACAGCTTTATAGGAACAGTAAAACTTAATGTAATAATCCTCTGCTCAAAAACCCAAACTAGCAGTGCTTCAACATACAGTACAATGTTAAAGATTCAGGTCTAAATACAGAGATTAAGGGTAACACACAATAATGAAGAATAGAGTTTGCTTTAGTCAAAATGTCTGCATCAGTAATACTTCTTTCATCTTATAATTTTACTATTGAAAACTCTCTATAAATACATATCTTAAAAAACAGATCTACTCAACATTTATGCCTCTGCATGGTATACACAGCCAGGTCACTTGGTTTCTGACCTCATACCTCCCAAATTTAGTTAGCCTATTGTCAAAGCAGAGTGGACATTTGAGCAAAGTTTGACAGAAATCCTTTGTAGAATTCTTGACATCAAGCTCAGAAGCAAGGCATAATCACAAGACCCCAGGAGAAAAATCCAAAATTGTGTCATTAAATTAAAGTGGACAGATATGTGCAAAAATTGAAGAAAATTCCAAAAAGCATTTTGAGATGTTGCATTAAAAAGCAGTTACTGAGCAAGATGATCAATAGAGTTGACATATGATCTCTAAAATCAAATCGGTTAATTTTTTTAGTGCAAAAAGACAAACATGCCAAGTTTGGCAGGAATCAATAAAAAGCTCTCTTAAGATACTACATTCAAAAGTGAAGGGTCACCAGGAAAGTCCACACCCTGGACTTTGAATATTGACCTAAAACATCTAACTCGTTCATACACTGCCCGGCCAAAAAAAAAGTTGCCACCAAAAAACAGGGTCACACACTCTAGTATTTAATTGAACTACCTTTAGCTTTGATTACAACACAAATTTGCTGTGGCATTGTTTCAATAAGCTTCTGCAATGTCACAAGATTTGTCACAGATCATAGCACTGCCCCCACAGGCTTGTACAGTAGGCACTAGGCATGATAGGTGCATCACTTCACCTGCCTCTCTTCTTACCCTGATGCTCCCATCACTCTGGAACAGGGTAAATCTGGACTCATCAGACCACATGACCTTCTTCCAGTCCTCCAGAGTCCAAACTTTATGCTCCCTAGCAAACTGTAGCCTTTTTTTTACAGTAAGCCTTACTGTGTAGTGGTTTTCTTGAGGCTACACAGCTGTTCAGTCCCAATCCCTTGAGTTCCCTTCATATTGTGTGTGTGGAAATGCTCTTACTTTCACTATTAAACATACCCCCGAGTTCTACTGTTGTTTTTCTTCTATTTGATTTGGTCAAATGTTTAAGTGATCACCGATTACGATCATGCAGGATTTTTTTCGACCACAATTCTTTCTTGAAGACGATGCTTTCCCACTATCCTTCCAGTTTTTAATAATGCCTTGGACAGTTCTTGACCCAAGTTTAGTAGTTTCTGCAGTCTCCTTAGATGTTTTTTTCTGCTTGATGCATGCCAATGATTTGACCCTTTTTAAACAGACTAACATCTTTTCCACAACCACAGGATGTGTCTTTCCACATGGTTGTTTAAGAAATGAGAAGCTACTCATTGCATCAGCTGGGCTTAAATAAGTTGTTGCCAGCTGAAAGATAATCACACGTGCAGTAATTATCCAACAGGAGGCTCTTACCTATTTGATTAGTTAAATCCAGGTGGGGACTTTTTTTTTGGCCAGGCAGTGTACATGCGTCATGATGGAAATCTGTGGGAAGTTGCAGAGAAATTCCTTGAAGCATTTTCAGTAAAATCTGGTTTCACAATTTTGCATTCGCAAAAACAGGACGATCATAAAAGTCTTGACCTTGACTTTTGATCCATGACCTTGTAAATCTTCTCGGATTAGACACGTAAAAAGTTTAAGGAAAATCACAAAAACTGTTCTTGAGATAACTCTGTGACCTTGACATTTTGACCTTTGACCACCAATCTCTCATGACCTCAGTCCGGTGTCAAAAGTCTGTGATGGAGGAAATTAAAATTTGTGCTAAGTTTGCAGAAAATTTTCATGAGCATTAACAAACTAGAGCACAAAAGCAAAGAACATGATGGAACATTTGACTAAGACTGTCAAACTTCATCAACTGATTTTTAAGACTCAGAGCACATTTGTGAAAAGTCTGAAGAAAATTCTTTCAAGCATTCCAGAGATGTTACAATCAAAGGCAAAGGTTGACCAAAAGGCTTAAAGATCTTGGCCTTTGACCTATGGCTTTCAAAATCTTATCAATGCATTCTTGCATCATTGTGGACATTTAGGCAAAGTTTGAAGAAAATCCCTCAAAGCAACCTTTTGATTATCCATTCCAAAATTTGCACTAACAAGAAATGGGTAAGCATGAGGCTTTGTGACTGTGACCTCTGACTTCCCAAAAGTTGTAAGTTCATCCTTGAGTCAGAATAGTCGTCAGCACAAAGTTTGATGGAAATTCCTTTAAGCGTTTTTGAGACTGTGCTCACATGGATTACCAACATGACAATGACCTTTGGAGCTACGATCTCTAAAATCAAGGTCATTCTTGGATCTCGGTGGACAAGTGGTAAAAGTTGGAAGAAAATTGTTTAAAGACCTTTAGAGATACTGAGTTCACAAGGCCCTTAAACTAATGGAAGGATGGACAACCCGAAACATAATGCATCCAGTCTCTGAGCTGAGGCATAAAAAGGATGGGTTCATACCACATCGATTTTACAGAGAGGAGTGATGATAACTGTAGAGAAACATTCAAACTTTGCCACAATACTAACACAATCAAACAATACTAATATTTTTTCAATATCATGGGGAACTAAAATAACAATTCTTGCTGTTCTGCAGGTCGTCAGCATCCAGGAGCATTTATACAGACTTAAAGATGAGCCATGATGATTGAAAAAAACAAATACGCATGTTAAACACTGAACCTAACCCCCTGAGCTGCGAAACATCCAAAACACAAAAGCTTTAAACAAATCTAAAATTAACCCTGTCATCATGTTTAACTTTTGCCTTTAGGCTTTTATGATGGCTCCAAGTAGCTTTACTTCCACTGGAGTGCATTTGAGACCTTATTTATGACAGTAGTTAACACACACAAACACACTCACACACAAACACACTGCTTGCCGGTAACTCCCAGTTTGTGCAGCTCTAACTTGGGAGGAAATTGAATTGTAGCATTGACCCCACCTGACACAATGCAAGCTCCATTGACTAAAACGCTATCCATCGATATTGAAATTACTTTTGATTCTGAGTTAATTTCCCCAGTGAGTGGTTTTACCTGAAGCTAGTACCACAACTTGAATTTTGGCACACTTTTTGCACATATTTCGTTGGGTTCATCAAAAAATTTTCATTGGCTCTTATTTAAAATCTCTATATCTATAGTAACTTGATGAGTATCTTTCATTTGAATATCCAAAGACATTCTGTACTCCTGTCTTTTACACAGAAATTCAAGCAAACTTAAATTCCCACTTTATTTGAGCCACTTTTGTTCTTCAATAGCAAAGACAATTGCTTCCCATAATACTCCTACATGCGCATGTGCTACGACTGGTTACCTCCGCCAAGGAGGTTATGTTTTCACCAAGGTCTGTCTGTTTGTTTGTTTGTTTGTTTGTTTGTCTGTTACCAACATAATGCAGAAATGCTGAATGGTTTTACATCAAAATTTTAACAGAGGCGTGGTTTGGTCCAAGGAAGAAGCCTTTACATTTTGGTGGTGATCTGCATATTTGTCTGGATGCAAAAAACTCCCAAAATGTTCTAAAAAATTAGATTGGTTACGGGCTCTGGTTACAAGCAGAGCCACGGCACGGCGAACAGCCAACCAGCAGTGAGAGCTGTGCATGCAGTTCTACTCACAGACATAGCGGAGAGGAGGAAAAGTTTTGTCAATGGAGAAAGCCCGGCACTGTTCCTGGAGCCTTGGTTTCAAAGATAAATTAAGGCAGCAGACTGTCCTGAAACATCCCAGTCCTCTAAAACTCACAACTACTACTAGTAACATTACTGTGAGCCCATTAACGTTATAGAAACATCCGCATCTGCTCTGCTCGCTCACAGTCCCTGTTCAGATGTGCCTGTTAATCACTCAAAACAAGGTTGCTGATAATGTCAGTATGGAAATAGTCCGTCATAGCAGAAGTCTGTGTGTGTGTGTGTGTGTGTGTATAAACCTAACCTCCAAATTCCACACAGAGCGAACGTGCCACGCACCAAAGCGCCGTGGTTCTGCTCTGACCAACAGGCTGGTGACATCGCCCACTGGAAGCGCCGCGGCATGCACAACACCAACATCTGTACAAGCAGCAGCAAACTGGTTCAGTCAACAAGTCACAAGACCCACTACTAACTAGGTCACTCTATTAGATGATATTCATATCAACAATAATCACACTTCTTGCAGATTGATATTTTTCATTCCACAACGTGGGTATAAAATAAATATAGGACTATAATGTTGGGTGGAAATCACAATTTATAGGTGGAACTGAGCTGCTTGGCGGAGGTCTGTGCTCTCGGAGTGCTTTTCTAGTTCATAAATGTGGTCTCAATTGTCCAGGGTTCTAGAATCATCTGTGCCTATGATGGACCGTGCATGCACCATTGCAGCAAGTAGTGTGCTATGTAAATGCAATTGAAGAACAGCATACATATTCTCAAGTATACTTACATGAAATCTAGTTGTTTTGGTTAAGATTATGTACAGATACATTTTCCCAAACTATATTATAACTCTCTGCTAAGGGCCAACCTTCATTTTTTGTAATTGTTTTGTTATTCCTGTTTATTCCCATAAATTCCTGTTAGTTCCCATGGAAACTTTCCAACTTTGAAAAATCCTGGAATTTTGCATCCCCAATTGGAATCATATCAAATTTTAAAATGAAGTATTTTGCACAAAGACACAACATTAACACCTGTGCTTTAACCTTCAATAAACACACACTTAACTAAGGTGCTGGCTGTCACTCATGCTCACACACACTTACAGTCTCCTGATGAAATCCAGTGTGCAGAGGCCGTGGTGCTGAATATTGAGGCCCAGCCAAGAGCTCCCTGCTGGGCTTAACTTGATCGCACTGTGGCCCTGGATGGCTTTGGAGACCAACTAGCTGTTTAACCTGCAATATACATACACACATGCACACACAAACTCAAACACAACAGAGTCCTGCATAGCTTAGGCCCTCGTTTGTTTTATGAGTTGAAATTTGGCTTTGGGCACACAGTGACGATACACAGCGATCTATTTGTGTGTGTAAGTAGCTGTCAGTGGCGCCTGTAGCCACGACTCTTTCTCTCCAACACATGCTGATAGACAGTCATATTTCCTGTGGTAACAAGCGTGAAAATGGCCTCATAAATCCAGAGTGGTTTTACAGAGCCCACATCAGCCACTAAACAAGACGTATTATGTAAATAAAACAACACGCCATCAGTAATGCTGGCTCGCTGCCGCCACCGCATCATAATGACTCAGTGGGAGACTTTTTAGCTGAATACGGCAACAGTTTGATTAGGTGAGCTGTTGTACATGACAGAGTGTGTGTCTGTTTAAACCCTTATGCACACACACACCTCTGATTTTAATTTAATATTTCATCATAAGTCTTTATCGCAGCATGCTGCACCCTGTTTGGCGGCCGGCCATGCTCCAACGATCCGTCAGCAGAGCGCGGGAAAGGTAGCGCCAATCCCCTTCCTCAGGTGTCACGCACAAACACACACACACCCGTCGCAGTGTTTATTAAAGGCGAAAGAGCAAGGGGTGTTCAGTGTGTGTTACAGTGGTGCTTTCATGCACAAACACAACTGAGACTCACATATTTACACACACATATGCGCCCTAACGGCTCGCTCGGCTCCGACCCGTGATGGATTGGCTGCACTCTTGCCGTGACAGACGAGCGATGGATGGAGAGCTGAGAAGATGAAGGGAAGAAAAGGGACGGAGGGTGGTGTGTGTGCGTTTTGGTGTGTGTGTGTGAATGTGTTTGTGTGTGATGGAGGAGAGAAAAGAGCTGAGTGCAGCGGTCTCTGTGCCAGGGAGGATCTTACATGGGGCCAAGCAGATCATTTCCTCGGCAGCAGCACGTGTCATTTCCTCTAAACAAACAGGCTTTCTGTGGATGGGAGAGAATCTGGAGGCCTGCCCCGTCAATCTCCTCCCTCTCTCCATTGCCTCTGTCTCCACCCTCCTCCATCTCCTTCGTATAAGTGTGTGTGTGCCTTTTGTACCCTGGGAGAAGAATGAGCAGAGGAAAAAGGACAGAATCACTGCATCAATGGTGATCATTTGACTTAAAATGAATCAGGTGTTGTGAGGAATTTGATTGGTTTGGATGAACAACAGGTGCTCTGACCAGTTTACCCATATGGACCAGTTCTACTAATGATATCAGGAAGTGTATTTCCTAAAGCTCATTCACACTTGCAGAT
Organism: Cetoscarus ocellatus; assembly: GCA_037902135.1. Lineage (NCBI taxonomy): Eukaryota > Metazoa > Chordata > Actinopteri > Labriformes > Labridae > Cetoscarus > Cetoscarus ocellatus. Next base: position 2,157,417 of record JBAMNC010000525.1, on the reverse strand, counting down.
AAACCCTTAATTTTTTGGACTTTACTCGGCTGAGATGTGTGTGTAAATGCAAACACCCAAATTTTTCACCTGAAATTTACGGGGTAATTTCCTTGCGTCCCAATAGATTTTTTGCCAAAATGCAAATGCAATGACATGGGGAAGGGTGATGCCATCATGTTGTGCAACCAGCGCGAAACCAGAAAAGAGACACTTGACAGGATGGATATAAACAACCGCTGTTAAGCAGAAATTTACTTGATTGTAAGGAGAGTAACACAAGCTGAAATATGCATCTGAAAGTTTGAAAGTGTTGTTTTCACAGCACATCCTCAAAGTTCTGTGGTACGTCTGCTCAAGAACAACCACCACCACATTTCTTTTACATCCATCCTCCTACTGTTGTTGATACGGAGCTGAAACACTGCAGTTTTCTTTCTCCAGTGTAACTGTCATGCATGTAGTGACGCTGCTTCATATTCACTTCTGTGTGCTAGAATCCTCCTCTCAGCTCTTTTGTTGATGCTGTTGATACATTTTTGCGTGATGATAGCATAAAGCTCTACTCTGTAAGGAAATACACAGGCGGGCTACCTGGACATTATCCTGATAATATCAGGGTTGAATGTCCGAAAAGGGCTTTGAGATGATTCCAGCTCTTTTCACACTGGCACAGCACTCTTGAACTTTTGAAAGCCATGTTAATATTTGCTCTGACTGATACTGAAGTCAGTAAAATTCCTCTCCGTCAGACTCACACACCGTAATTTGTCTTGAATTTACTCTTGCACGGTACACCTCAATCTGACTTACAATGGACTACAGGCTCTGCCTGGGCACCACTGTGTCTGTGCCAAAATTTGACCTGAAAGTTAATGAGTATAAACATGAAGTGGAGCAAAAGTAGTATAGTTGTCTAAATTTGTTTACCACCACAACGAAAGAGTTGGTTGACACTCGGCCTGAGAGATATGAGAAAAAAGATGCAATGTGCTATAAGACTGTTCAATATTGTAATGATGATAATTAACGTGACAAGTAATGGTGTGTGTTAGTGTTAATTTTAGCCAGGCTCGCCCACAGAATTGGCTGGGCTCCTGAAAGACCAGGTAAATGGGCACCGAGGATGTAATTTAATTCTATCAGTGGTGTTAATGCTAGCCCTCTGATCAGGTTTGCTCCAGGTCCTGGCTTTATTAAGAATATGGATCAGACTAAAAAAAAAGTTGGCTGCATGTCTTAGCACGGCAATTTACATGAGCATTACTGTCAGCAGAGCAAGAGAAGGTTTTGCCATTTAAAGAACAGCAAGTTTACATTTTGTAACAGGTAACAATAAATAAAACATATTGTTTGAAAAACAATGGTCATTACTGAAGTTCAGAATTAAAGGTCATTGCTGTGTAAATGTAGGGTGAACTATGTATTGCTTACCTCCATGGCCCCATAATGCTCTCCCCGTTATCCCTCTTTACAGGCAGCTTTGATTTTTGCCCCAAAGTTTGTATAAATTTCTGTGCAGGAAGTTTTGCAAATGAGTGAAATATTACACTTTGAATTAAAAAAAGTACATTATGTCCACTTCATTAGCAAAGTCAGACTCAGATTCAAAGAATCCTGTTGATTATTGTGTTTAAGTGCATCACACCCTTTAGTAAATAACAAATAACAGTCTCTGTTATTTCACTGTTTTGTTTCGTTTCATTTATTTATTCTTTCAGACAAGTAATAATATTGATAAAACCGTCAAAAGTGATGTTTTTGGATTTGTTTGAACAGTTTTTTTGCTGTAAGACACATAGTCATCCTGCCTACCCCTACCAAAAACATCATACCTGCTCAGGTTTTTCCCACCCATCAAAAACGCTCCTACATAATGGGTGTTATCTGGGTGTCACCTTCAGTCTTACTACAGACTATTCACTGATTTTTAGAGAAATGACAAGACTCACGATCAATTAATAAAAACAAGGGTGCCTCGCACTGCAAACACAGCATAGCTTGTGAATGTACCTTCTTGCGTAACATGAGCTTATGCTGTTTTTTGTAAGTGCAGCAGTTAGTTAACAAAATCACTTTATATATAACAAACGCTATGTGATGATTAAGTGTTGGTGTTAATGCTTTTGCTACAATTCAGACATTTCAGCTCTAGAGAGAAAGAGATTGTGATGAGCCTCAAGCACTATGATAAATAGTACAATCCTGAATATGCATGGATCACTGTTAAAACTACAAAATGGTTAAAAGAAACAAAACTACCTAGGCTATAACTTCTCTGAAAACATCACCTTCCTCCATCTATCTTACTTTGAAAAGCCTGATTTGTGGACAGTTTGCCTAAAAAGTAAAAAAGTTCTTCTCCTCTCTGCTTTCACAGCAGAAAATGTAGAAAAAAAACTTCAAGAGTGCAGAGAAACATAGATTAAACCTGGAGGCTAGTTCATTCAGGCTAGTTTACAGAGGGATGCCCTGCAATATGCAATATGCAATAGTAGATTTGGCTGATAGTGAGCTGGAGCTTTTTCATGCAGCCCATTGACTCACATGCAAAAACATATCAGAGCTAAAAATGGGGAGACCATAATGCAAGGGAGCTTGTTGTATGCAAAACTGGAAATACAATATACAAGCAGACATTGAACAGTGGATGCTGTACCAAATAGTTAATTATGTTATTGAGAATTGTTGCATTACTAATACAAATGTAAATTACTGTCCATAATACTGGCAAAAAACAGTTTATCTCGTTTATAACTCTGATTGAGAGCAAACAGACAACTTTTCAGCTGTGCAGAATCAGGTCACTGAACACCTCCTTTACCCGTCAAACACTCAACAGCACCGGATTTATGGGGCCATTTAAAAATGTATTAGTGAAACACAGTGACATGAATGGGTTCGAGATAAAAACACTGCTGCTACTTATTCAAGCTGCCTTAACTTGAACAACATCTTATGGTCAGTTTTAACACAGTGAGTCCTTTGTAATGCATTATCACTCCATATGTGTTTTCAGAGATGTGTTAAAGGATGATAATGGCCAATATGGATAAGTAGAGGTATAAATCTTAAAATGATACCATTCAATCTGATTCCAATTATAAAGGTCAAGTTCAAAATCAACTTTTGATTCAAACCGATTCATGATTCACAACAAAAACACCCGGTTGTAATAAAAAGGTGTTTCTGTCAGGATCTGCTTCTGCCTGCACTGCATCAAGAGTCTGGATAATATAATCTGACACAAAAAAACACAGTAAAATATGTTTATTGTCTCAGTTAATTAGAATAAAGACACACTGTGGACAACCTAAAAAATCCCAACAAAATCATTTATGCGGAAAAAGTGTTTAATATGAAACCAAGATAGACACAACTCACACACCAGGAACAACACACCCTCTGTTTGGGATGCACAGAGAGGAGAGAGAGGCTGCACAAAAGAACAAAAAACAATTTGCCCTGCTGGGCAACTGGTGAGAATTTACTTTAAACGAAAGGAATAAAATCACAAGTATAAAAGTGATTGACAGAAGTTTTGAATCTGTTCTGAATCTTTTTAGGAATACAATTTGATTCAAAAGCAAATTGATTCTTTTGAGCCCTTTCCTGGAAAGACATGAAAAACATGGTTTTAAAGTAAAAGTCTGATCATCAGCTGTATGAGTATGAAGGCATGTCACAATGATATCTGCTTCCATTTGAGAGCCACCACACACTCAGTTTATCAACTTGTATTTGAAAAGAAAGACAAATTGCTGTTTTAGTCCGACTGAAACTGTATTTTTATGAATACACATTTACCTGTTAGTGCATCTGAAAATGTGCTTTTCAAATTTCTCAAAGTTGGGCTAGCACACATAAAGCTATTGGAGATTGATTTTCTCTTGCATGTATGCACCTCAGTCAAACTTAAACTGGACATGGCATTAAATAAATGACCCTCAGTTTCCCTGACTCAGTATGAGAATCTCATCCTTGAAAAGAAAACATTGGTTTACTGCCATGTAAATACAGATTTTGAATTTATTTTTGAGCTGAAAAAGACTCCTTAATTTACCTGAGCAACAAGAGAAAGGGGAGGCCGGTGTTTAGCTTAACCACCTGAGCATGTGAGGTCCCCTTTGTTGCTTCTCTGTCATAGGGGTGTCAAAAATGATCTTTTAACTAATGAATCATGACGCGGACGTAGAAGATGATGCATCAATGCAGAGACAGTCAATATTCATTTAATCTTGCAGAGGTTGCTGCCAGACTACAGTATCAGTTTTTGTTTCTGATGAAGAAACAAACAAGTACTGGAAGATGAGACCTATTAAAGCTACTTATTTTGATTTACAATGAAAAGACATATTTGCTGCAGTTGATCTCCATTAATAAAAGTTCAGATTTATTTAGACTGCCATAAATTTTTAATCTAAAAAGTAGCCTGCAGCAACCAAGGATACTACCCACTGTGTTGCAATGTGATGTTATATTTTATTGAATTGATTGTTAATATAATAATCGTAATCAAACTGAATCTAATTGTGAGAATGCTGATGATGCACAGCTCCACTGTGTCACATATTTGAAACTGCTCTCTTAACGATATCCCTGATCCCTGGATGATAAGGTGTGTATAAATTGTTGCATGAACAATGAAAATGAGTTGTTACGACATCTTTGCAAAGATAGGGTATCATTCACCAGTGTCACACATGACATTACAATCTACAAATTTTGTCAAACCTTCAATGTTTTAATACTAAATAGGGAAAAAATCCAAATTTGAAAACAAAACTGTTTCTGAAACACTGATGTCCTAACTGTAATTTAGCAAGCAACCCAATATTAATGTCAAACTTTTATTAGTGACTGTGCTAAAATCATTTCCTTTGCGTGAGCAGTTTCTACCTGTCCATGTTTTATATTTTTGCAGTTTTTAAGTGTCTTGTTATTGGACTGTTGGCTGGACAGAGCAAGCTATTTAAAGATGTCACCTTGGGATCTTGGAGAATGTGAGGGGGATTTATCACTATGTACTGACATTTAGAGAGAAAGTCAATTAATTGAATTGAGTTTGGGTCGACTTGTGGTGTCCTAGTGACTGCAGCAAAGTCCCTGGTTCGATTCAAGAATCAGGGCGTAAGAGTCATCTTTTATGCATCCTTTTCCTCATTTCTCTGTCTGTCTATAATTTTGGCTTAAACATAGACACTAATCTATAAAAATGAAAACAACATTACAGTCCTATCTCAATAAAATTAAACACAGCTAAAGCTTTGAGCGTGTGTCTCTGCCACCTGTCACTGCCACAGTAAACAGCATGTCAGGCATTGTGTCAGACATGATTTGTGTTTTCCAGCCCTGAGTGTGTTGTGTGTGCAAACCACCAATTACATTGGCTCCTAATTACACACTCAAAGACGTAATTAGGCCTGCCTGTTCCATTGCTACATAAAGAGATATCACACAGCACACTGAGGCCCTCTGTGCAGGGAGAAGGCTCTCACGCAGGCAGGAAACACACACACGTGTTTTAATTGTCATCTTAATTGTGCACACTTAATGTATACAGAGACCAACAAGTAAAATGTTACTGACTTTATGTGCCATTGGTTGAGTTTTAATTGAGGGGAATTAACTCACAGCAATAAAGAGAAATAATGCAAAATAAAAAAACACAAAGTAGTTTTTCATTATTGTGGCAGCTGTGATTGAAGAAAATACAACACGTACATAAGTTTTGCTTAAAAACAGCAATAACTATGTAAACATACACACAAACTCCAAAAATACAAAACTATCGCTTTCAGTTTAGTTTGTGTAAAACAGACATGCATCCAGAGAATTTATTTAGCCAAATTATTTCCAGTTACTTCCTAGATATCCCAACTTATTAGATTTTTTACTTTGAAATATTAAAACTGTTTATTCAGTGATAAGAATTTGATTTCAGATTTTCAGTTTTTTCAGCACTGCATCTCAATATTCTTGTTATCAGGATTACAAAGCACCATAAAGGCTGATTAATATATCTGTGTTTAAAGACAACATGGCATATTTTATCTTAATATCATGAGAAATGTCTGACAAAAAATTAACTTTGGATGGTGATGATACTGTAAAACAAGTGCATACCACCTGCCTACTATTTCCCACACCAGTGGAGCAGGTCAAGGCAAATTCTTACTCATCAAAACACATGTATAGATACGGCCAAAAATTTCAAACTAAAGGGATAGTTCAGTATCACTGAAGTGGGGCTGTATGAGGTTTGTTTCAATAGCAAATATATAAACCGAGATCAATCTGGTCAGTAAGACGAGAACAGGAACAGAAACTGGGCTGTACTGCTGTGGATGAGGCAGAAAGCTTCTTGCAATTTGGTGATTTTTCAGTGAAATCAATCCATAGAAAATCATCAGGAAAACTGAATAAATTACAATGTTTTACTTTTCCACAATCAAGTCCCCAAGCTGATCACCCTCTCTATTCACATGATCTAGCACCATGTGACTTTCACTTTTTCCTAAGATCAAATCTTTCCTCAAAGGAACATTTTGGGTCTGTGTCAGAATTTAAGAAAGACAGACAGAGGTTATGGGACAACTGTCCGAAGCGGAGCTACTGCACTGCTTTGATCAGTGGAAGACTCAAATGCAGCAGTGTTTCGATGCAGAGGGGAAGAATATTGAGAGAGACTGACATCGAAAAATGTTTGTGTTCAAGGAAACTGTATTTAAGTCTTGTTAAGTCTGGTTTTCTAATAGCCATACCTCGAATACATTGGTATACTCTTTTGCTAGCAGCAAAACAGAATGTTGAGAAGCTGCAAAGTCAGGTAGTAACACTCAGATAGACCATAACTTTAAGCAACACATTTCACACCAACTTAAGTGGTGTTATAAATTTTAAAAAAATGACTAACTTTAAAGCACAACATGTTCAGTCCTCTTGGCTGACATCATTTCTGACAAATTGCATCGTATATTGGATGTCCTTGCACGTACTTAGCTAAAAAGGTGTACTCCTCGTTCAGCATGGCCAATCAAAAGATGTCATCCCCTTTAAAATGTCACCCAAAGAGTCAACAAAAATCAGAATGAAGATACAACGTCCTGGGAAATCACAGACAGGAGCACGCAAACACAACTAATCGTTAGCTCAACAAGCATGCTGGGGCATCTGAGGCGCAGAGCCTTCGTCTGAACCTTGAGATATGAGCACTCTTATGTGTGTGTGCACGGGTGTGAATGCGCGTTAGCAGCCCTCACTCTCTAGCTGGCTGCTTAAGAATCCAGTCACATCTCTTGCTAGCAGGCAGGCAGTAAGGCGCTTTCACGCTCACAGGTTTGCTTTGGTTTGGTCTAATACCCTTTTCTCTCCCTGTTTGTGTGTGTGTGTGTGTGTAAGTGTGTGTGTTGGTGTGTGCACACGAGAGTATGCCTAAATCTGACTGTATGTGTGTCTTTACTCCCTTCTTCTTTGTTTTTGTACTTTCTGTTGTGCGCGACAGTTGTGTGTTCCTGTTTATGCCTCTTGTGTGTGTTTGAGAGTGTGTGTTGGCTCTCGGCGGCGCTGATAAACCCACTTAGACTCTTCCCTGATCTGTTCGCTCTGGGCTGCAGCCCCCTGCATGGGCTCACACACACACACACACACACACACACACGTATGCGCACACACTCACGCAGAGCCCTCTGCTTTAGCTGCTAGCTGATCTGTGACGGCCTGCCACTCAAACGCAGCTCCGTAGAGACACTGCACAAAGGAGGAGAGGAGGCTGGTAGTGGAGGGAGGAAGAGGAGGGTGAAGGAGAGTGAGTGGAGGGGGGAGCGGTGGGTATCAGTGTCTCTCCTTTGGGTGCCTGCTAGCTCGGCTCTCTGGCTGTCTCCTTATCTCTCTGCTCCTCACTCTCCTCCACCTGACTGGCTTTGGCAGCTGCTCCTCACTCCCCAACTCCCCTCCCCTTTTTTCCTCTCCTTCTGTATCCCCTAACTCCCCCGCCCCCTCTTCTCCCTCCCTATCTCCATTTCCTCCCCTCTTTATTTTCCTACCTGAGCGAATGCCAGTTCATCTCTACCTCATTTGTGTCTCAAGATGGGGAGAGTGAGCAAAAGATGAAAGGAGGGGAAAAAGCAAAGAGAAAGAGAGTATGTAATGTAGACAATCTGTGAGGGCATTTTTGGGGAAAAATACAGTGTGAAGCTGAAAACATGGTTTGTCAAAAAATAGTGTTTGACTTTGAGGAAAAAAGAGGAAGAGTAGGTAAGGACTGACAGGATGACAAGAGGAAACCTGTACAGTCTGCATCTGTGTCACTTGAATGCAGTGACTGATCCTGCTCCAGCTGCTCTAAGGTCTCAAATATGACAGGATTAGTGTGAACCTTAATGCCTATTGTTCAAGCACTGGGCTGGACCTCCTTTTGCCTTCAGAACTGCCTTGATTCCTCATGGCACAGATTCAACAATGTGCAGGAAAAATTTCTTGGACATTTTGGTTGAACTTAATATGATCTTGATGTTAATCTCCAGTTTAATCTGACATGCCAGACTGACAGTTCCATATCCGTCACAGAAATATTTCACTAGTCCATCTGGGAAAGAGCCGTTCGTAAATGTTTTAGGGGCGGAACCTTAAAAACAACTGCGGCTGGTGATTGGACGATCGTTCTGCCAGTCACACTCATCACAGACCAATCCATATTAAGCCACAGTATGACGTAGCAGCTACACCCTGTTGTTAGCCATTAGCTTAAACTACGTTCCAGTCCTTAGACTATCGTCTTACATTAATTTATACCACACAGCTGTGTCATTTACTACATATATGTGACATGAACCTCGTCAAAGACAATACCCACCAAATTCTCACAGTAAACTTCTGAGGAGAGCATATTTCATCAGGTGTCATTGAGTAACCATGACTCCGGGCTACCATACTACAGGCATCGTACATTTCCTCATCTCCAGTTTCCCAGCAGTGATCCCCAGTCAGGAGAAGAGCAAAAACATGATTTCCCATAAGACAGGTTTAAGTAACCTTCCTTTGTCCTCTTTTAAAGAAGAACTTGAGTCCATTTTTGATAAAACTGCAGATATTGCCGCATCCACGGAGACTGCTTCATACGCCGCCATTGTTTTCAAACATGCAGTCACTTCCTGCTGTCGTCACGTCTGCACCTCCCGCCTCTCTTCCTTCTCTTGATTGGGCCATTAAGCATTTAGCCGGTGAAGTCATTGGATAATGGAGGTTAGCAAGATGGTCCTGCAGGATTTCAGACAATGAATCAGGCAGGTCCATCTGCTTTGCAAGGTTATCTCCAGCTCCACCACATCCCAAATGTGCTCTATTGGATTGAGATCTAGTGACTGTGGAGGCTACTAGAGGATGTCAAACTCATTGTCATGTTCAAGAAACCAGTTTGAGCTGGTTTGAGTTTTGTGGCATGGCGTGTTCTTGCTGGAAGTAGCCATCAGAAGATAAGGTATACTGTGGTCATAAAAGGATGGACATATCGCTGGGAGGTATATTGAGTCTTAAAAAAATCTATTGATATATTTTCAAGCAAGATATAGGTTTAGACATGATTGTTTATAATGATATACTCCTCAAATAAAGTTTTAAGACGTTACTTTGGTCAATTATTTCTCCCCTATAATAATACTGTTATTGTATTTTAAATGGTTGGAAAACATGAATAGTCACCTTTGCAGTGAGGTACAACTTATAAGGATCATGCATACATAGAATGAGCAGCAAAGCAAAATGTGCCAAAGTGCCAAAGTCCTCTATTTCCCTGGAAGAAAGCCTACAGTTTCTCAGTGATGCAAGGGTAAGGAATCAATCTAGAGGTTTTTGTCTTCCTGGGACACCAAGCTCTTGGTCTGTTGTTGACTTTGTCTCACAGAATTGGTTCTAAGTTTGAAAATGGTACCAGGGCTGATACCAAAAATGTTTGCCATTCTGTGAAATGAACACAAGCTTCAAGTTGCAGGGGATTTCAGCATATTTTTGGGGGGCTCTATGTTTACCTGTGTTGCTCTTTGTACGAATGCGCAATCCTTAAAAGTTGTACCTTGTTGAAAAGGTGACCAATCAGGCCTTCCCACTATATGAAATACAATACCAACTGGTGTTATCAAGGTGGAGATATAATGGACTATTAACATTCAAAACTTTTTTGGAGGATTATAGTTGTTAATGCATTAAGCAAGTCACCATTTTGAGATGTTTTCTTGACCATGTGTTTGCCCCCTTGCCATTCTTCTCTCCCAAAAAGCAAAATAATGAAATTTAAAAAAAAATCATATCCCACCGCATCCCCAACAACAGTCCAGTAACAACCTAGAAGGAAAGAAAGGTGGGAGTAATGCTACTGAAGAGGACGAGGAGGCTGGGTGGTAAGATGAAAAATAGCTGCTTGATGATTCATCTTTAGGATCTCAGATGATGCACAGAATGATGTCTTTAGCTGAGAATGCCGAAACAGTGGCAAAAAATGCTATAGTATGTTGAATCTTTTCCACACTTCACATTAGTGCCACAAAGTGCAATATGATAACCATGTAAAATGGTGAACTGCAGCCATAAAACCTCACCAACATTCAGCTAAAAAATATTGAGATATAAATTTTGGTCTACATCTCCTAGCCCATGGGCACAGTCAGCAACAACACTCAGGTAAGCTGTAAAATTCAAAATATGCTCCACTGATATTAATTGGTCCATAGTGTTCAAGAATATATCAATCACACCATTACACCACACGAAGCCCACAACCTGAACCATTAATACAAGGGAGGATAGATCCATTCTCTCATGTTGTTTACACCAAATTCTGGCCCCACCATCTGAATGTTGCGACAGAAATAGAGATTAATCAGGCCAGGCTACATTTTTCCAATCTTCTATTGTCCAAATTTGGTGAGCCCATGTGAATTGTAGCCTCAGTTTCCTGTTTTTGGCTGACAAGAGAAGCATTTCGTGAGATCTGCTGTTGTCGCCCTTGCTTCAAGATTTGACGTGTTGTGCATTTAGACATTGTCCTCTGCGTGCAGTGGTTGTAACAAGTGGTTGTTTTCGTGACTGTTGCCTTCCTGTCATCTCAAACCACTCTGGCCACTGTTACTAATAGAATTTTTACACCTCCCATCAGGCACCATTTGGGCAGCCAATAAGCGCAGAGCCCCTGTAGCCTCCCTGCCCCCTCAGATCAGAGCATTTCCAAAGGAGAGGGAAAAAGAGCAGTATTTGATCCTCTACAGTAACATTTTCTTTTTAAATTCACTGATGTATAAGGTCAAACACACCATAACATGGGACCTTTAATGACTTTATCAACAACTTCCACTTAGGTCTGTGTACCTAGCAAAAAATGAGGCAAGTGGCAGTCAGAGCTGACAGAACAAAGAATCAGAGAAGAACTAATGGCAGACAGGAGACAGAAGCGTGGCAAAATTTTGCACAACATGACACCAACAGCACTATGTGCAATATCTGTGGCTGTGTGACTTTAAGCAAGAGCGGAAACACCAGTAACATGCTGATGACATCAGCATGATGCACCAGAGGAAAAAACAGCCACGCAGCTCGTCTGCTGGCGATTTGACCCGGGTCTGCTGGCAGTGGGAAGTGAGTCACTTGCCGATTATTAGGGGGTTAACCTGCGTTGAAAAAACCTGCGTTGACCCGCTAATTTTAGTGTGAAAGCGGTATTACTTCGGCTTTTGAAATTCGACTTCAGTTCATTCTTTAGTCACAGTGGATGACTGCAAGGTTTGACAGTAGTGCTGCCACCTTATACTTGATATTTAAATATCTGTGGGGAAAAATCTGTGCTCGTAGTGTAAAAAAACATTCAAACATAAAAAAAAAAATTCAGCAACACATTAGACCACCTGGAGCATTGAACAACCTGTTCCAGCAGAGGACGCTCCCGGCACAACCAGATCTGCCAGAGATCTCTTAACCTCAACAACAAGCTGCATCCTCAGTTATTAGTGTGTATGCTCTAAAACTGATCAAGTTTGATTTTTGGGAAAAGTGACAGTCCTATTTGATAGAAGTGCTTTAGAGGGACATAATGTTCACAAACAAGATATGAAATGAGAATGAAAAGAAATGAGAACCTAGGACTAGGAAAATCTGATCAGTTTATCATGAAGTTGGAGAGAACATTAGGCAAAACCTATCAGAGAAATCAAGGGAAGAACATGACACTCCATGACCTTGCCCTTTGATAAATGACCTTCAAGATCTGATCAATCACCCCATAGTCAAAGGTGGACATTTGTGCATTTGTGAAGGTTCCAGATGTGATCCATTTTCAAAAAATGTACACTTGTCCCAGAACACATTTTTTTAAGTTCATACAAATCCCTCTGTTTTAGGCTTGCTCAGAACAGTCTGTTTGTAAACCTTCCCTGGCTGTGACTGACCATTTCCCTCTTAAAGAGTGGACTTAGCTTTGGCTTTGGAAGGTGCTCAAATGTTTACTGTGGCTGCAAATACATCTTTTCACTGAAGCAGCTGTGAACCAAACAAACACCTGGTCCAGGGAGTGTCTCTTATCTAGGGCAGGTAAAGCAAAAAAACGAGGGAAAGGATGGATTATTCTCATGCTGAGGGGGGTTGGCCATGACAACATTTTCTTTTTTCAAAAACTGTATTGCATAATAAGGAACCTTAAAATGGTCATGATATTGCATTCTCAAGAATCAGATGGTTGGACAAGGAAAAAACATAATGCCACTGTCACCAGCGGGAGGCTTACATCTTGATGTATAGCTTGTGTTAATTTATCTAGACCCGCAGGACCAAAATAAAAAAAAGAAAACAGAAAAAAAAGGGCTATGATCGCAAAGAAGTCAAGTCCAATGACAACAACAAAGTTTTCACCCAGATTGAGGTGGAGCAAAGACACAAAGGAAGGAGTTTGTGGTGGAAGTAAAAGAGCGTGCTCAGCAATATGGATCCATCGCCCTGGGTGAGACAGAGAGAACTCTTCATCAGCACCTCGACTGCTGCTGCCGCTGCTGATATCGCTGAGTCAAACACAGCTGCAGGATCAAAAAAAAAATCTCAGTGCCATCATCTCCTTTATTTTCATCACTCATGGGCCTTGTCACTATCACAACACTAGATTATAGCCAACATATGTGTCATTTATTAGGAGAGAAAGTTGATTTAATTCAATCAAACAGTTGGTGGAGTTCATCCTGTCTTAACTTTTCTTTCTGAAGTCTAGCAGGGAGACGCCCGGAGCTGTTGGGCTTCTTTCCCAGCACCAGCTTCGCACCTGCCCCTGGCAAAAACAAAATAACTATGCACAACTCTCTCCTCTCTTTCTCCTTCCTCTTTTCCTCTTTCAGTTTTTAATTAAACTGAAGCAGAGGGCTGCAAAAACCTGCCACTAATTACACAGCGGCTGCCTCTCTCTCTCTTTCCCTCTCTCTCTTTCTCTTCTTCTGTTTGCTTGTTTCTCCTCTCTCTCTTTTCCCTCCGAGCTGAGCTGGAGCTTCGCCAACAGCCTGTGGAATCACTTACCAGCTACCACGACGGGGGGAGAGAGTGTACACACACACACTAAAATGCAAGAAGTCGAACACACTCTGGAAGAATTGGCACAAATACAGACGAGCCTTTTTCATGTCAAATGTGTAAAATGCAGGCTTGCAAACACACGCGGGTCACACTTTTTCATCCTCACACACTCGCACCTGTTCCTTTCGTGTGTGTGAGTGTGTGTGGCGGATGCACGAGGGCGATCGTGCTCCCTAATGAGAGAGAGAACACTAATCATATTTCACACTGACGCAAACACAATCACAACATCTGTATCCACTGTCTCCTTTCCTTCCACTACCCCACTCCCACCCTCCCCTTTTTCTCCCATGCACACCGCCTCCCCTTCCTCCCCCTCCTCATCTCCCCCCCACTCTTTTTTCATCTTTCAACCCAATCCCTGCACGCATCCCCTTCCCATCCTTTCCATCATATTCTCATTTTTTTTCCTCCAGTTTTCCATCACATCCTTTTCTCTCCTGGAAAGCTTCAGACTTACACCCTCTGATTTTGCTTTCTGTCACCAAACTATGCATCTCCTTTTTCTTTTTTTCCCCCCCTGCTCTCCTTTCCATTTTAATCCAAACCGCTGTTATTTAAGCGTTGAGCACGCTGAGGTTGGGGGCACTGTAATTTAACAACAGGGTCGTCCAATCCATCACAGAGACAGTGTGCACACACAGAGCTGCCATGCATCACCTGCAGGCGAGCCGCTGTGGTGTGGGAGCAAAAAGGTGCACAGGAGGAGGGGGCAAAAAGGGGAAAATGACAAAATGATGACAGGAAGAGGAAAAAGGAAATTCAAAACATACAGTAGGGGATCAAAAGGACAGAAGAGGTAGTGATAAAACAGGAGTTGCAGGAAGCAGATAAAGACACATGCATTTTTTGCTAAAGTGTTAGCTGGACAGCAGGAGTAGGTGGGTCGCAGGAGCCCCCCTCCTCTGCTGCAATCAAGCCTCTGTCACCATCTGGACGCCATTTTAAAACCATCAGCTCTGGCTCCCCATGTAAACAAGGGCACGACCCCAGACATGCTCCCCGCGTTAAATGGGCTCTTTTCTGGCAGCTGCAGACCCCAAAATGGCTGACTTTGAGGGGTGAGAAGAGGAGCCAGAATGGCTGTCTGGCTGTATTAGAGAGGAGTGATGGTGTGGTGCTTCATTACTGCAGTTTTTTTTTTTTCTTACTGTGTGGACAAGATGTTGGCTTGTCATTCAACCAGAATGTTGGAAACCTAAAAAGAGTGACTTTGAGGAAAAGATGATCCTCCAAGAGGAGACAGAAAGGCTATGGCAAGAAATTGTGGGTTTTAGGGACTGTGAAACCAAGCAGCTGCTGAGAGTATCATATTAAACAAGTCTAGCAGTTTTAGAGTGAAACACAACTTAAATTTTCATGCCATCTGCATCCAAGTGGTGTTTTTTCTCTTTACAAGTAGTCACAGTCTAGGCAGCTATAGATTTACACTGTCTTAATCATCTTTCCTGAAACATATCAGAGCTGGGCCATAAATCAAAATGTAAAGATAAATCAATATATTCCCAAATCTGACATGATATATATGTTTCTTATAACTGCATATGGCCACTGGTGAGTGTATTTCAGATAAACTGATAGGAAAAACAGATACTGCATCTGATGCGTACTAAAAAGACTGTTGCTGTAAGAGCTTAAATTGATATGATTATTATTCAGGGACGCACAATGTGGATTTATGCTGATATCCAATATGTCGATTTCTAAACTAATTACTGCCAATACCAACATCAATACTGATATTTTGTGTCAAGAGCACAGTCTCTGTTTTGCGTAAAATGACCTTTTTCTTTCATTGTTACAGTCCATCTGTGTTAGAAACAGATGTGAAGCAAGAAAAACTACGTTTTATTCTCTAATAAATAATGCTTTAAAATTATAATTGTGGACACTGAGGTGATGAGGAAAACATCATGGCACAATTGTACATTTTGCCAATATTACAGCTAATATATGATATATTTTGGCCATTTTTTAAATTTTTTTTGTTTATTTAGAGTCACAGTGCACAAACCATCAGTCAAAGCATCTACAACCCACTTCGTCTTCCTCAAATGCCTTTAACCTGCTTTGTCCCCCACTTTTCCTGTAGCAGATTTCAGTCTGCAGGAGCAGCATATCTGACACTTCTGTTGACCAACTTTGGGGACAGATAGCATAAGTTTTGTGACTCAATCACAGAATGAAGACTGTAACTTCCAGACCTTTTCACATAAATAAAGCTAGATAAGTATGCAGGAAGCAGGCCAAGTAGAGCCTTACAAAGCAAAATGAGCCAATGATTCAGTCTGCGTGGTGAAAGATGGCGACCTGTACAGTACAGTGATGTGACAGAGCCCTGAGATTTGTCATGAACCTTAAAGCTCAATGATTAACTGCATCCAATATTTAAGTCACAGGGCTCTAATTTTGTAGACTAGGTGCAGGCGGGGCGCACCTGCCCTGCGCCGCGCCTGCGCCATGCCAACGGGGTGTGTCCAGGGCATTTTGGAAGTTTCGTGCACGGCGCAGGCAGGCGCAGGGAGGCGCACCCACGCCTCCGTTTCTCCCACCGGCGCAAATGGCAGAGAGGGAGGAGAGTAGGCGTGAGTGGGTTTAACACAGCCGAGTGTAATCTTCACCAATCAAAGGAAGGCCTCTCCTCGCCTTTAAATGTGCCGCGGGCGAGGTGCAGAGACAATTTCACCTGTGTGGAGAAGAAGGTCACAGCCGCTGTCACTTTTGCAGCAACTGGGAGAGCGCAGGGGCCACTGGGCTGCGCATCGGAGGACACCATGCGCGTCACCGTGTTGACCACCTCACGGGACAGATGTAATCTGTTACTGTGTCAATATAGGAGTACAAAATTAAGTGATAATTACATTTAAACACAGCAGCAGGCTAATCCATTCATCGTGCTTGTGATCCACCTGCATTCCTGGTGAAAATATATCTCCTCCTCATCCTCCTTGCAATAATGTACTCCATCTTTTTAGATCACGTTACGAATAAAGATTAAAAGAGAGAAATATGGGCAATCACAGGTAAATCCTTAAGACCCCGAGTGACTTACATTTATTCAGCGAGCATCTCTCTCCTTTTTCTTTTCTATTTAATTTCATGAGATGACAGAAGCAGGATACTCCGTATCGGTTGATGTGGCTGTTTGTGGTTGGCTTGAGAGATGTGAACTCATTAGTTATGACAAACGTCTCTGATCTGACATCAGATGTGACGGGACAATTAATATAGTTACAAATGCTTGTGCTGGTTCCGATGGTTACATTAAATAGTGGTTGCTGTGATTGTTTACTGCATTGAAATGTGCCTGACACTGTGGACACCTGCCTGTGAGGTTTTGGTGACGTGTGCGCACTGTGTGCCTGTCAGCCAAATTACCACTGCGCCTCTCCTGTGCCCAGAATAGACCAGGTTGGAGCTTGCGAGCTTTCAGCGCACCTTCCGTGCGTTTTTTTGGCACGAAATTGTCACTGCGCCAAGCTGAATCTGTCGACACCTCCCCCTGGTGCGCCGTCACACCCATCTCGGCGCAGCCGGTCTACCAAATTGCCAAACTGGCTGCGCACGGCGGTGCGCCGGACGAAATTACCACTGCGCGGGGTGCGCCAGGCTGCGCCACCCTGCACCACCCTGAGTTGCGCCAGGAAATTAGAGCCCATGATGAGGATGTTTTAACTGACCATAAAATTAAATTTTGAAATCTGGCATTTGAAACAAAAGTCCCAAACACACAAAATTCAGTAGTTAGGTGTTTGTTTATTGCTTTAATTATACATTGCAACATTATCTATTTTAAAATGTTAGTTGGCCTGACTTGATTTGACTCTACTGGGTTATCTCAGTTTTTGATCACACTTATATTAGCTGCAGTATTAGTTAAATAAAAGTTTGGTCAGCAACATGTATTATCTACAATCAGATCATGCTCACCAAACAATCCATTTAAAATGGAACTCTATACAAGAAAACAATGACTCTATTATACAACAATCATCTTTTGCTAAATTAAAAGTTGGTTGTTAATTTCCTTTACCAACAGGTAACTTAAATTGCTTTTAAATGAAACGAAACAAATAATGAAGTGTGGATTATGTATATCAGATTATTGCAAATTATGATGTGTTTACGTGAGTGAGGGACACAGATACAGAGACTGAGACTGTGACAGTGGAAAACAGAGGGTGTGTGTGTGAGAGTGTTTGTAAGCAGCACAAAGAGAAACAGTTGAAGATCTGATGCAAAGTTCAGTCACGTGCACATACACGCAAGTGTGCACACACACACACAGCACAGTATTGCAGGCCCAGATACGATAATGACATGGAAATGACATGGTAATGATATGGTAATCTGGCAACATTATTCTGCCCACCAGAGACAGGGAGGGAGCTGAACCTGCCACAAACTGAGCACACACACTCACTCACACAACAGAGCACAGGGATAAGGTAAAATCTGCACAGTGACATGGATAAGGGGAGTAAGACCAGAGAGGAGGACGGAGTGTGTCACTCAAATGCTGATAGTTAGAGCAAATTTCAGGAGCAAATACGCTGGAAAGTGAGACATTTTCAAAACTACTCTGTTACAAAACTGTGTCTTAGCTATTCATGATAATTTTTAAAGATTTAATTAAACTCAAAGTTCAATATACAGAATTATTCATGCTATTATGTCTTAACACTTTTAGTATGGAACACACCAAGGATTTGTATTTTCAATGGTAAGAGATAGATATGATATAAATACTCAAAATTGGATGAGTTATTGTTTTAAAAGATTAAATATGTATAAATTTCAGAAAGCTGAACTCATTAAACTGACTTATTTAACTATATCACTTCATACCATTACTTAAGTTTTTTTAAGACAGAGAAATTCTTATTTTTCATAGTTGCACTGGGTTTGTTTATCGATCTACATGAGAACATTTACAATGCATGAAACACTGCTGCACAGGCAAGAGGGACCCGCTACTCCTGCCGCTCTGTTTTCTGTATCTCATATATATTTTGTTGTTGTCTGTTCTGTCAACCAAACTCTACCCCAGTAAGTCCATCCCAAAACCCCCCAATTGGAATGGACATACAATACATGTCCAAGTGGTGTAGAGACCAAAGCAGTCTTCACTGTTCGCTTCTCTTTCAAACTGGAGGACTCTTGACAACAATAACTGCACTCCATAAGGTGTATTCTCTGAATGGCTAACCAAGGGAGTGTTGTAGATGCATTTTGTATAAGGAGGGGGAAAATAGCTCCAACAAGTCAACTTCCTAATTCATGCTACGTGCAATCCCTGAGACCCTTGCAGAAAGCAAAAAAAAAAGTGCAGACCACAAAGTCCTTTTTCAAAGAAAGATTTCTCTTTCTCTCTCTCTCGCTCGTTTTGTGGATTTTCTTTCCACAAATCTGAGGCAATGGTTTGGGGTTTTGTACATGCCTCATAGTAGAGTGCAAATAAATACCTCCCCTTAAAACAAAAGTAAAATGAAGGCAAACATAGTGACCATGGCTCACTCTTTTACACTTTGTTGTTTGTTTAGGTTGAGTGCCCTCTAGTGGCAAATTTTGACATACTGTGCACTTAACTTTGAAAAATTATCAATACCAGCCCAATTTCTAATGTATTAAAATAATGGAACAATTGAAGAGCATGTGTTTCAACATGCTAAAATCTCCCTTTTTATGATTGGTAGAATCAGAAAGTATAAAGACTTAATGATTTTCATTTCTATTTCTAACCTAAAAGAGTCAGATCCTAAATGGATCTTAGGAGAAGGCAGGGTCATTCCTTGCTACTTTTGCCAAACACTGCAAATGTATTTATGATATTCAGACAGTAGTTCCTTTGGTAAAAACTATAAAGATCATGGCGGATCTCTTCTTTCTAATACCACTGATCAATAAAATGATGGAGAATCAAACACACGGTATTTAAAAGTGAATAAAATGTTTATCAATAGTCAATGGAGTATTTTATACAATTAAGACAGTATGTAAGAGTTTGTCAGCAGCTTTTGATAATCAAAAACGTAAAAATCTTCCAAAATTGTGTGTCTATGACTCTGATTTGGTTTTGTGTCATAACTTATTTTAAAGTGCAATATAAATGGCAAGATATAGGTATCGACAGATAATTGCTTAAGTAGTTGAATAGCAGTCTTGGCAGATAGTGAAATTTCTGCTGATATTTACAGCCAATATATCAGCCGTACATATTGGCCTTATACATCCTATGTATCTGCAGAATTATCTGCAGAATGTGTGAATGTACCATAACGCTTCACTCAATCGTAACTAAATGTCTACATGTTAAAATCAGCAGTATAATTTATTAGAGAATGAAAAGTTCTTCTTGTTTTACATCTGTTTCCAGCTCAAAAAACTTCCAACTATGTCGAGGGTGGCACAGTGTCACAGCAGGTAGTGCACATGCCACATGCGTGGGTTCTCCCTGGGCACTCTGGCTTCCTCCCACAGACCAAAAACATCTTCATTAAGTTGACTGGTGACTCCAAATTGCCCTTAGGTATGAATGTGATGGCGAATGGTTGACTGTCTGTCTCTCGATGTCGCCCTACAATCAGCTGGTGACTGGTTTAGGGTGTACCCCACCTCTTACCAAAAGTCAGCTGGGACAGGGTTCAGCCCCCTGCAACCCTGAAAGGGATAAGTAGTATAGATGATGGATGGATGGATGGATATGTTTTAGTAGTGGAGACTAGGTACTCTGACAAAAAATAAGTGTATGGGCACTGGTACAGGCATCAACAATACTGAGTTAAAAAATATTGGCATATTTGGTATCAGCAAAAATCTAAGATTGTGCAACCCTATTATTTCCTTTGGCACACCCCATAGACTATGTCTCCTTCAAAGAGGTATACTTTTGAAAAAGTAGAGTGTGGTCCAGTACAGCGTACAATAACCATGATATAGTTTATGGTATTTTTAATCTAAAACATAACTGAATTACTTTTAAACATTGTCCCCCAATTCAGATTTGTATAGTCTTGCTTTAATTTTGGTTTTCTTTAGAGAAGCAGAGCTGATCAGAATTAATGTGGCTAATTGACCTAAACCTGAATCCCATACAATGAACAATCCCTTTAGGGAAAATAAGTCTTGACATTTTTTAAGTCTGACAGACTGACCGGAAATAAAATGTTAGTTAGTAACCTTAATGCTAATACAGCATGAAAAAAACCTTTGGGCCAACAGGATTGCTTTTCACTTTTTAAAAGGTCTTTTGGCCCTAAGGCATTTACTGATGAAGACAGTAGACTAAATCAAAAACTGGGCCAACAGAGTGGGGTAAGACACATGGGGAAGAGTTCACATGGCAGTATTGCACCTGTACACTGCAAAGATTGAGCTGCCACACATGAGGTGGACAGATAAGATCCACAAGACTATCAGCACCCTGATTTGCACCATTTTATTAGTCAGTTACTTAGTATCTCAACCACCAGTAACGCTACAATTGTACAATTGTGTAAATGGATGTCACTGCTTTATTCCTCTCATGTTATATAAAGATGATTGGCAGACAGCTATCAGATGCTCTACAGCCACCATCTGGCGGTGATGCTGCATTACAACCTGGCTCTGGCAACATTAATGTAAAGAATATACATTTTAACTGAAATAAAAGATGCATAAAGTCTTATAATCTGAAGAAAATTTCATGAATGTTAAAACATTCATATATCATTGTCTTTCCCTATTACTTACCAAACTACAACCAACGATGAAGAGACTCAAGATCTGAACTCTTATAAAACAAACTAAATGAACTTTGAGTTCATTCATTTTTGTTGAACTACTTTTCATAAGCTGAGGTTGAACCTGGTGTGTATGGATAACTCCACGAAGAGTGTTAAGTTTCTAAGGAGTAAAAAAGAGGTTTAAATAAATCACCAAAAAGCTAGGATAAAGCATCTAAAGCAGGCAGTCATCCTTATAGCTGTGCTCTATTAATAGACCTTTTATAGTACAAGCTGAAACTTTTTACATTGAATACAACACTGCCACCTTCTGGATACTTTCTGCACTACAGAAGAGGAGTAAAGTGGCTTAAGCAATAAGCAATACATAGAAGTATCAATCAGCCTTCCCTTGGCTCTGTGAATTTGTTTATCTAGCTAAATATGAAACATACTCTATACAATAATGAATGAGTGATTTGACAAGAAAGAAAGGAAGAACTTACCATGGTAGGGTAGAAACCTTGTGAAGAGCCAGAGTTTTGGGTGAAAAACTTTATAAGGCAAGAGAAAAGTAGTTTAGGCTCAGCTCATGTATGTGAGGTACATTAAAAACATGTGATGATTCTGACATGTTGAGGCTACTAAGAGACTAAACGCCACTTTGAATTATCTTTGGCATACTAGGTCCTCGTCTGAGGATTTTTTCTGTCAGGTAATGAAACACTAATGCAGCTGCCACTTAGTGAACTAAAACAGCATTATGGTTTGTTTTGCACGTCACTGCAGTAACCACATAATCATCATTCCAGGTAGCTGTTTCTTTAAAATATGTTATTTTCATTTCAATGAATATTTGCTTTATTAATTAAAAACAACAACAAAATCTAATAACACTTAAGAAACAAACTCAACTGAACAATAAACTAGTTTATAGGCAAGGAGGGAGATTAAAGGTACACTCAAGGGATTTTCTTTTTTATTGTGGATCTTGTGTTGACTTCCTATTAGAGCTGGGAATCACATGGTGTAGCTCCCAATTCTTTTTAACTTATATGGTCTGACACATTAATTATATGATACAATAATGACACAATAATTAATACATTGCAAGAATATCATACAAGATTATACCACAAAAGTGATAAATAAATTGGATAGATAGATAGATAGATAGATAGATAGATAGATAGATAGATAGATAGATAGATAGATAGACAGATGCATTTTCACTGATAAATGTAATGTCTTATTTCATATGTTTGTACGTATATTAGGATAAATTACTACCTTGTGGGTTGAGGGTCACATATTATACAGAACACACTTGAATGGCTTTTTAAGTGTCAATGGCCTGTCCACAAACCTCAAGATGAGAAACCATCCTCTGGTGATCATTGTGCCTTTTAAAAAACAGTTTGTTAAAAAATGTTGCCCGAATAATGTCTTAATGGGTCAGTTCCCAAAATTATGTTCTAACTGAACACGACCTGAAAAATCAGGATAATTACATGAAATCATATGTGAGTGTCCTTACTGCATGAGGGACACTGCGCAATGTTTTTGCCTCAGTTCTGAGTTTCTATTTTCCTCAATGTTCTCACATTGATGTGGACAAGTGGCAAGGAAAGAAGGATTTCGAGGAGGGACTGGAAGGACTTTCTTGATTTTCTTTGACTTTTTTCAGTCAAGAGAGTTCGTGAATCTGTTTAACATATGGATCAGGGATCAAAATTTAATATACATACCCAAGTTAAGAAATTTAAATTATATAGCTTTTAGTCAAATGTCATTAGAATGAGTCTGAAAATACAGAGGTGAGTTCTTCTTGGTTCCCAGGGCTGAAAAGGTGTATGATGAATACATGCCGACAAGATTTTAATGTTTGATCTGAAAAAAAAAAAAAAACATCTGATATTGCACTCTTTGAAATTTTAAAGCATGCTTGTGTGTTTAAAAGGACAGTTACAAACTACTTACAAGGACTACAAAAATGGGACCCTATTCCAACAATTTCTGAACATTCTTTTAATAATCACCAATTCACAACTATTGCCACAGCCATGAAGACCTACTCGATCAGGCCATAGAATTAAGAGGAAACTCTCAAACAAGAGGTCATTTGATCTCAGAAGTCAGATTGTCCAAGTTGCAAATTGACACACCCCTTTGGTCAAAATATTCTTCTCAGTCTGACGACCTTCAGGTACCCAGACTTTACCAGCTCGTAACTGGAAAGCATTTAACTGGGATGTGATGTAATACCCACTTTCCAGGTCCGAGTTCTGGGACTAATGGAATGCTCTATATCTTCTGTGTTTGCCTACAAAACTATGCCATCCCTGCATCACTCTGTTGTCATGTAACCGGTAAACCTAACACTCCAGCTGATGTCCTTTAAACACTACAGGAAAATATACTCCATACTTCAGGCTACTTTGAGAGTATTAAAAACGAAGGTACATTTAGTTTTGTAGCCGAGGGATGTCCGACTTTGAAGTGGGAAATTCCTACCAAAGGGGGCGTTCCCAGTGATGTATCTAATTAGCAACTCAGAATATCCCAGGTCCGAGATCAACTGGAATGCACAATTAGTATCTCGCTGGTTCCCTTGGCTGTAAGCCCACTAATAGCCTATGGGATTTTTCAATTTGTTTTGGATTTAGATGATAATAAGCACCATGTAAAACAAAAAAAAAATACAAATACAATACTTTTAAGCTTAAAAATAATCAGCAAAGGTGAAAAGTTATTATGGTGAGTTCGAGTTGTAGATGGAAGTCAGGATTTCCGAGTTCCGAGTGGGAAATTTCAACTGGAACGCCCCCTGGAGTGGGAATTCCATGCCGGAAAGTTGGAGAATTCTCACCACCCCGAGTTGACAATCGAAGATGGCTGCCCCGGGTGTAATGGTGCATTCCAGTTGATCTCGGAACTGGGATAGTCCCAGATGCAAATTAAATTAAATTTAGTCTCTAGGAATGCCCTCTTTGGTCGGAATTTATCACTTCGAAGTTAGATGTCTTCAGCTAGCCCAGCTTTACCAGCTCCTAACTGGAACGCGTGTAGCTGGGATGTGACGTAAATCCCACTCCCTTTTCCCAGTTCTGATGTAAATGGAGTGCACCACTATAAAGGTACAATGGGACTACAAAATGGAAGTTTGACTTAGAAGTGACAACAATATTTCCAGTGTTCACTATCTTGTTGTGACCTCTTTTTTGATAATTTCCTCTTAATCGAATATCCTGATCAAGTCAGTGCACTTGATTTTGGCAATAAGGTGTGAATTATTGTTTATTAAAAAACTAGGCTATCAGAAATGGTTGCAGTAGGGTCCTAAGCCATTTTTGTAGTCCTTGAGAACAATTCCTGAGCACCCATCCTGTAAACCAAACAAACAGGCCTTAAAATTCAAAAGCAGGCAAAATCAGATGTATTTATAATTTCCAGTTAAACATTAAAATCTCGGCTGCTTTTGTTTGTCACAACTAGTATTTTAAATCCCATATATTTTCAGCCCTGGGAACCAAGAAGTGCTAAATGCCAATT
The DNA here is from genome assembly GCA_037902135.1 of Cetoscarus ocellatus. Classification (NCBI taxonomy): domain Eukaryota; kingdom Metazoa; phylum Chordata; class Actinopteri; order Labriformes; family Labridae; genus Cetoscarus; species Cetoscarus ocellatus. The sequence goes on along the minus strand of JBAMNC010000525.1, from coordinate 2,132,584 downwards.
CACTTCTACGTTTTGGACATATTCCTGAGACACTCTTTTCCTCTTGTGTTGGCCAAGTCGTTTTTTTCAGGTGCTGGGTATTTACAGAGCACTTTTAGCTGTGTTAGCTTAAGAAAATCTAAGGCTGTCTTTCTGAAACTGGAAATGGGGGCTTTAGTATATTTTTAGAGCTAAGCTACTTCCACCAGATAGTCCTCATTTCCTTTCCTTCTTACCTCCCTCTCTTGGTTGTCAGTGTTTCCCCCTCCTCTCCTCTTTAAGTGTCTCTGATTGACAGGTGGGCTATATCCATGCAATATCACCCAGCGCACGTTCCTATTCCCTCCTGGAGCCTCCATCCAGCGGTCAAATTAACCTTCCGTGCCGACGGGAGGGGGCCCTGCGTGGGCCAATCAGCAGGTGATTAGGCCGGGGGTGGGAGGGGTGAGGGGTCACCGCGATGGGGCCATCGCAAGCCTGATTGGTTTCAATCAGCGGCCCGCCGCAAGGACAGCTGGGAGCTGAGCCGCGGTGAGCGCTAATCAACGCGTCCCACAGTGAGGCATGAACAGAGACACACACACACACACAGCCACACAGACGCAGGCTGATGGTGGTGTGTACACACTGGCAACATGGACATCCCAGTGTGTACACATTCACACTGGGACAAAACACACACACACAAACACACAGTAAGACATGGGAAGCAGAAATGAACAGTCAAGAGCACAACAGATAAACAGAAAATCCCATAATGGAAAACCACAGCAAAAAAAAAAAGAAAAAAACTGAGTGAGAGCTGAAGGGAGACACACATTCAGAGAGTAGCACACAAAATTGAATGACTAATTGCATTGGATTCGTTAATTTGGCCACTGGCACATCTGATAGTGAGCCTGTGACATTGGTTATCAACGCTCTGTCCTACAAAAAAACCCACAACAACACCTCTGCTGTGATGTCTGAATGTGGAACATTTCACATTTTCTCTGCTATGTCTGATGTTATGCTTATTTTTGTATGTGTCTCAGAGCACAGCATCAGCCAATCACTGATAAGAAGAGACAGAAACAGTTAGAGCAATGTGGAGGAGATGTATGGAGGGTTAAAAGTGGAGAAGACTCACTGATCTGCTCGGGTTGTGACTATTTATGGCAGCCTGTGCAAATGACTGAGAGGAATGTCAGCAGCTTTGGGTGTGGTATTTCTGTCATTGACAGAGAGTGGTGCAAGAAAGCATTCGAAGGCCCTTAACACTCAGTGGTTGATTAGACCAGGGAGAGGCTGAAACAGGTGGGGCTATGGTCAGAGATTTTAATGTCACAATTTATGAAGACAATTAAAAATGACAGGTCAACAAGTCCTCCTTCAAATACAGGTTCTACAAATTTATAGAGCTGTGGCGCTGTAAGCCAAGCAAAGGTCTAATCAAAGGCTGAGTTGCTAGAGCCTTTAACACTTCCTGGTTCCCAAGGCCAAAGGTGTATAGGAATTTAGAAAAGCATAAATAACATCTGATATAAAGTTTGTGATGAACCTTCACATTTATGATTTTAATTTAAAATACATCTGAAATTAGTTGCTTTTGAATGTTTAAGCCTGGTTGTGTGTTTAAAAGGACAGTTGCTAACAAACTGCTAATAAGGAATACAAAAGTGATGGGGAACCCTAATGCAACATTTTCTGATCATTTTCTAATAATCAATAATTTATATACCATGGGGACCAACTTGATCAGGTCACAGGATTGAAAATATTGTGACTGCCTCTAAGTTGAACCACCATGTTGTAGTTCCATAGTGGCTTACTAATAGCTTTTTACTCTCATTGATTACATTTAAGCTTAAAAAATATGAAAGTTAGATTCATTCGTCAAGATTATCACATAAAACAAAATGTATAAGTTTTGTTTGCTACAGACCTTATTATGAGCAATAAGCCAAGAACACAGTAAAAATTCCTGAAGGCTTTTAGTCAAGAGAACCAGCATAATGCTAACTTCTGCACTGACCAAATATGCCATTCCTACATTACTCTATAACAGTAATTATTTAAAGTTAAAAAAAGATTGTTGGTTGTTTTCATGAATAGTTTTAACATTGAATATTTCACAAACTAATACTCTTTTTGATTTTTTTTAATGTTATTTTGTACAGATCATCCCACAAAGCAGATTGTTGGAGGTTGTGTTATTTTATCTAAAACTAAAACACTGAGTGACATACAGAGCTATGTGTAAATGGAATTTATATTCAAACAAGGCCAAGCCCACTCCTCTTGGAGTGACATGAACATTTTTTATTTTGCTTTTAATGCTATATTTAGGGCGGCAGGCCTGTTGATGTAAATGCATGCATTAGTTGATATCTATGCATCTTGGGAAGGCTTTTCAGGGACCCAGTCATTTCCATACGCTGGTTTGCTCTCAAATAATGTTAAACTTCACCGCACCTAATTTAATCGTCCAAAGAATGTCTTTAAGAATAAATCCCCTGAGTATTAGTCTTATTGTCTTATTGAGCAGCTAATATTTATTTGTAGTGTGTTGGTTGCATGGGCCTTTCTACCCCCATATCCTGCCAATGTAAATAAATTCACTGCTTTAGAAATGTGTGTTGGTGTTGTGATCAAGTCAGCTTTACTGTTTGAAACAATAGAAGTAATATATAATTGCTGTCCAGCACAAATCTCCTATCTCCATTTTATATGATTTTAAATTTTTCATAAATCAGTGCTATTGTTCAACGTTCATGCTGAGTGGGTTTTTGTACATTTTAAACCAAAAAAAAGTACCAAAAATAATTTGGACACAAAAAAAAGATACAAAATTTATTTATCATAGCAAATTTTCATTTCCTTAAAAGTAGCGATGTCCAACACTGACAATATTTAGCATAATTAAATACAGTGAATTGTCCCACATATGGATTCTGAGGAACGGCAGAGCTGGCAAAGCTAGAGCAGAGGAAAAGATGAAAAATCTTGCAGTTTAGCCTGCCATCTGGTAGAATGTTTGTCAAGTGATAGAATGATGCATGTCAGGAGTGAAATCAATGCAGCTAAAGCCATGCATGAGAACTTGCATCCAGGTGTCACCCCATTAATGATGTTGCTAATTGTAATGCTATAATATAATCTGCTTACCCCTGAATGAATAACCTTTGACTTATGCTTAATGTAACAGGGATCCAAACAAATCAATCGAATCAAAGACATTTTTAAATATGCATCACATATTTACATACAAGCATGTATGTATGCATGGTACATTTGCTTGTGTATCTGTGAGTGGATGGTAATCCACTGGTTATTTGCTGCCATTCTTGGTCAGGTCTCTCTTGGAAAAGAGATCTGCTGATCTCAATGGGACTAACCTGGTTAAATAAAGGTTAAATAAAAAATAAAATAAATATCCTGTTTTAGTGATATATGTCATAGTATAGTAATGGCACTTGAACTCTTGCACTTTTAAACATGCACTTTATATCTATATTTAATATCCATGCTGCATTGCTGCACTTTTATCATCTTAATTGTATCAATGCTGATATGTGTATTGGTGGTGTAATGTTTGTAACCTGCTAAGGGGCTATTGTTGCAATTTAGCAGTATTTCTAATTCGGGCATATTTATATTTGCATGATGTGCTGACATTCACTTATGTTCAATGTTCCTTCCAAAGAAAAGGCTAACCTTTCATGAAGTGTGAATAATCAAAACTCCTTTGACTCACTTGTTAGGAATGAAGTCAGAAATCCAGAAGGGCAGGTTCTTACTTTATTCTGAAAGGCTGTTGTATAAAGAACATTTGTATTGTGTTTCTGAGCATGGTGAGTCAACATCAGCTTCTTATGAACACTTCGTAGGGTGGTTCAGGAATGATGTACATTCAGACCAAAAGTAAGCACTGTCCACGTGGGTTTTGGATTTTCCATGAATTTTGAGATGTTGTTAAAAATATCTTCTGTGGTGGAAGAAAAGTGTACAACACTAGCAGGTTTTATCTTTCAAGGAAATGTGCACAAATAAACTCTACTTACATAAACAGTATCCTCTTCCTTAAACTATCCTACAGTTGGCTGGTTGACTGTGTTGAACTTCACAACCTCGAAGCTTTCAACTCTAATTTCATGCTCTTACCACTTGTATAAAATAACAGTGTGGCCATGTCAGCAGTCATGGCTGTGTCAGTTGCAGGCTTAACATTGCTTTTCAGAGACAATCAAAAATGGTGATATGTTATGTCCTCAACAAACCCTACCCTGCTGTCCTATCCAGTTACCTATGAGCAACAAAAGTTTATAAAGTAAGCTCTAAAATTCATGAATGGGACATTTCCAGGTGTGTTTTATGTTGGATAAATAGAGCACTAAAACTTTTTAAGCTTGAGTTTGACACAGACCTCATATCAGCTATATTGCTAATAAAATCATTTTAAAAAAATCCCACAGACTCAGAGATCATGTAACCAGTGGTGTTAAATGTATTTGTGTGTTTTAACTGCTAACCTGACACACACGATGGACTGTTCAAAAGTCCATCGGATATACTTCAAGTTCATAAGAGCAATGTCCCATAGAAAGTGATTGAGAAAGGCAAAACATTTTAAGAAAAACCTGCGGGAGTTTGAACAAATTCATACTTTCATTGAAGGCAAGTCAGAGATTTTTGGTCACCTCTCCCACTTGGCACAACTAACTCATACTCAACGGGAATGCTTTTTTGTCCTTAAAAGAATACATAGAAGCCAGGACATTTTCTAATCGGAGCCAATCATTTGAGCTTGGAGATTTGCAAGGTGGATCTGCCTGATGACAGGTGTCCACATGCAGGCAGATATTTTTGAAAATGTGTTTTTCCCAATGTGTTTTGTACTCACACAAATGGCATTTTTGGTTACCTTTTTTTTTTAAACTCCAACCAAGACGAAGACTTTTAGCAATACTGTTGACAATGTTAATATGTAGACAGGAAAAATGGATTTGGGCTTAAAACATCACACCAGCTCAGGTCTCTCCTTTGTGTGGCAAACATTGTACAACATAATCACTTTTGTTTACATGAGACGTGGTGTGACAGATGTCAAACTTTTGCTGGTTTTAACATTGACAGCTGGACTGTTTACATGCTTATACAAACACTCACTGTTGCTCTCCCACTATGTTGCTGCTTCATTTAACGCTCTAACAAAAAATTACAGTATTAACATTCGGTAGCCTGTGTTGGAATTAGCAGTAGTCCAAACATGTTAAAACCATAAGCAGCATCCAAAAATGCCTCTGTTTCATTTTTCCGTTATCAACACTGGCTCATCAGGAATATTTGGAATTAAAACAGCAATACATTAGAATTCTTCAGAGGCCTCTGAACTGTTGTACAACACAGCTCTGTCACCTCCTCCTCACAGATAACATGTCTTTGTTGACATACAGGGGGAGATAAAGGCGGTGAAGACAATGTGAGAAACTAATGACCTATGCTGACCAACAGGTCATATTATTATTATTTTCATTTGTGAAAATATGCCTTTTCTTGTGTCAACAGTTTGTAAAGAGTTGCATGTAGAGAAAGTGTATGTGTTTTCAACTGTTACCATAGTGTCTATAGTCTATAGTACAACTTTGAAGAATCTAATTTGTTACATGCCAGTTGAGATTATAAAAATATAACTTCATAACTAGGTAGAAAATCCAACAAATTGGACAAAAAGCTTAATAACAGCATTACTGACCCATCAAATAACAACATAGCCAGTTTGGTGTCTTAGTGCCTGCTGTTTTGCAAAGCTCTCTCCTACAAATGAAATCCAATTCAATATTTATTCTAGTTCAGCTTCTCCTTCTTCTTTTTCTTGTCCTAAACTCATCCTTCACTGTTCTTTGTCATCTTATCCTTTGTCTCTTTTTCGTCAGCAGTGTGCTAAGATAAACTATTCTTGTGCAAAAAGCAATACAAGTTCCTTGCAAGATTACCACAGCCCACTGTCAGACTAGTGCTATATACGGGCAACTGGGACGCTCTAAGGGACTGGGGTGGACAATATTCTCCTGGCTGAAAGTCCTCCTGCTAGGTCAACTTTAAGACATTATTAGGTCAACTTTAAGACATTGTTGCATGCAGCACCTAAAAGTGTGTATATGCATCAATGTATTTCATGGTGATGTATTTAATCTGGGTGCAGATATTTTTGAAAATTTCACATTTGTATGTAAGACTAATATTCAAGCATAAAGAATAACCTCAGTTTACAAAAGTAACACCCTATGTTTGGACATGGCCTTGGATCTTTTTTTTGATAGCCTTGTGAAACTGCAAACTTTACATTTTGTGCTGCAGCTACAAACATTCAAATTTATTGACCTGCTGTGAATTACTGTAATACTTTAGCTGGCAGACTAAAACATCTCCTTAGCTGCCTCCTATTTTTGACAATGTGGTCATTCTGCTGCATGAGCAGTGAGTTCAAGATTTGAGGAGGGGAGCATGGCAGCACATCGGAGCTTAAAGACTGACTCTGATCATTCAGTGGATCTATCACTGGGGCCTTCACATCTAGAGACAGGTTTTGGATCCCTTCCAAGCCCATTGAATACAAGGATAAATCCCCATCATTCTCATCAGCAACACCACCCAAGGTAAAGTTTCGAACATCTCTGCGAAATGCACTCTGTGTGTTTGCTTTCGGCTTGAACAGGATGATGTAACACTTTGTGATGAACTGACAGAAAAGGACTTTGTATGCTGTGATGAGAATGACAACCATCTCCACTGCTGGAAGGTACTTGTCGGTAACGTTGACATAAACTGCGCCAAAGATGGTCCAGCAGATGAGATGAATCAGCATACTAAAGGTGATTGCATCATTGTAACTTTGAGGCAGCTTTCTTCCCTTGAAGGCAATAACAAAGCAAATGAGAGCTAAAATACCAATGTAGCATAACATTGCTCCAAAGGCAGGAAATGAATTCTCGTAGCACATGTATAAACACTCTGTTCGGTTTAATGTTTTCTCCCATCCAGGTGCTGGGGACTTGAGGGCAAGCCATGTTGCACAGATGATCACCTGACCCAACAAGCACACTGCAATAATGATGTGAGGTTTGTAGAGCTTCTGTAGGGTGCTTTGGATTCTGGGGTCAAACTCAAATGCCATGATGATCTTAAAGGACTTGACCATGATGCAGGAGTAACAAAGGGTGAAGCTCAAGCCAAACAGCACCTGCCGTGCTCGGCACTGCCAAAGTTTGGGTTCACCACCAAACAATGCCACACTGGAAAATGTGCTCCAAAACGAGAAGAGGAGTAGGAGGGAAATTGAGCCAACTGATGTACGAACAACAGGGGTATTCCAGCGTGCAAGGAAGATGATCCCAACTATAATGGTCAGCAGCACTCCCAGAGCGGAAAATGCCAACAGTAGTTTATGGTATGTGTCATTCCATTGCAAGAAGACAATTTTCTTTCGGAGGCAAATGTTGTTCCCGAATGAGGAGTATTCAGTAGTAGCATTACAAGGATGACACTCCAGTGCATCTGAAAACAGGATAAAGACTCATTACTATCTTAGAGTTTCATGTGCCCTGCTCCTTAAGCTAACCAAGGGACTTTGCTGAAAGTTTTAATTAGCTTATTATTAGCTTTATGGTTGGTTTTAGCTCCCTGAAACATTGGTATATCCTTGCATAGCAGCTGGACCTGCCTCATTCAATGTTTGTAATCAGAGAGATCCATATTGCCAAGCTCAAATATACAATGACTGTGAGTGGCCCAAAGGGGAACAGTACAACCAGCGTCCACTGGAGCAGAAGGAGAAATGAGCTATAAACGAGACGACAGCAGGAAGTATCTGCACATACAGGGATTAGCATAGATGCTAACAGCTTCAGTAGCAGTTTTATCAGATTTTGATCGGATTTCTTTATTAGATGAAAAACAAATAACAGCAATACAGACTTCTCTGTTGTAAGGATATTTTTGTTCCACCTCGGACATGTTTTGATGAGATTTTGTTGTACAAAGTGGCTCATGTTCTATAGTGCAGTAGCTCCTGCCTAAACATTGATTGACGGAACGATCGTCCAGTCACCTGCCAGATATGCTTCTGAAAGGTTCTGTCCTCCACCTGGTGTGCCAGGTTAACATGGTTATGCCCATTTGTCAAATGTGAGACTTAAAAGATCCAGAAAAAAAATCAAATCATTAAAAAAAATCAAATCTGTTGATATATTTTAAGACAGATCAGGGCCCATAATAGTTTGATTCATCCATGTCTATTTGTGCACATCACATTACTTGCTGACTACATTACTATGACTTCACTCAGTGGCTGATAGACCTCTGAAAGGTTCTGTTGATGAGACTAAAGGGCCAAGGGAAGGGACACAGCTTTAACCTAGGTAGAGGTCAGACCACTTTTAAAAGATGTTCTTACATCTGACTGTAATTCAGTGATGACAGCGAGTTCCCAGTGTCTCAGCTCAGCTGACTTGCAGCTGTCTATCTCTCCCCCAAATATCTATAATAATAATTAACACTGAGAGAAGAATTTCTCCAGGGAAATTAAAATGTCAGTGTTCTGGAAAATAGACATACATAGATTTCTGTTCCTGAGACATCAAACAAAGCATTATCAGTATAGGCCACTTTTTGGAAACACCGAAACAAAGGGCATTTTTTTTCTTTAACTGTATTTTATTGTGGTTGGTTTTGTGAAAACAAAACAAACAAAGAAAAGGAATAACCCTTTAGCTACCTGTGGTGATCTCTGTGTTGCTTTTGGTTGGTCATTAGCAAATTTGTATAAATAAAACAAAACAAAACAAAACAAAACAAAACAAAACAAAACAAAACAAACAGGCCCAGAATAGTACATTAGGGTTGTGCTTCAAGCATGAAAACTAAACTTGGCAACTTCATGCAGTTTGCTCTTGTTTTGAGGTTGAGCTATCAGCATCTCATCTCTCTGCTGTAGAAAGTCTTGCTCTCATCCTGACCTGAAGAGGATCCAGTGTTAGCCAGGGCAGACCAAATTGCCTGAAATCTGTTTGGCCACTCCAAATCGTGAACAGTGATTGGCTATTTACCTGATCCAGTCATTGATTGGGGCTGTGATCTGGCTTGTTCTTTTTTTTCAGAAATCTCTCATATTTCACTCATCTTTATTCAGTCCTCAACAGTCAATGTTTCTGCCTGAAAATCTACTACAAAATTGGACCATGGTTTCTCTGTAAACTTTTTTTTTGCTTTGAGCTGTGCCTTACCACACCTCTCTCAAGTAAATTATAAACTGTGCCAACAGAAACTCAATATATACCAATTCTGTTAGAACAAACAGCATTTTCAAAATGCTGTAAAACAACAGTTTTACAGCATTTGGAAGTCTGTATTTATTCAGAATAACACAATTAAACTTTTTTAAATGGTATGTAAACATATGGAATGTTACTGGCATCAGGAAAAATTTAATACTCACCAGTGGTATTAGAAAAGTATTCGAGTGGACATTTATGGCATTCATAGCAGCAAATAGGCTGACCCTGAGCTAAATGTTTCCTGTAGCCTGGTAAACAGCTGTCTGCACACCTGGAAATCACACCCACCTGAACAAAGAAAGTATTCTGCTCAGTAACTTTTTGGCAAAGTACATTATAAGAATTGGATAAATATTTAAACATAGGGTTTGGAAAATCTGTCAACAAAACAGAAGTCTGCAGCCAATGTAGAAGATGGATTTTTTTTGAACCTGTTAAAAAATGGAACTGCTGGTAAAGGCAGTATTAGCAAACAGAGCTTAGATAAACTTTGTGTGTTAGCATGGCAGATTTCCCGAATTAGTCCAGAAAGGAGATCTGTGATTTTCTAAATATCTTTTTATTTATTTGTGGTCTGCAAAAAAAAAGGTGAAATTTAGACTGCCAGTGTAAAAATAGTACTATTGCAAGTTTAAAGGCAATCTTGTCTAATGCTGTTGGTAAATGATAATAAAAGAACACCAGTGTACTTGTGCTGTTAGATTGACTGAGAGAAATAGAAAAAAAACTGTATTTATGAATGTGCTAAAGTGGCTAAATGACAAGTGTTACTATGTATAAAAGTACTACCAACATGTAGGGAAGAGAATAAAATCTCTTGCACAAATAAAGCCCAGGCAACTTGACAGAGTGATGAATATATGATAAGAGTAAGATAAATTATAGGAGAAGGCAAATACTTACGGTAGCCTTTTGGTATTCTTGTGCTGTTTTTTGTGAGATTAAAGACAGACTATAGTTGTGTATGTGATAACCACCGATAATGTGTTGCACATCCAGCCGACCTGGTGAGGTCTGCTTCCACATTATGACATCATATCCTGTGTTGAGGTCACCCCTGCTGTCAAATGTGTAGGTTTTCCCATCCATGTGAAATGTTGCTCTCCTCAAGGCTCCTCGTAGCTAGAGATGAAAAGTGTTGAAAACTATAAATGCTAAAATCTTAATGTGAGACATCATTGCATTGTTTATCATATCTTTAAGCTGCACTGACTGAATTCTGGCCACTTCGGAGCACATGATTGATATATATAAGGCGGACAGAGCAAAGTCTATAATAAACAGTGGTAGCTAAAGCTCGGTAGTGTTCTCACATAGATTTATATACCAGATGTCACCAACCAGGGCCTGTGCTCCGTTACAGTCAAACACACTGCATGTGTGTGGCTGCCAGCTGTTGCTGCCACACTATGGCTTTCAGACTATGGTGTACAAGTGTGCACATGATGGCTGTGTCTCCCTGCTGCCACAGCCCAGTCTCTCTTCATACATTTCACCTCAATTAAGAGTTTCAACAGAACATTAAAGAAGAACCAGAGTAAATTTCCCCATAAACGACTAGATTTGCTTAACAATGGTCCAAGAAAATGTCACAATAAAAGCACTCTGTGTAAAGAAGGGCAGTTCCTCCACTGACGAGTCACGCAAGCTTTTGCTTTAAAGAGAACAAACTGGAACTGAACCATTTCTATCAAGTTTGTAATATATTTTACTGATGTGAACATACATATCTGCTGAAACAAGGTAAACATGGCCTTCTATTTTTCATTTTCTTGTCTATTTTTGCCATGATACACATGCAGTCCAATGATAAAATTGGGCAAGCCTACTTTTTTGGAGATTTCTGCATGTGAGATGCAAGTTAGGGAGTCTGAAAGCTCTGACTTGACAACACAATTACAAAAATGTATGTACACATGCATCAAAGCCATCACACTGCTTAAATGCATCTGGTGTAAACCCTTGTTAGGAAGGCCAGCACCCCAGGCTGGGACCCAATGTTTAACAGAATCTCATCTCAGAAAAAAGCTTGGTATGGAGCAAATTATTGATTTTTGTAGATGCTCCATGGTGTCTATAAATGCTTCAGTATTCAGCATTGTCAAACAGGCTTCTCTTCATCCTGTAATGAAGTACTTGAAATTGACTGAAAGTGTCATCTGACATTTATCTTGATACTATCTTTGACTAATGTTTACTAACTTATTTTAGCTTACTAGCATTTACCTATATTTTGGTTTTTGAACAACAGCACGATTGGTCCAAACAGAGTACACATTCATGCATCATTTTGATCAAAAAAAAAAAAAAAAATGAAAAGCCTGTGCTGTAGTGCCACCCAGCGGGCAATGCTAGCTCTGTGACTGTAATGTGCCTGAAATCTCAATAGGCTATAGCAACTTTCCCAAATTTTGGTAATGGAAATACAAATAAACCAGAAATGCACGAGTTGTTCTAATGTAGGTTTTTGGTTTTAAATATATGGTTTTATAGGTAGTTATTGTGGTGGTATAATCAATAACAACTATGGATAGAGAGATTGTGCTAATATCAACATTAACATCTATAGTGATTATAATGTTGAGAGGACTGATGCTGAGTATTACAGCAGTATCTAGTTAAACTGCAATTAAATTGGGTAATATTGGCATCGGTTGATGCTTGTTGTAGAATAAAGCACTTGGAGCCAAGCAAGTCCACAGCAGCAGGTTATCCATGTTGGCAGTCGAGGCTATGCTAATAAATGTTTGATATTTGCAGGAACTACAATGTATTTAATTTTGTTGATCTCTCAGAAATTGATATCAGGAACTATAATAATGGAATGCGGCTAAAGGCTAGGCTTTTAATTGGACCTGTAGTAGCTGAAGCTTTGTAGGTCCACAGCAGCAGGTTGTCCACACCAACAATTCTGAGCAGCCTACAAAACAAACAGTTGTGTTTGTACTTACCTCCAAAGGCTGTAATCTCTGGGTTGTCCTGCAGTCCCTTTGGACACAGAGGTCTGCAACAGCCTGAGCGATGGCTCTAACTGCCAACTCCACATTGACCACAGATGGATATATCTTCTTTACTAGTTCCTCATTGACGGTGGCCTTTGACTTTCCTTGCTTCCCAAAATATGTCTGTTGCTGCTGCTTTTCCTTTAAATAATCATACAAGAATGTGTTGTTCTTATGATGATCAGGGTTCACATCAAGATTTTGGAGGTACTGCTTATATCTGGTTGTGTTTCCTGATTTGAGTGGGATCCCAATGATCACTCCCACATCACTCAAAGTCCAGTTTCCCAGCACATTGGCAGATTCTGACCAGTTATCACTTGCCACCCAAACTTTTCCCCTGCCCCGAGGATCCTTAAGAAGACTTCTTAAAAGGTACATCATATGGTAAGCTTTGGCAAAGGACACAATGACTGTAACATTTCTGTTTTCAATGATACTTTTGACTGTGTCATTGATGCTATCCTGTAGTGACCTGGCAACCAGGGCCTCTGGAAGAATACTGATGAAGGCAAAGCAGATGTTGTTGTCTTTTGCATGTTCTTGAAGGCGTTCAACTGCATAACGACCAGCTTCACTATCAGTTGCCATTAAACCAATCCAGGACCATTGGTTACTCTTTAATATATTGATGATAGCACGAGTTTGGTGATCATCTTCTGGCACTGTCCTCATAAAGCTTGGAAAACGGGTTTTATCACTGAGTTGACCGCAGGTTGAACCATAACTAACCTGTAGGAATAGTAAAAAGAATCAGTTAGTCTTGGTAAGGAAACGTGACGCTGCCCTGGACAGATGTGGAAACTTTGTCCTTGTCACACTCACTGCATGCCATACAATGATTTAGTAATACCATGTTTGCACCCTGGGCCAAAATTTCAGTGGTGTTTTTTTGTAATCCTGTTACCTAATATGGTTTAATCTTGTACAAAATGTCCCCTGTGTACCTGTGGGATATTTTCCAAGTTGAGTTGTCTCGTTACTGCGATGGATATCTCAGAGTAGTAACAACCAATGACAGCTACCACAGGTGGGGCAGGCTGCTCTGCATCATCCATGTTGATATCTAGTGCAATATAAAACCATATGAAAAAACGCAAGTTTCAATAATTTCAAAATTATATGGATGTCTCTGTTGCAGCTAAGTTTAAATAATAATTGTTGGAGCCATTAATAAAAAAAAGTAAGACATTTTTTTCAATGCTTCTCACTGAAACACAATTGGTGTTTTCTTCATTGTAATACATAACTTTATCTTTAACATGAAAGATGCATGACCCATTAAAAACATTTCCATGGTTTAAATGTAAACATTAAAAATAAAAGTTCATTTCAATGATTATGTTTTAGTTATTTTTTTTACTAACAGAATTTGTGAAATAAACTAGAATTAACCCTGAAAGCACAAAACTCTGTCAAGGCCTTTCTGACATTGTTAGCTTGAGTGAAAATATAAGAAAACTGCTATATCACACAATGTTGTAAAATATGTTTTTTTTTGTTTGTTTATATACATACATATATATATATATATATATATATATATATGTATATATATATATATATATATATATTTATATATACATACATACATATACACACACACACACACACACACACACACACACATATATATATATATATATAAATATATATATATATATATATATATATATATATATATATATATATATATATATATATATATATATATATTTATTTAAATCTGGATCTACATCAAGAATCCAATCACTAAAATCACATCACTTCTCCTTTGTGCCATGACCAACATTCCCTGAAAATGAGTTATTGATGAGTTATTAGCAAAAATGTTGAAAACTTCCCAATCTTGCAATTTTAACAAATCCTTTAAGGAATTCCTGCGTATTCGGATAATCACCGAAATCGTATTCATTTTTCTTGTGCCATGTCCAATACTCCCTGAAAATTTAATCAAAATCTGATGGTTTTTTTGTCATCTTGCTCACAGATAAACAAGCAAACAAAACGACAACAACCCACCAAATGCCGGAAAAAATCATAACCTCCTTGGTGGAGGTAATTAAATAGACACTCTCATAGAGTTGTCTTGCATTTGTGAGAAAACAAAAATTTGCTTTGAAAAAATGTGTAGTCTCACTACACAGTCTCACACTTTTTTTTTTTAAAGATTAGAACATTACAATAAAAACAACCCTGGATTATGAATACATTTTTGTGAAAATATAAAATTCTGCTCTTTTTTTCTGAGTTAGTGACAACATTAAATCAGAGTTATATGATTTTGTTGTCAGAATTCAATACTTAACAGAAATCAAATCTCATTATTACAGAATAATTGTTTAATTAGACCAGAAATATGCCTTCATATATTCCTATTATACCTACACTCACTCGCCACTTTATTAGGTACATGTTGTTCATGGTTTGACACTGTCTGCCATTAGAACTGCTTTAATTCTTCAAAATATAGATTCAGTAAAGTGCTGGAGCCATTCCTCTGAGATAGAATCTATATTGTATTGAGATATGGTGACTGTGTAGGCAACTGAGTGAATTCACTGTCATGTTCAAGGTGGATATGGGCAGCATCAATGCTCAGGTAGACTGTAGTGTTTCATTGGCCCTCATTTGGAATTATTGAGGCTTAATTGTGTGACAAAAAGTATCCCACCCCCATACAACACCAACCACCAGCCTGAACCACTTGCAAGGCAGGATGGATTCCTGTTTCATTTGTTATGCCTAATTCTGACCCTATCATCTGAATGTCCCAGCAGAAATTTAGACTCTTAAGCCAGGACAACATTTTTCAAATTTTCTATGGTCCAGCTTTGGTGAGCCCATGCAAATTGTAGCCCCAGTTTCCTGTTCTTAGCTGACAGGAGTGGCACCTGGTGTGGTCCTCTGCTCCCGTAGCCCAGCTGCTTCCAGATTTGATGCATTGTGTTTCAGGTTTTCTGCAAACCTTTGTTGTAATAAGTGGTTATTTGTGTCACTGTTGCCTTTCTGTTATCTTTAACCCCTGGTCATTCTCCTCTGACCTCTGGCACCAACAAGGCATTTTTGCCGAGAGAACAGGATATTTTCTCTTTTTTGGACCATTCTCTTGAAACCCTAGTGATAGATGTGCATGAAAATCGCTGTAGATCAGCTGTTTCTGTAATACTTGGACCAGCTAATGGCACGACTAACCATTGATGATCATTCTGATGATCGGTTTGAACTAATTCTGCTTGTTTTTATCATATCTATATATCTAAATGCATTTAGTTGCTACCATGTGATTGGTTGTATTAATGAACAGTTGAATGGGTGTACCTAACATGCATGTTTTAATCAACATGATTGTTAAATTTTTACAGAACAGCATCAGGTAAAATAATTTGATCATGACTATAAAAAAAATGCTGTGAGATGAATAAAGGGCAATAAGAAAGCAGTTTTAACAAAGACAATAAAACCTCCTGACAAATAAAAGCCCCAACATGATGATTTTTATCATATTAAAGAATCAACTGTACTCACTGTTTCGCTTCATAAATGGCAAGGTGTTTTTCAGGGCAGTGGTGACATCAGAGCAGGAGTCCACAATATGATATCCGAGGGTTAGGTTCCCCAATTTCCCACTTTCATTTATTTCCTCCACCGCTTGCACCATTACCAAAGACTTCACCAGCCGAGCTAAGTTAACCTGTGATACAATTACATGTTAGATTCCTATACTTCACTCACTTGTGTTTACTTACAACACAGTTTGAAGACACCAGGGTTAAACGCGTACATGTTACAGATTCTTTTATCGCTTCCATCCATTAATATGGTATCACTGACGCTTTCATGTATTGGGAATAATCCTCCAATGATTATGTCACCTGAAGCTGTGGCCGCATCAAAACCTGCAGTTAAACACAAATGAAAATGAAAATTGGTGGCAACTACCTATATTTTTATCTGACATAGTCTCAAGCTGTGTTTGAAATCACCTATGTCACCAGCAGTAAGCACTGATCTGAACATAGTATAGTATGTGAACATCTGAAGAATGGAGAGCGTACCAAAATACCAGGGTGTTAACTGATTCAGAAATTTTTATGTTAATAGCGCAGTAATGCAAATAAATTCAAGGTACATTTACATTTTTCGGGTTGCTAGGTAGACAGGAATATTTACTGGTAAATATTCAACCTTATAAGTGATTCAAAAAATGATAAAAATCCGAACTAAATTAGATTCTCTTAAGGCCATAAATGGATGCTGCAACTTGGCAGTGTTAGCCTTTAGC
The DNA here is from genome assembly GCA_037902135.1 of Cetoscarus ocellatus. NCBI lineage: Eukaryota > Metazoa > Chordata > Actinopteri > Labriformes > Labridae > Cetoscarus > Cetoscarus ocellatus. Next base: position 2,116,004 of record JBAMNC010000525.1, on the reverse strand, counting down.
TGGGCAATTGTTCTCACAAGACACTGACTCGCAGTGCTTCTGTCTTCTGCTGAGTCCTCGTGCCTCCTCCTCTCCAATGTCACACCTCTGTTACTACCACTGGAGACAGAGCAAAGAGGGGGACAACTTGATACCCCTATTCTGTCTCTGGGACATTCACAGTGGAGGAGAAACAATGACAGGAATGACAGTGTGAATTGGGCTTCAGGGACCACTCTGTGCATCACTCTTAACTTCCCTGTCACATGCCCCTATTGTTTCTGTCATTAACTATGATAAGTCATCATTCATTCATCCATTTTCTATTCCGCTTATCTCTTTCAGGGTTGTGGGGAGGCTGGAGCCTATCCCAGCTGTCACTGGGCGAGAGGTGGGGTACACCCTGAACCAGTCGCCAGTCGATTGCAGGGCCAAATAGAGAGACAGACAACCATTCACGTTCATGCTCATACCTAAGGGCAATTTAGAGTTACCAATTAACCTAATGAGCATGTTTTTGGTCTGTGGGAGGAAGCCAGAGTGCCCAGAGAGAACCCACGCAAGGCAGGATACACGCAGGCATGCACGCAGGCATGTGCACTACCTGCTGTGCCAGTGTGCCGCCCCAACTATGATAATAATTATCATAAATGATAATTATTTCAATAACAATATTTTTTTTTTTAACAATTATCATTATTTTAACATTATTTTATCGTTATCATTATTATTGTTATTATTATTATCATATTACATCCAGCACTGCTAAAATCGATGAAATCCTGTTCTGGTGTATTTAAGAATTATTTAAATAGTATTTTCCTGTTAATATGTTGACATTTTATTGATTAATGCACTTTTTTCTATATTGTAAGATGAAGATTCTTTTCCATGAGTCTGTGAGTATTGAGGATAACGTGAAATAGTGTTACAATGCCCCCTGCCTCCCCTGTAAAAACAGAGGGGAGTTCCCGCTTCTGTTTCTCGCTCTCGAGCTCGAGGATTGATTTGGTGGAGCACGAGACGGTAGCCTGCTCAGCTGCTCCGTCTGCGCAAGCGCATATCATGAAGGGGAAGAAAGTGAAGACGAAGTGAAAGATATTTTCAAGTATTTACAGTGGAAAGAAGTTTCCTTCTGGGATAATAAAAGACAGACATACAGGTAGGACCGTTTAATGCCACATACATAGAAACTTGTATTGTTTTGTGTTGTGTTTTCAACCAGTGAAATATTTCAAAGTTACGAATGCGGATGTTGACACAGTCCGCTGTCAGAGTTAACTTATAAAGCAAACTGTCGCCTTCCTTCTTAGCATTAGCAAACTTTGTGTTTGTGTAGGTTTACTCATTCTCTGTAGCATGACTTCAGTCAGCCCGGTCAACTTAGGACAATAAGTTATTGTTCATTTCTAAGCTTGGGCAGACTATTAACTACCATAACACTAACCTCTTGACTGAGAGCTCAGCGAGTCAAATTGTCAAACAGCTGTTAGGAAAACAAAAGTGCTTCTGTGTACAAGGTGGATATATGAATGCAGCACAGATCGAGCAGACGCGTTACCTTACCTCAGTTATTTTTAATTTTCGTGGCTTGTTGGTTTTAATGATAAGGTCAAAAAGCTAAATTGATCGGTGAAATCTTACATTAAAACTCATAACTGCTCCCGCGTGACTCAGAGCGTGTCCGTCTATTTCAGGAGAGGTGGGGCGCGAGCTCCGCTGTAATGCCTGGTGACAGAGGATTTGACATGGACTGGAGACACGGACTGTGACAGTCAGTGCTCTCATTGTGCTTCCGGACCAGTCATGCTTTAACTAGACACACAAACCCTGATTCTAGCTTTCATCGTAGCGAAGTTTAAAACCGCAGACACACAAACCCTCTTTCTAAATATTATATTTCATCACAAACAGTAGTGTAATGAAGATTACTAGTGTCACTACTGTAAAGTGATGTTAAGTCTAACCTGTGAGAGCCAAGGGCCAGGCAATACTTTTGCAGACACGATACAGGGTAAGACGTTGTTTCTGCAGATGTAATGTATTGAGATCATGTTCAAATGTAATGAATCAGCTCGAAGTCCTATTCACACATTCTGATATTAATTGGTTCATGACTCTCTTATGGAGGTTATGTTTTGCCCATGTTTGTTAGTTAGTTTGACAAGATTAACAAGATAACTTAAAAAGTTATGAATGGAATTTGATGAAATTTTTAGAATAGGTCAGAAATGGACCAGACCCGTCCATTAGGTTTTAGTGATGGGCTGAATCTGGATGTGGATCAAGGAATTTTTGGATTTGTTAACATTGCAGAATATGGGTGTTTTCCTTTTTTTTAAAATTTACGAATAACTCATAAACTTCTCAACCGATTTGTATGACATTTGAGGCCATGTTGGTCATGTCACATGGGACAACAGTTAGATTTAGATGGTGATCTGAATCAGATGTGAATCAAGGAAGTTGTGGATTTGTTGAAATAGTGTGGTGCAAAGAGGGAAATAGGAATTAAGTCACATCCCAGCAATACACTTTCCAGTTTTGAGCTGAAGGACGTCCAACTTCAGAGTGGGAAATTCTGACTAAAGGGGGCATTCCCAGTCTAGGAATATCTCAGTTCCGAGATCAACTGGAATGCACCATTTGTCCTTCAACATGGAAGTGAGTTAGCATTTAGCACTTCCTGGTTCCCAACTCCCCAAAGTAAATGGAATTCAGAATACCAGTTTTGCATAAATGCCTGAAATAAGGTTTGTGGTGAACACATGCACAAAGTATTTTATTGTTTAATGGGAAATAATAAAATTTATCTGATATTGTCTGCTTTTGAACCTTAAACTATTCTGTATTTTATACCACAGTTGCAAACTAACTGCTAACAAGGACTACAAAGATGGCCGGAGACCCAACTGCAAACATTTCTTATTGTCATTTGATAATTAGTAATTCATACACTATTGCCACAACCATGATGATCAACTTGATCAGGTACCTCAATAATAAGGAAACTCTTAGACAAGAAGTTACAATTAGATGCTATAAATTGCCAATATTGTAGGTGCTTCTAAGCTGAACCGCCATGTTGTAGTTCCACAGTGGTTTACTAATAGTATTTCACTTGTGCAGATAACGTTAAAGCATTGTGAAAAGTAGGTTAAGGTTATCACAGAGAGCAGAACATGTAAGTGTAATATTTTTTTGTTCTCTACAGAACTTATTATAAGCAATGGTCCAAAGCACATTAAAAAATCCCATAGGCTTTTAATAGGCTTGCAGTTGAGGGAACCAACGCGGCGCTAACTTCCACGTTGGCCTATCTCTACTGCAAGATAGGACTGCTTTCAACATTTTTGCTAACAACTCAATAAGTTCTCAACATTTTTGTACAACATTTTCTTGGAATGTTGGTCATGGCTAATGACACAAGGAATTTGATTTTGGTGGTGATCCGAATCTGGATGTGAGTTAAGAAAATTCTGGATTTGTTAACATTGTGAGATGGGGCAGCTTTCCACATTTTTTGCTAATAACAAAATCAGTTATCAATAAATTTGGATGAAATTCTCAAGGAATGTTGGACATGACACAAGGGACACTGAGTCTGTGTGTCAGTTCAGTTCAGCAGACAGTCTATTAGAACCACTAATGTGTCATTTATTAGTTTAATAAATGAACACTCAGTTCCCCATTCACCAGAATCATGTGGTCTTATCAATTGATGCTGTCCATTCAGCACATTTGAGCTCAACACTGATTCTGAAGTCTTTAACAAACATGATTGCAGAGCAGATTCTCTGTAAAAAAGATTATATTCCATAAACTAAATTACCATCATACACCTATTGACCACTATTATCTAACTCACTATAGCCAAAGCTGGAGGCATTATGTTTTTGGGTTGCCCTCACTCCCTCTGTCTGTAATGTTGATTCTTGTCAAAACAGTTTTTTTCAAACTAAAAGCAAATGTCAAATTTGACTTAAGGATGAAAAAAAAAGTCATAAAGTCTTATGATCATCCTTTGCTCATTAATTGATTGAGCCTCTGATTGTATTATCTCAAGAATACTAATGTCAAGTGATCATTTCATCAAACGTTGCACAAATATATGCTCTGACTTAAGGATGAGCTGAACATGTTGGAGGTCAAAGTTCAAAGTCATGAAGTCTCCCAGTCATCTTTTGCTTGCAAATGTGATATTTATAGAAAGGTTGAGGGAATTTTTGTCAAATTTTGCAAAGAGGAACTAATTTAATTGTGGTGGTCGTGGGTCATTTTAAAGAAGCCTTTCTTATCTGATGGACAGTTAGCTCTAAGGCACTTCAAGAAAAGTGTGCCTCTCTTTTATTGAGCAGATACGTTCAATGAAAGGCAATCATCCTAGTTAAACAACATGTTTGCCAAACCTTACAAAGTGCCTGAAATAACACAACAAAGAAGACAAACTCAACACAGTTAAAAAAACAGCTTTAGTCCAGACATAAACCTCACTCGTTAAGAGTCAACATTAGACTTTAATTGGGCCTTTATGAAATGCACAGAAGAGTCGTGAAGTCATGAACAAGAAGGTTTGGTGCTCAAACTTTGTGAAACAATGTTGACACCAACCTGAACACCAAATATCAATATCAATTTTTATAATAAATTGAGCCAAACATGTAATTTTATTGACTGCACATAAACAGAGACATCATTTATCTGGAGAGTTCTCTTTAAAAAAAATCACTCTATATTTCTACTCACAGGAGGAAAGTATATTTCAATATCATTTTTTCCAATATCCTTCAGCACCACTAGTTTCTTAATTTTAACTTAACAAAAGTTATACAGACCACAGTGTCCTTTGCATCTTTGACATGAACTTTAAATAAAGGTAGCACTTTGAGTTGTTTAAAGTAAGCTCCTTTACTCTTTCCCTCTCATCCTCTGTGCTGTGTCAAACATTTAAAGCCAGAGGCTGCACGAACACAACTTCATGATAACAGCCCCTTAAAGATAAAAAGCAACTCAGGGACTTAGCAATACTTTGATGATACTACTCTTTTGGACATTGTAATCCCTCACACCACATGTTATTCGAAAGAGTAATTTCATTACAGTAATTAGTGCAAGTTAACTAATTAATGCAGCGCAGTCCTAATTTATTTATTTTTATTTCACTCCTACTGTTTGTGAATTCTTCATTTTTACATATAAAGTATGAAAAATACAGCACATTGTTATAGAATAAATCACTCAACAATGCAGAAAGTAATAAGTACTCACTTCAGACCTACATGCTTCAAAAAGCTGCTTGAACAGTTAGATAATCCAAGAATATTTTAATAATAAATAACTCTGGAAAGGGCCTTTAGAGGAAAATACTATTATTTCAGAATAGAATATAGCAGTCTGTCTCCTAACATTTTGTACACTCAAAACCATTACTTTCATTTTATAAAACATGTGAAACTTTAATGCAACAGGAACCAAGAGCATGTGAGTCCACACTGCAACCATTTTCAACACAGTGACTTTGTTGCTGTTCCTCCAGTCGATGGGTTATAGTTTATTTTTCAGACACTCTCCATCTGTTTTAATTGTAGGTGCAGAAATGTGAGCTTGTTAAAATTGTTTAAAAGCTGTTTGGTCTCAGGGTTGAAAACGAACCCCCACTTTGTGCTCACCCCTACTAGGTCAAGGAGCCACAGGAAGAGCTGATGCGACAGGCGTGTTACAGACAACAAATTGTTATTTGGAAGGCATTTTTGATTTTAACTTTCAGTATGAGTTTATCAGTCATTACAGGCTCTGTTACAGTTAAGGTAGTTAAATCATTTCACCAAGTTCTGTTAGACCCTTACACATGTTCAAAGAAAGACCCCAAACAACGCATGTAGAGCAGAACTCAATCAGTATCTCCTCATATTCAAAATCCTAAGAACAATGCCTAAATTTTACCAACATTTGAAAACTAGTGACTCTCAGTCCTACCTCCACAGTGCCCTGAGCTGCTGAGAGCTGAAGCCTAAAAAAAGTCCCCTCAACCTGCTGGTCTGCAGCCTGCACCCAATACAACCGAATCAGACCCAGAACCCCAACACCCCTCGAATTAGATGAAATCAAGTTATTAACCCACAGAAAGAAATGTATGTGAAATATTGGAAAGAAACAACCCAAGAATATTTATTTATTAACCAGTCATTACAAGTAAATGATCAGTTATAGACTAAGATATTGCATTACATGTTTAGTGGCTGTTTTGCAGAGCCGTGCATCTTCACTGTCTCACAGTTTGATTATGATTGTTCAGTTAAAGATTCAATTTGATTTGACAGAACAAAGTATTACGATGCAATGCAGTAGGTAGTATCCAAAAAATTCAAGCAGTTAGATAATATCCTTTTAATCTTTTTATTAATCAGAAATGGCTTTTGAGATCAACTGCAGCAAAAATGTTTTTCCATTATAAACCAAAATAAATAAATTTCAAAGGTTTCATCTTCCTACACTTGTTGTTTTCTTCCTCAGAAACAAAACTGATACTATAGTCCAGCACCAGATTTAATGATAAGTGACTGTCCCCGCATCACTGCATCTTCATTTACATCGTACATCACGATGCATTGATTAAAGTATTATTTTTGACACCCCTATCTTGCACAGTTAGAAATATAATGTGCCTTGAGACACACAAAGACACACAGTGCCTTTGTTTAATTTTAGGCGTGCCTTGGCAAAAACATTTTGAAAGCCCCTGCATTAACATCAGAAAAAGCTCTTTGAATCTGTCTCCTCCTGCACAGTTATGTTTTTTAGACCCCGAAAACCTGTGGAGGCTGAGTTTTTACACACATAAAATCCACAAAACAAGTAAGGGAATAGATAAAGAATTGGATTAATAGGAAGAATCAATAATGGCACTGGTATCAGTAATATTTTATCAGTTCCCTTCCTTATCAAATTTCACTTTTGAGCTGTGAACTTGCCTATAAAGTTCTCCTGGTAGTTAATCTGAAATCAAGTTTTGACACACCTTATGTGGGTGTTTTTGTACAGAAGTCATAAGCTACATTTGTTCAAGGGTAGATCTTTTCTTGACAGATACAGGGCTGGCCAGATTTCAAAATAAACTGAAATGACATTTATATATTTGTCTAATGACATACTATGGTTTGAATAGTTTTGTGACTTCCTCCAAAATGTGAGTGAGATAACACCTTTTCCTGCTGCTAGCATGGGGGAAACTAAGACATTTTGACAACTTATTTCTGTCATATTGTCCATCACTGTGTCTCACTCTATTACACTTGCTCTTAGACTGAATATTTATTAACAACTGACTTTATATTTTTGTAACCTTGCTTGATACCATGTCTGTTGATTGGCAGAGCCATAGAGGACTCTGATGAAGGCCACAGCTGAAACTCGTCGGTCAAATGAAGTTGTTTCCGGAACTACAAGTGTTGATGGAGCTCTTTTGATTTCAAGATTATTTTTCTCTGCAAGCACCTTGAAAGTTGGTGAAGTTGTGCCAGAACATCCGACCTTTGATAGGCAGAGCCATCAAAGCTTCAAGCTGGTTCATTTGTGTTGGATCAGAAAATGACACTTACTGCCACAGTGAAACTAAAAGAACGTGCGCCTCTTCATAAAACAAACTGTCGGTAGTAGAGCAAAACTTTTTACTCTATAGAGAAGTTTGTAGTGTTGTTGTTTGGTCTTCATTTAACAAAGAAATGCAGTCCAGATCTGATAAAACTGACACTGCAGCTGTTAGCATCCTCGAGCAGTCACTTGCAGCTCCCACCTCTTCCTGCTCTAAAGGACTCTGGTTGGACTGTCCCGCTTTGGGACGCTCACAATCGTTGTAGATTGGAGTTTGGCAGGAGGGGTCTGCCTGATTAAATACATTGAAACAGGCTGAGCCATCTGCACTCCAAGGTTAATAATGTATAGGGATGTAGGATATTGGATTTTTAGAGATATTTGACATGCTGATATTTCCAAAGGCATTATTGCCAATAGTAAAATCGATTAAAATTTTTTTTTAAATATATATATATATATATATATATATATTTCATCATGAACACAAAGTTTCTTCTATACCAGAAGTTAGTATTTCTTTTCATTGTGACTGTTTATTTACTGTTTTTTATATATATATATATTTATATATATATATATATATATATATATATATATATATATATATATATATGTATATATAGATAGATAGATATATAGATAGATAAATAGATAAGTTTAATGTATAATGTATAAATCACCAAGTGCTCAGTAAAAGTCAAATCTACTTTATTAATTTTTTTCTGCCAGAATTATTGGTAAATAATTTTACCTGAAGCCTTTTGTTTTTCCTATCACAGTGAAGCCCGTGGACTGGGGGACATTTCTCTCTCGAGGTTAAATGCTGTATTTTTACTCACAGGAAAACGTCTGGTCGGCCCCTGTGATGTCTTCCCCGTTGTGGGGGCAGTGGCCCCTGCTGGCCAGTAATGGTACTACACCCACCTTCCTTGACAACTCAAGCTGCTTCGGTCCCTCTCAGACCACCGTACTGAATGCGCTGAACTTTGGAGGAGTGCCTGTCGTGCTGCTGCTCGATTTCTCTGTCTTCTTGGTATGTTTGTCTGTTTGTCCTTTGGCATGTCATGGAGAGACTTTTTTTCCCATTATGCTTTGTTAATACATACATTTTTGGGTGATTTATGTGTGAAATTCCGGTGGTCTGTTTATTTCTCCTAAATACAGGTGTTGCTGATCCTCTTCTCCATCATCAGGAGGAAGTTCTGGGATTATGGGCGTCTGGCATTAGTTGCAGACCAAGAGGGGTCAGTGTCATGATAGTAGATAGGACAGTGCTTCTTTAACAGTGTTTAATGATTTTATTTTTAGACCTCTGATATATCCTTGTCACTGAACTTTGTCTTTCAGATTTACTGAATCAGCTCATCGCCGCTATGGACGCATGTCCTCTGTTGTGTCCAGTGTAGAGGACCCTGAGTATGAACTGGTATGTTTGTTCTCAGTTTTAGGATTTAGAGATGGAAGAATCACAATATATTTGAAATGCCATTACGCTCAGCAAAATATTGAAATTGGTAAGGGCTCTACAGGTAAATGCAATCTGACTCAACAACACTCTCATGTTAGTGACTTTTACTGCAGGGGAAACTCCTCCTCCGCTTAAGATAGACTTAACTAACAGTCCTGTTGGTTAAATATTTAATCCAGTGTTGAAATCTGTGTTTAAACTGGCAGGGTGAGTTTGAATTAGCTAACTTAACAAGCAGTTACATTGTGAAATGATCAGTGCCGGCTAAGAAATCTTGATAGTTTCATAATCCTATTAAAAAAGTCTGATATCTCCATCAGTGGATAGAAAACTGGCCACTTTACATGTAGTCTGTGTTCCCTTCACATAAAATAATTAAAAAAAACTGTTACAGGCAATGCTGCTGCTTGTGCAACTGGTGTTGGTCAAAATGTAACTGTGTTAGCCCTAGACTTACAGCCAAACTCCTCTTTGTTTTTGTTATTAATTATGCCAAAATAATCTTAAATTTAGTCTTTGGTTAGACTCTAATGGTCACCAGTAACACAATACACTGTAACATTTGCATCCAGCTTGTGCCACTTGCTCTCTGCAGATGCTGGGCTGTGCAAACTGGTGATCTTTTGTTTGATGAGATGTTAAAACCTCGTTGCTGGTCATGTAGACCAAATATAAATTTTAGTATTTATTTGAAATAGTTGATGAACTCGGCCACAATTGACTAAATCACATTAGTTTTTGAAAAGCCCATCATCTCTGCTTCCTCTGTGTGTGTCTGCTGCAGCGTGTGATGAAGGTTTAAGGTGATTTCACATTAATCAGCCTTTTTATGGAATAACTAAAATAAAAACAGTCCCTCCCACACGTAGACAGTAAATGGGGTGAGGTGGAGTTGAGGGTGATGCGGTTCATTCATCGCCACTAGAGCATATTTGCTTAACTTCTGGTATCTGTAAATTATAGCATTATTTAGTTAATGTAGGTTAATTATTAACTTAAACTTAATTCAGCATCTTTAACATAGACCCACTGCAAATTAGTATTGTCAAAAGCACAGGAACACACCAAAAAGCAAGCTGTTTCAAGATCAATCAATCAATCAATCAATCTTTATTTGTATAGTGCCAATTCATAACAAGTGTTATCTCAAGACACTTTAAGAGATGCTTTAAGAGTAGAAATGGGCATGTGTGAGTGTCTGCGAGGAGAATGAACATTAAATACTTTAATGTGCAGTTTAAAGTCATTTGCTAAAAAACTAAAATATCTTTGATGTTTATGCAAATGATCTCTCTCTGCCTCTGTTTAGGGATTCTGCTCTTGGCTGCCGTACATCCTCAGAATGGAGTGAGTGACTTTATCATTTGTGTTTAATTTGCTCAGAAATATGATTATCTCATAACTCAACAAAGTGGGCTTAAATACAAGTCATATGTTGATTCCTCTTATTGTGCATGTTTGCTTGTGTTTCAGTGAAGAAAAAATCAAAGCTAGATGCGGCATGGATGCTGTCCACTACTTGTCCTTCCAGCGTCACCTGATCGGCCTCCTGATTGTTATTACTGTCACCTCCCTTGGAATCATACTTCCTGTAAACCTGAGCGGTGACCTGATGGGTCAGTTTTTTTTTGTTTGTTTGTTTTTTGACTGTTGAGTTAGCAGCCATTTTGAAAGAAAAAAACTTTTGTTGTGAATGACATAGCTATAGAAATGGGAACTCACTGGAAAGGACAGATAAACATTACACATCAACAAAAACAGAATACTACTACAGACAGATCATTGTTCCTAAATTTAAGCACAACATTGCCTTTCTCACATCTTTTATACCTGCTTGCCCTACAGTCATCATTGTTTTTTTTGGCAACCACTGAAAGTGCATGACTGTTTTTCTGGTAAATAGGCAGCCTGCAACCAGATAGTAAAGCAACTCTAAAGCAGATTGAAGTTTATAGTTTGTTTTTTTCAAACATATAAATGATTTCTTTCTTTCTTTCTTTCTTTCTTTCTTTTATTTCTTTCTTTTATTTAATATTTATTCATCTCAAATCTAAAAATGGGAATACAAAATAATACAAATGCACACCAAACAACTGTACATGTCCATCAAATTAATTGAAAACACATATGTAAATACACATGTATGTCAACAGCATGAAGCAGATAGCTAATCCAGACCTGCCCCTACCTTACAAATCAGATCACAATCCAGAAACAAAATTCTAGTTCTTTACCCTGCTTTCATTATTCATGGAAACAATACAAAATATGTACATGGGTGATAGCCCCAGTTGGCAATCTTGAGCCAACATTCATAGGTAAATAAATCTCTGTAAGCACTTGAATGCAAAACCCCATTCAACCCCATATTATATATATACATTTGAACAAATACATAAGTATCTATATGTGTAAACACGTGTACATGTTTATGATTTATACAAAACGTGCATATAAAACTGCTCTATGATTAATATGATTATCCTAGACTTTGTTCCTGTCCCGTTCCAATCACGTGGTTAGCTGTGAAATCCGTACTGATACTGTGGGAATCCCAAAGGAAACACGTGACTTGCGGGACTCCTTTAAAGCTGTCAGCCTCTTCCTCACATGAGCACTGTCGCACTTCAGTGGAAGTGACCTGTGTATTGTCTATTTTGTCTCTGTTACTTTTCACCAGCTAATTATCAAAATAAGTGTTTTATTTTGCCATTTTGCATATCTTGTTTATGTTTATCTTTTTGTTGCTTCTTTGTCATGTTTTGTTTTGTCCTCATGACGTGTTTTTTAATAAGTAAATTTCTTCCAGGTAATAATCCACAGAGTTTTGGGAGAACAACAATTGGGAATCTTAAGGCAGGGTAACTGTCATCACAACATGACAAATGGTGCATAAATGTAGAGTCTCTATTGAAATGAAAAACTCTTTAATGTTTTTTATAATGTGTTTGACTTTTGAATGTAGAAACGACTTGCTATGGCTGCATACGGTGTTTGCAGTCCTGTACCTGGTCCTGACGGTTCTCCTGCTGCGACATCACACGTCACAAATCAAAGGCATGCGCAGAGAGACAGTGAGTCTCTGAATACTACATCACAAAATCTGTACACATTCATGTTTTGATGTTTTGCTCATGGTGAAAGATCTTGCAAATGCAAATATCCAAAAAAGTGCCTCCATAATCCATATTTAAAAGGAAACTGGGTGTCACTCACTGTTGTGTTTTTTTTTTTTTTTTTTGTTAGGCCAGGAAAACTCTGTTTGTGTGTTCAGTCCCTAAAACAGCAACGGAGGAGGCAATTAAGACCCATTTCATGTGAGTACGTTTTTCTGTCTGACGAGTGATATTGTCACTTTTAAAGTTTGTGATGCTTGCTATGTTAACTGATTTTTTTTATACATATTGGACACTTCTCTATTCTTGATATAGTCCTTTAAAAATTTGGAGCTCACTGCCTCCGTGATGAGCTCTGTTTTAGAAAAAATACCTTTTTGTAGAGCAGTAGCAAGTTTCATCATCATTTTACTCTATCTTTAATGTTTTGTTAGGCTTGTTTAGCTGTTGTTTCAGTGATTCTTCTCTTAGCTTTCCATTAATAGCAGTTATTATTGTTAGTCATTACTCTTGCAAAAATGTATCCATAGGCTGTATAGCTTTATGAAAATGGTTATATCAAATAACAGTCAAGTTTTACATGTCTGTGTCTTTGCATAGAGAGGCGTACCCCTCCTGTAAAGTGAGTGCTGTGACTCTGGGCTACGACGTGGCCGAGCTCATGCACCTAGATAAAGAAAGGTACAGTATCTTACATAACTGCATGTAAAATTTATGACTAGGCATGTGTCAGCATGTACAACCACATTTACCAGCTCATTGCTCAAGGGTTAAAACACAGTAACAAAATTCAACCACTAAAGGCATCTTAATTGAACAGAGACAAAAGAAAAAGTTAAAGGTCTGGGAGAATCACATATCTGTGTTAAGTGTTATACTGAACAGTTTAATTGTCTAGTCATGAATGAGAACATGAGTGTAGCTCACTGAGAAGACAGAGAGTGTCAGTCAGAGAGATACTCCAAATCTGAGGTGTGCTGTAGCTTTTACAATGTGAAAACTTGACCAGTTTAGTTTTTCCTTCCACAGAAGCGACTACCTCCATTTTCAGTTATTGCTTTCCGCTCGGGTTTGTTTCTGGAGCAGTCAGTTAGGTATTAAAGGTCCCATGTCTTGAAAAATCTGTTTCTTTGTATTTAGTATTGTTGAAAGGGGCTCGAGGGGCAAAAAAACAAGACATCTTTTACTAAAATCTCAGTTCACAGAGAAATGCCCCATGCCTCTTGAAAGAAAATGACCCATATAAAGCTTGTTTTTTAGGTTCTGGGGTTTTTTACTTGATAGCTATACAGCCTCCACCTACATGTGTGTTTTCTGCTCGTTACAGGCAGACGTCATGACTGTTTTGAAAGTCTGTTCTGCTTCTTCCTCCCCTTTTCAGACATCGTTTTGGGCTGCCAGTCAGTGTATGTGCCTTCCAACCCTCTCAGATCTGAGCATTTCCAAAGGAGGGAGAAAAAAAGCTGCATCTAATCCTCTATAGAGATGACGTTTTTCAGTTTTGATACAACTTAAACTGAATCTTTGCTTAACAGACACCCACGAAATTAAGTAAATGTTCAAGCACACCAGGACATGGGACCTTTAAGAAAAATTGCTAAGTTGTGTAGTTCTCTGTTGGGGCCCCTGCTTTCTTCAAAAAGAAAAATTAATTTGGAGTTTGTACAATGATGAAATTAGCTTTTTCATCTTTGCATTTGCTCTGCTGCATTTGTAACTGTAAGGCAGTGTAGTCAGATGAAGGAAATTCTGCCCTGACTTAGCAGTGCTCTTAAGTTTGGCCAAGACATCACAATCCTATGTCAGGAGAGGCTGCAATATGCACCTGCACTCACATTATGAGGGAGCTTATTTAATATCTGGAGGAAGCTGGGGTGAATATATTTTAATATTGGATAAATCTGAAAATCAGTATAAAACTTGTTTTTTCTTCACTCTAGGATACGAGCTGGAAAGAACCTCCGCTTCTATGAGCGTGTCTTAGAGCAAACAGGGAAACGAGAGCTAATAAACCCTCGTCTGTGTGGTCACCTCTGCTGCTGCAGTGAATCTGAGAAGGTGAGAATAACCTCCGCCTTAAAGGGATGATGGGGCAGGTTTGAAGTGAGATTGTATGAGGTACATGTCAATACTGAAGACATCGGCAACAGTGACTCTGGTCAGCTTTGTCCCTGTTCAGAAAGAACTGGCACAAAAGCTAGGCTGTATATTGCTGCAGATGGGGCTAAGAGCTCTGCATACATTTATGACCTTGAAGTGAAAATCATTTAAAAAGCAGTGTTAGGATGAATGTAAACTTTATTGGACACTTATATGATGCTTCACTTTTCTTCTACCAAGCCCCTTGTGTTAAAGCACTTTGCTCAAGGCAGGAGGACACAAAGGCTGTCCGACATGCTGCAGTTGTCCCAGAACAAAGAAGCTTGCTGGCAAAAGAGCACCATGATGTAAATTTGCCCTGTGAATCACTACAGTGCTTCAGTTTTGTTTGTTTTTGACAAAAATCCACTAATTTACTCAATGCTCTTGGCATCACCTGCAGCAATCTTCAGCCTGATCCAATCATTAGGGCTAATATGTTTACTATTGAAATATACTTCATACAACTCCCACTACACTGAACTATCTCTTTAACATAATATCACTTGTTTATGCAGCATAGTTTGCATCATTATTGTTATAACATGGTAGGAATAACAAATATATCATACAAATATTTTCTTACAAACAGTATTGTAAGATGATAAAATAGAGTGAGTACAAGTGCTATTTATGAATAGACTTGTTTCTGTTAAAGCATTTAATTTCTGTCGGTGTGCTCTCTCAGGTTGATGCAATAGAATATTACAGCACCAAAGAAAAAGACCTGCTGGAAGAAGTGAGACAGCAAGTAGAAGTTGTGCCGGAGCGTCCTCTGGGAATGGCCTTCGTTACCCTGCAGACTGAGGCTATGGCCAAATAGTAAGTATCTATTTAAAGGGGACTTATTCTGTGAGGTTATCTTACCATTTTCATGTTTAAAGGCAGTAGCTGTAACTTCTGGGCTTCCCTTTGGAATACATCCACTGGCCAGTTAATTAGGTACACCTTGCTAGAACAGGGTTTGGCCCCTCTTCACCTTCAGATCTGCCTCAATTCTTCATGGCATAGATTTACAAAGGTGCTGGAAACATTCCTCAGGTGTTTTTGGTCCATATGGTATGATGCATCACACAGTTGTGGGAGATGTGTTGGCTGTACATCTGTGATGCAGTTATCCTGTTCCACCACATCCCAAAGATGCTCTGTCTGATTGAGATCTGGTGATTATGGAGGCCACTGGAGAACAGTAAATGTTCAAATGTTCAAGAAACCAGTCTAAGATTTGAGATTTGTGACAGGGCAAAGAAGAAGAAAGGTTCATACTAAACACAAAAGGATGGACATGATTTGCAAATATAATCAGATGGGCTGTGGCCCACACTATAACAGCATTACAAGTGGTTATTTGAGTCACTCTTGCCTTTCCATCATCTGGAAGCACTGGTCATTCTCCTCTAACCTCTGGCATCAACAAGGCACTTTTGCCTTAAGAACCGCATCTCACTTGATGTTTTATCGTTTATGGACCATTCTCTGTGAACTCTAGAGATGGTTGTGTGTGAAAATCCCAGTAGATCAGCATTTCTGAAACATCCAGTCCAGCTCTACTGGCTCAAACACACCTGCCCCATTCAAAGTCACCTGAATCACCAAACTTCTCCATTTTGATGCTGGTTTTGGAACTTCAGGTTGTCTTGACTATGTCTCAAAGCTAAATACATTGAGCGGCTGCCATGTGGTTGGCTAATAAGCTGTTTGCAGTTAAACAGATGTACCTAATAAAGTGGCCGGTGAGAGTGTATGATACAGAATGAAATAATCCAGTCAAATTTTACTTGTTATTTGTTATGATTGGGCCTCCAGTCTTTGCCTGTTTGTTCTGTGTGGCAGTGTGGTGTCAGCTGACTCTGATTGTTCCTCTGATCTGATCAGGACAGTGTTCTCTTTTTTTATTGTCTCCACATGACTTTTTCTGGAAGCAGGCCTTTGGACAGCTGTTCTGGTAGATTATTGGTTAATGTGTGTCACTAACAGCTGTCGTTTCCTCACCTCAGCATTCTTAAAGACTTCAATGCACTCGAGTGTGGCGGCACAAGCTGCTGCAGGAGGCTCCGCCAGCCGTCAACCAATTATGAAAGTTTGAAAGTGAACAAGTGGTGGGTCAGCTTTGCGCCGCATCCCAAAAATGTTTTCTGGTAAGAACTAAGTCATCACAGCTGCACACTGTGGATACTCCATGCACATCAGAAGACTTTTTTAATGAGCCTGGTGCCTTTTGGCAGGAAATAATTCAATTTCATCATTAAGTATTCATGGAGTCATGTGATTCTAAAGTTTCAAAACATTTTTGTAGCCAAAGACTGAAGTCCAGTTTATTTATATGTTATTTAAAAAACACTGCTTTGTCCCACACAAATCAAAAACTTATTGTGATCTACAGAATGTGGATCACAACAAATTTGTGTCTGATCTCTTAAAATGTTTTGAATCCTTCATAAACATTACTAACAGCATAATTTATCTAACTCAAAGAAACCAATGTAGCTAACAGTGTGTCAAACCCTAACAATAGAAGTGGACTAAGTTAAACATTTG
The DNA here is from genome assembly GCA_037902135.1 of Cetoscarus ocellatus. NCBI lineage: Eukaryota > Metazoa > Chordata > Actinopteri > Labriformes > Labridae > Cetoscarus > Cetoscarus ocellatus. The sequence continues at coordinate 2,099,171 of JBAMNC010000525.1, read as the reverse complement.
GGACATGCTTGTTACCATAAGCACTTTTGCAGTACTTTAAGGTGATTTTTCATTCATTAAAACAGACACATGTATATTTCCACAAATACATATTTTGTAATTCCAAGAAAATTATGTCAGTAGTTATGAAAAAGAGAACAAAAAAAATATTTTTTATAGAAATTCAACTTTAAATTCTAGGATGATTTTCTTATTAATAATAGAAAAAACATTTAAAAACATGTTGTTATAAAAATGAAATTGATCATTTTTGTATAATTTGCCCATTAATAAAAACTACAGATCAAAAACTTTTGTTTTCACAAAAAAATGTTACTCGTAGTTCTAAGATGATTAATTATCCTGTTAATTCAGGAAAACAGGGCAAATTTTTATCTTACAATGTGAATCTAATGTGCCTCCATAAGATGTTTGAATATGTCTCTGTTTGTTTCTTCTTTAAAGGGATAAAATATGATTGTCACAATATCAGATGTATAGACTTGGAAATGTTTTAAAATATCCAAGAGTGAAGCCAAACTCCAAAACACATTTTATAAATCACACAAAAGCAGCTGCCACATGTTAGAGGTGATTTATTTCAAAGTAACAGAAGCTTCTTTATTTTAATGATCATGATATAAACAAGTTCAGAAACTTGATAATCTTCAGTCACAGTTAAACCAAAAGTAAGAGAGAGCATAATATGACTTTTACATAAGTGTTCCTTTCATATAAATGTTCCCTAAATGAAATAAATTAGATGACAGCTTGCCATGAGGACACAACACTTCAAGTAGATCATTTTGTGGTAATAAGTGTGTCAAAGTTTGAGGTTGTTACTCTCAACAATTCTTTATTGAGCATGAAGTCTGGTTCTTTTTTAATTAGCATCAGTACAATCTGTATGGATATAAACAACACTGTCTTACCCTCTCTTCTGACTAAAATTACATCAGTAAATCTAAAACCTGATATATTTGTACAGTACTAGGTTTTACTCTGCATCAAAATCATCTGCCATTTGTTATGAAGGGTTTTAGAAATTAATGTAACCCACATTCAACCATCTAACCATCTCATTGCTTTGTCCTTTCGATTTCTTTGTCCTACAGGGACAATCTCTCAGTGCGAGGCTTTCCCTGGTACATTCGCTACATAATGCTCAACTTCCTCCTCTTCTTCCTGCTCACCTTCCTCACCACTCCCACCATCATCATTACCACCATGGACAAGTTCAATGTGACAAGGCCCATCTACTATCTCAACGTGAGACTTACAAACATGCTCAAAAACACACATACTCTCTGATTGACAGTTTGGTCATAGCTGAGTCAGCTGTTTTTCTGTTTTTTTTTTTTATGGTAGAGCCCGATTGTCACTCAGTTCTTCCCCACTCTCCTGCTGTGGGCTTTCTCTGCACTGCTGCCCACCATAGTCTACTACTCCACTCTGGGAGAGGCACACTGGAGCAGGTAAACACACACTCATGCTGGCAGAGCAGCGTTTGGTTTTAGCGATCAGAGGAAAATATTTTGACTCAGTGGTGTCTGTGCTTCAGGTCCAGTGAGCAGCTGAGTATGATGCGAAAGCTGTACTTCTTTCTGCTCTTCATGGTGCTCATCCTGCCATCGCTTGGACTTACAAGGTGGACAATTATCAGCCCAGCATCAAGGATAAATATTTATTTACTGTTATAATTTAGTTTGTAGCCAGACTCAGTGTAAAATGAGGAGCTAACAGACAACAAAATAATTTGTAACTTCCAGTTTACATGTGAGAAAGCATTTTTGTGAATTTCAAGATGATCAGTTATTCATTTTTGTATTTCTCCTATCAGTCTTGCAGTGTTTTTCCGCTGGCTTTTTGATAAAGAATTTCTCTCAGGTGGTAAACTGAGATTTGAGTAAGTGCTTCATCTTTTTTTCTATCAGTATTTTGATTTCGGACCACATATCTTAGCAACTTTTAGTTAGACAGTTAGCCTAATTGTGGCTAAAAACTGGCAGCCCTGGGACCACTTCAGGTCACCACAGGTTTCCATCCAGCACCCAGAGTATTATCAAATTCAAAAACTGTGAGGGGGGGAATTTTAGGGGAGTCTTTTGTTTGTTAAACCCCTGCCACTGTTTACATAATCCCCAAAGCAATAGCAATTGAAACAGTTTGATCAAGAGCGAACCAAGTGTTTGATCTGTTTTTCAGAAATCCAACTGTCAGACAACTTAAGCCAATATTCAACCTGAAGTGTGAACATATTGGAGTTAAGTCCAGTGATGAAAACATGAATGAATGAAGTAGTCAAGATATCTCAGTTGCCCCCATGTGGCTGGCAGCAATATCGGTGATAGGGAGTGAATTCACTTTTAGAGGCTAAAATGCATACAACTTAGGAAAAATAAAAATCAAGAAACTAATGTGTTATCTTATACAAATGTAGTTGGTGATTCCTAGTTTACATCCGGTATGTGCAGCCAGTGTAAATTAACATGGATTTGGGGTGGTAATGTCAAAGGCACAGTGTTGCTGGATGGATAAAAAGATCTCTGATTATGTAAAAGAATAAGAGTTTAAAGGGATAGTTCAGTGTTTCTGAAGTTGGGTTGTATCAGGTTCTTGACAATAATCAGTGAAGTGGCTCAAAGGACTCTCAACAGTGCTGCTCTTTTAAGGTGAACAAGCCCAGAAGACCAGAAAGGTACACTGCTGTTGGCAGGTACTGTTTTTGTTCGTAATTTTGTGAGTTTTACATAAAACTAGCTACGTGTGTTACAGTCACCTTAGTGCATCAATCAGCAACCCCTAAGAAGTAACTGTAGCCATTGGCCGGGAGCAAATGTCATCTGGTGGTGCACAACCTTCTCTGAGCGTTTCGGCCCCCAACCACAACACTCTCCAGTTGGTGGGTTAGCAGTGGTGGCGAAGTCACTGCCCATCTGCTCCTGACCTCCAGCTTTCCTCTCTTGACTGCACCATAGTCAACACGAGGCTCGTTCCGCCTCTTCCCCCATCCTATTAGCTGCTTGGAGTTTGCACCGTTCATAGAGTCCCAGAGCTGACAGCAAACGCCAGGCTGATTTGGCTGGGAAGTGCCTGCACCCAATCTCCACAGGAAATAGCCACACCTGCCAGCCTTTGTCTCTGCAGTCCTGGACTTCAGGCTGGTACTTAGTGGCTTTTCTCTCATGGGCCTCTATGCAGCCTTCCTCCCATGGCATCGTTAGCTCAACCATGATGATCTTCCGATCTTTGGTTGACCACAGCACAACGTCTGGCCAGAGGGTACTGCAGCCTCCTTCCCACATCAATCCTCATCTTCCAGGAGCTTGTGGCTTGCAGCAGGTTGGGTTTTAGCCTTGTGGTCGAGAAAGGCCTGGCTCCTTCCTTAATGAAGGTGATTGCGGTCCTCATGACTGCACCAGCTGACCTGTTCTTACCTCTCTCTTGCTCTACTGTGTCGGCAAGTGAGAGAAGGACTTTGTCATGGTGCCATTTGTACTGCCCCTGGGTTAGTGATGTTTTACATCCAGACAGAATGTGTGCCAGTGAGTTCAAAACACAGACACAGAGAGTTCCTGGAGTTCCTGCTGCTAACAGCAACAGTAGTTACCTTAAGAGCTTGTCAATCAATAGACCCACCATTGTGATATCCTACTATTGTTTCATTAGAAGTTTAAGCCCATTAGCTTAGAGTGGCAAGCCCAGTTCAGAGCAGAGGCTGTAGAATGGATGAAGAGTCATTGAGAACATGGCGCCAAGCAGCAGTGAAGAGAGTATGCCCATCAACCAGTCAGACTGGACAAGGCACCCATGGGGGAGGGGGCCTTAAAAGTGACAGGAGCTCCAGCAGAGCATCTTAGACAGACTGAGATTAGAGGTGGATCAGGGGTACTCAGTATGTTAAAACTAGAAGTTTTTTGGATGTAAGTCATTGTGAACATACCGATGCAAAACTGAATATATGAATCTGAGTTAAGTCAAAATATGGGCTCTGAAAACTTGTGTATAATTGATTGAAGCCTAGTACAGGTACTTCATACAAGTGCAGTTGTGTTTGTTTGACACACTGTTGTCACTTAGGACTTTTGTGATGCAGTTTCATTCTCATTTATTCATTAAGGTTTTTCTAAAATGAGAGGGTTTTTTTCTTTTGTTTATTTCTCATTGTCAAGTTCATCATTTGTTTGGATTCAATCTTTTTTCCTCATCTCATTTGGTTTTTACAGGTGTGTGTTTTTACCTGACCAAGGAGCATTTTTTGTCAACTATGTGATCGCAGCAGCTCTGGTCGGCTCTGGGATGGAGCTGCTGCGTTTGCCAGGATTACTGCTGTACATCATTCGTATGGCATTTGCACGCTCAGCTGCTGAAAGAAAATATGTCAAACAGGTTTGTTTCAGGAAATGTGAATGTTTTTTTTTAGAAATTAATTTCATGCATCCCAGTATTTTTCACCATAATAGTGCAAAGTAGAGAAAAAACACAAATGGAATAGAAAAGAGATGAAAACGTAATTTTTAACTTCCTGTTGACCAGGATTCTCCTTTTCCACTAAGAATGTACACTTTTGTAGAGAAACGTGTGTAACAGACTTGTGTTTCATATCAATACGTATTGAACTAATTAAATGTGATATAAGTTATTATGAGGTGTATAGTTTTTTCAGTCCACTTCATCATTTGAAATTTCCTCCTGTTTGTGACTTGTGTCTACAGAACCAGGCGTATGAGTTTGAGTATGGAGCCATGTATGGCTGGAGCTTGTGTGTGTTCACTGTCATTATGGCTTACAGCATCACATGTCCCATCATTGTACCCTTTGGTGAGTTGTAAAGATGGATGCACATGCACTGACCTACAGCTAGATCAGGTTCTAAACTATTCCCATTTTAGATTTTTTTAAGCTCCATTTTGTGTGTCTGCAGGTCTCCTGTACATGATGCTGAAGCACCTGGTGGACAAACACAACATGTACTTTGCTTACCTGCCTGCTCGCCTTGACCGCCAAGTCCACCTGGCAGCTGTCAACCAAGCTCTGGCTGCACCCATCATCTGCCTAATATGGCTTTACTTCTTCTCTGTCCTCAGAACAGGTTAGAAACAAGTTTGGGATGAAGAGTTGCAAAAGAATTACAAATGCTAATTCCTTTGGTGTAGGTGTAGCCTATGAGTGAGAACCACTCTGTTTACATCCAGCTCAGTCAGGCAGAACTACTGTCAAACATCCTGGAGACAGAACATGATTTTCTTTAGACTTGTGTTACATGTTCTTTTTAAATGTTGTTTTTTGGGGGATTTTGTAAAAGTGCAAGAGTTTAAAGGGACTCAAAGAATATGTTTCTCTCTGAATTTAAATATGTCCTCTTAGGAAATTATATCAGACTAAACAAACATGAACCTTTCCAGCCTTTCTTTAAAATGACATGAAGTTCATGACACTAATATTTATTAAACTTTTAACTCAACTCAACTCAACTCAACTTTATTCATAAAGCACTTTAAAATCAACCGCAGCTGAACCAAAGTGCTGTACATAATAGAAAAAAACAACGCAGACATAAAAACAATTGAAACAATGGATGAAGCAGATATAAACACTAAAATAATTGTTTCATTGTTTTTAAAAACAGTTTAAAAACAATGGAAACAAATAACTAAAAACAAAACCATAAAACACTAAAACAGGAGCAGAGTCTCATGCGGGGTTAAAAGCCAAGGAATAAAAATGTTTATGTATCCACTAAATTTTTTTATGTGTGATGTTTTAGGTTTCTGGGCTGCTACGTCTTTATTCACACTGGTCATCTTGTTCATCACCGTCTTCATCTGTGTCAGCTACACCTGCTTTGGTCATTTTAAATACCTCAGTCCACACAACTATGAGGTGAGCTTGTGTTCAGATATGTGTGCAGTCCTATCATCGTCATCATTTTACACTGACATTGGTGTTGTTTTGCAGGTTAAAGAGGAGGATGAGGACACAGCAGAGGGAGCAGAGCACACCACGGTACTGTATATGAAGAAAAGACCAGACTGTAGGGGTGGAACAAGATATCAATGGCTGTTTATCAAAGCCTAGACTAGCATGGGTATCCCTGGCAGTTTGATTCTATGCATCACTTTATGACTCCTTAGAGGGCGAGTGCACAGGACGCATTGCCAGAAAAGCGTTGCCAGTAAAACCATTGTTTTCCTCAGTATCTGCTAATTTAATTGTCTGCACATGAGTGGACACAGATCCTCTGGTGCAGCTGCGCCTTGAGTGACGTGTCTCTGTGTGATCAGCGGCACTTTTGACATTAATGAAGCTAAGAAATGTGGAAGTCAACTGGCAAGTTATGAAGTTTGCACAGGGTTTCCACGTATTTAGATGACTATTTCATAACAAAGATCCCCAAAATAGATGAAATAGTTGCTTAAAAAGGCTCAGTTAGATCAGTCAGGCAGTTGTTTCTGAACAATAATATTAAGAAAAGATCACATGCTGCCAGCAGATTTAGACTTAAAAAATGGACCCGTTGACAACCAGGTTTGACTCATGAGAGGAGTTGCATGAGAACACTTGTGGTGGTGTAGCCTACCATGAGCTATTTACTTTCACAGGTTATATTATTGTTTTAAAAATTACGAGGGTAGTGTTCATTTATTAGAGTCTTGGTTAACAAAATATGTAAGTGTTATAAACTTGAGCTTATTTTCAGCAATAATCAGAAAACATACTTAAAAACAGGATTTTGGACAAAGAAACCCATGTGAAGCTAACCTCAGGGTAGGACAACAAAGTAATGTAATCCCTGCCCCACTCTGTAGAATTAAACATCCATAGAGAGGAACATTATAGTGTATGAGTACAATGAATTCCTGTCATAACAGATCATTTAGAAGTGTTTACAGATCTTCTGGAAAAAAATTATAAAATCCTCTCTTCAATTGATTAGGAAAGAAGAAAATGGAGATGATTATGAAAAGTAGTGAAAGGAGGATGCATGATAAGAAGCAAAAGTGATGTTGAGTTGCAGTGTGTAAATACAGCAATCCTTTTTAATGGTACTTAATACTCTTCAGGTAATATAACGATGTACCATAAAATGACTGTTTTACATTATAGCCCAATTCACAGTGCCTTTAAGCAAAAGCACCTCAATATATTCCACCTTGAGACATTCACTTTAAATTTGTGAAGCCACAACATCTGTATGATGTCATGCTGCAGTATGGCTTGGATGTGCGTGACATGGCATGTGCCCCCACATACACACAAAGGCAGAGACACTCACTAACAGCGCTCCTGTCTCCCGCTGACTCTGTGCCCCCCTCGCTCCAGTATCACACCTCTGTGACTACCTCTGGAGACGGAGCAAAGAGGGGGTCAGCTCGTTCCCTACATTCTGTTTCCAGGATGTTGGAAGCAGTGACCACAGGGGGGAACATTACACCTTGAAATGGCAGTGTGAATTGGGCTAGTGTCAGTCTTTGCAAAATGATAAATCTATTGTGATATAATCTTTCGCATTGGCTGTATTGTATTTTACTGTATGGTATTGTATCAGAAGATCACATGGTCATGCCTACAATATTTTGCCAGCCTATATTAAAACATCTCATAACACAATATCAAGATTACACCTCTCAAGAATGAAATGAGAATCATGTGAAGAGTTGGTCAATTCATACCCAAATGCATGACAAACTTTAAAAGAGATCAACAACAAAAACAAAAAGTAAGAAGTAAGAATAATAAATCACCCCCTCCCCACCACCTTGATTTTACACTTTAAATGTACATCAACTTTTAAATTTACTTTCACACAGAGGAGGTGATCACACAGATGTGTTGCTTTAAAACCTTCACCAGCAAAATAATTGTTGGTATAGCACGATTGCCAGATGCTTTCCCTGCGGCTACATGACACATTTTTCCAGCATTTTTTAAGGGCACATAGAAGTACATTTCAGCCCAAGATTCAGGGTTGCAGCACTAATGAATGTCTCAACTGAATGAAGCAGACAAAAGTAAAGCAGAAAGCAGGCAATAAGGCCAATGATACAGATGTTGGTGAGCATTGATGCCTTTAGTAAACCAAGAGCAGTTTTATTTTTAGAGCGTCATGAAAAGATCTTTCTGACAATGGAGAGAGAAGAAAAGAGTGTTGTTCCACTTCAGGCACTTAGTGTGTGCCCCCCCCCCCCCCCCCCCCCAAAGGCATCACTGATGTGGCAGCACATCATGTTATACTGAAAATGGGTTTCTCTATGATCAGCTATTGGATTGGCTCTTAAATAAAAACACCCTTTCTTTTGGATAATTCCAGGTCTACATGCCCAGAGTGTTGAATCCCAAATCACCTGCTAGCACCCCACAGGAGACCAAAACTGAAAAGGGTTACGGCTCGACAGAGGGAAGCCCCACCTTCAGCTCCAGTCCCGTGGAAGGAAGCTCATCAGATGCTTAAAACAACAGTTTTCCTCTTCTTTTTTTAAGCCTTGGAGTTTTTATATTAAATATGTTTCTTTTAAAGTAATTTTAGCATCAAAGATCTATCTGAACTCTACCTTAAAGTTCTCACATAACGCCCCCTGTAAACATCCTGAAATTTTTCAGAATTATTGCCCCTGAAACTTGCCATGGTTGCCTGCTCTTACTTGTCCCTCACAGCAGAGGGCTCTCTCTGTTACGAAGGGGAGATCAACTCTGGGTCTGAGTGAAAAAGATGTCTGTTTGAAGTTACACATGGAGCTCACCAAGGAAAAGTTCAGGACATTTTCAGGAGGTTTGTGCATGTGTGAATAGGACTGTACAGTATAAGTTAAAAGTATCATCGAGGACATAGTTCTATTTAATATCCAAGTGACTGTTTTTTGCAGTTGATCAGCAAAGCACACATCCTTGGATAACTACTTTGTTTTCATTTGTTCCCACAGTTTTATAAAGCTCCCCTGGTAGAGATAATATAGTGTTTTGGTGAAAAAATGACCCTAAGATGGTATAAAGTTACTTCTTTTCTTTCTTCTACTGCACATGCCAAAGCTAATTAATGAAGTATTAGCAGAACAAAAGAAGCATACCTGTAATACTGCAGCCAAAGGAGTTGACAAGCAGAGCTTTCCATTCTTCAGCCCTTTGCACATGGGATTAGCTTTACTTGTGGACTTCTGGTATCCCCCCCACCCCCCACCCCAACATAGATATATATGCATTAATACTGGTCTTTAATTACAGGCCAGAACTCCAGCCTCCACATTTTTCACAAATCATGTTTTTTTTATATGAGCCTTTAAAACTGTTATTTTGTTTTCTGCAGCTGATGCTGTTGATGTTATTTTGTTTTAATACACTTGAGAAACTGCTGAAATGTTAAATCAGAGTTTATGACTCAAGGTCAAGCTCAGGTAAAGAGTCAGGAGGTGAGATGGGAGAAGTGCTGTGCTGTGAGAGCTGATAGTAAAAAGGACATAAATGAGGCATGTTGTTTGTAAACAACTGTCGAATTAATCTTAAAGGAAAAACACTTTAAATAGCCTGTTTGTGTTAAGATCTGATTTTTGCAATGTCCAACGCACCCTTTGTTTTCCAAAGGAAAAAGTGGAGAGAAAAGGTTAAAAAGTACCAAATCAGATTAGCGAGATGCCAACTTCTGTAGGCTGACATTCATTTATTAGAAGTCCCCAGGTAATGCTAATCCCTCACCAAAAGTGTTTTCATCAGGTTTTGATTCCTTCTTTGATGCCAGAGGACAACAAACACCAAGGGAATAACTTATTACCTAATGTTAATTATGAAATCTATGAGACAAGAGGAGAATCCTGTCGGCTGTTTACTAACTAAAGTTTACTGTCTTTGCTTTCGTAGTTAGACCAAGAACAAGAATTTATACAAGTTTTGAAGAGGTTTCAACCAAAAAAAATATAATAACAGAGCCATAAATTTAACTTTTTTAAGATCAAATACTGATGCTGTTTCATAATGTAGTTTTAAAGAGGTCAATGTTTATTTGTATGGAATGTACTGGTTCATAAAGTTTTGTTTTACGTGCCTTTTAACAAAAACCCTAACTGCTGCAATGTAACTGTGCAGTGGTGGATTATAGGAGTGTTTCACAAATAAAATGTCTCCTGGTGGCAAATGTTAAGAGAAATTCTCTTTATGTGGTGGCGTAAATGTGGATGTTAACTGTTGAAAGTACAAGCTGTGCTGTAATGTGTGTGTGCTGTCGCTAGGGGGCACTGTTGGACTTGGGTTGGCTCTTCTAACCTGTGAGGTATTCTCTCAGCAGTGGTGAGGGGACAATTTCACAGAGGATTTCTAACTTCTCATGATATTGGTATGAGCCAGTCCACAGGGCCATACCTCCAGTAGCTCCTCCTCCTCACCTGATCCCTGTCTATTGTCTCCTTTCTCCTCACTTTCCCTTTGCCTCCTCTTTCTTTTTTGCTACTTTACCCATATCAGCTGAGAGAGACCTCTGTTACCATTGGAGGGCTTGTAACATGCTACACAAATTAGCGCAGCTGTTAGATATGGGAAATGAAATTCTTAGCTGACAACATGTGTTTGGTGTTCGCGTTAGTAAAAAGATGGTTTGGACTGTTGGTCGAGGTTCTGGGGTGTCCTAAAGTTTTTTTTGCAAATGAGAAGAAGTACTTCAGTGCTTCTTAAAAGCATGGCCATTTTTTTCTGGTTTGATGAGACAAAAACAGTTTTTCTGTGCTCACAAATCCCCCACAGTAATAAAGACGGGCACCTCTAAACCTTTTTTTGTTCAGAGGCCAGGCAAATGTCAGCCTTTTATAAATCCATACCTGAGGGGCTCTCAAACTCTGTCAAGCTAATGACCTCCAAGCATTAGTCTCTGTCATGAGCTGCTACTTGGAGAGTTACTTAAATGTCATCATAATGACAAACTTAACAAACTTGCAAGTTTTTATATGTATGTATTATTAATGAATAATACTATCATTTCACTCAATACCTTATAGAAACCATTCTCTACAAATTGTTTATTTCTTCCCTTCAATTACAATATTCAACAGTGATTAAAAAGAAATAAGTCATTTATGTAAAACGTCAATTAAAAGACAAAGAACACATCAGTTAAGCAGTTATTCTTACCAAAAAATGTAATATATTGAGATATTGTTGCCCAATTAATGCTACCAAAAGTATGCATTCTCTGTTGTGGATGGGGACATGCCTTGGTTAATATACTGAATTTCCCCCTGATGCATACTGAGACTAGAACAGTGCATTTAGGGCGTTACTATAGCTTGACTTAATTGCAAGTAAACATACTGATTGTCCATCAACAGTTAGAAATGGTCTTTATTGCATCACTATTCTGAAAACAGTGTAAAAACCTAATTTCCTAATTTACCTGAGGGAGTTTTTCCAAAGGGATTAATAAAGTACTATCTAGTCTAATCTAATCTAATCTAATGTAAAACAGTACATTCTGTGTATTGTGGAAAATTTCAGCAATTACACAAACATACACGGCATGACTCATTCAAATAGACAAGAGACAGATTAAAACGGACATACCCAAACAGAGTAACATGAAAAAGCTGTGCGGGTAATGATGCAGGGGCTCTAATAACTTGCAGATATCCTCATGTGGTGCCAAGGATAAGCTGGGAAAGAGACGAGAGTTTTCTATTCCATACCTGATGTTTTGTCTATGGGTTGTGTATTTAAAGTGTGTCCTTTGCTGATGAGAACAAAGTCTGCCATGGGCTCAGTGGAGCAGGCGAGATGCGAATGTTCAGGGTGCAGCAGCCTGGGAAGAAGCTCCATCCAGCAGCAGCTGCCAGAACTGCATCATGCAGCTCCTAAACCACACACTAAACTCTGACCAACTATTGAACACAGCACAGATTCACTGGCTCTGTTTTGGACCATATGGTTCTGAGCCTCTGGGTGTGTGAAAGTCTGATCTGAATTTTGATTCAATTACATGCAAACTGGGTGTGGTTTGGTGCATCTCCTTTCCAAATAGGTCACTTGATTATTCACACAGAGTTTTTATGATCATTTTTGTGTGAGGCTCCAGGGCTGGTTACTTAAAAGCATGTTAAGTAAGACCCTTAACACCACCTTACCTTTTGTTCTATGTGACACACGGTTTGGAAATTCTACATCCTACCGTCCTCAGGAACAATCAAACAAATGAAAGCACATTTCATCTTAGCCACAGTTTGACAAAATATGTACTTCTGGAAAAAAAAATGGCACAAAATAAAAACAGTTTATGTATCTTAAGTATAAGCCTCTAACCTTACACACCAGATGGACCGCTCAATATATTTCACTGGTCCATCTGGGCAGCAGCCTGTAAAAAGTGTTTGGGAATATATATATATATATATATATATATATATATATATATATATATATATATATATATATATATATATATATATCTTCATATTAAAATATTTTTTTGCACTGCCCCAAAAGAACATATTCATGTTGTCCCATCAATACAGACCTTCTTTGGGTAGATGGCACATTTAAAAACAACTTTATAAGACTATAAAAGTTAACAAGTTGACTTGGTTGAGGCTGTACATAACTTTCAAGTTTTGAGCAATGAGGCAGCATTAACAATTTTGTAACTTCATGTCAAGGACCATCAAGAACAACTGCCAATTACGTCCTACTACAGTTACGTCCCAATTCTGGGGCTGCATCCTTGGGAGAGTGCATTTACAGATAAATTGCATTATAATGACTGAGCAAAAGGTGATTTTAAAGGCATCCTTAGATATACCCTCACTTTGCTAGCCAATAAAGGATCCACCATATGTGTCCTGTGTGGTCAAATATATCCCAGAATGCAGTTCCTAACAATTCAAACAAGCTGATGGTCTCAGGAGGCCAAGTAACACAACTTTGGATTTATTTCATTTAGCTTTTTATTTGCTCTGTAGTTCCTGAATGTGCTGCAGGAGACCAGCTTATATAAGCCAACATTACTGACATCAAAGGTTTGTAATATTTTAAACAGCCATATTAAGTTTTTTGTGTTTCTGACTTGTCCTCCTGCTGTATCTTTCTCATCCAAATGCAGCCAAATTTATAACGATCATTTGAAGAGTCCATATTTTGACTTAACTCTTGTCCATATTGTTTCACAATCACTAATATTAAATAAAATCTTTTTGTTTTCATATACTGAGTACATTTGATACAGCTGGATTCTCCCTCTGTTAGAGCTTCTGCCTTGGCTCCATTCCCCATGTAGGCCCAGTCTGCTCTCTGGAGACTAGACTGTTCAGTGCTGCTCAGTGACATGTTGTCAACAACTCTGCATTCATCCTACAGTCCAATCTGAGTGTAGAAAGATGACGTTTGAGGTCAGCCATTCTTTTTAACATCTATATGCTCCCTCTTGCTGAGATTATAGAATATCATAGCATCTCTTACCATTCTAATGCAGATGACACACTGTGGTACATCTCAGTAACAAAACATGACTACAGTCCCTTACACTCACTGAGCAGATGTGTTGAAGAAATCAATGTGTGGATGTGACAGATTTCCCTACAGTTAAATAACGAGAAAACTGAAACCCTAGTCCTTGGCCTCATTGAGGAAAAATTCAAAGTCAGTGTGTCCCTTGACTCAGTGACACTAAAATCTACAAATTAAGACAGAAATCTTAGTGGGATTATGGACTCAGACCTTATTTAAACAAACACATAAAATTGTGACAAACTGAGCCTGTTACCACCTTTAAAATATAGCAAGAATCAAAGGATTTTTGCCTAAGAGAGAAGACACAGAAAACTTGTTTATGTATTTATCTTTAGCAGGTTAGATTAAAGGAACAGCGTTAATACAGGTCTGCTCATTCAGACTGCTGCTACTCGAGTCCTCACCATCAAGAAAGTAGATCACATCACATCATCCTTAGATCATTACACTGGCTACCTGTGAGTTAAAGGATAGATTTTAAAACCCTTCTCCTGGTTTATGCACCTGAAGGTGCAGCCGTCAAGGCTACGAGACAACAGGGGTCATACTTAGAAATAAAAGGGTAAAGGCCAGGAAAGAGGGAAATCCTCAGAAGACCATTTTGCTGAGACTTCCCTATAGGATAAAAGCAGGCTACAACAGCTATGTCCTTCAGAGGATGCTACCCCTGAATTGGGACATAATTTTTTTTCAACTCTTAGCTGATAATCAGTTGTACATAATTGAAAAATGTAAAAGCTGTATAGGATTAAATAATGGTACACAGTAAAATCTGCATTAAATTAACTATCAGAGTTAATATTATCACTTCTTAAGTGTGAACTCTATATTAACACTGCCAAATGTAAACACTGCTGTATTTGCTTACTGTATGTTAATGGGGCAAATGAGCTGAAATAAAGATACCATGTTTGGTTAGAGCACATATATTTTGAAAAAGAAAACAATTGCACTGCTGTTTTCATGATGACAGCTTGTGGCATTTGTTGGTATTTTTCTTGTACCAGCCCTGTAATAGGGACAGGCAGGATGAATGACTCTGCAGGTGTGACTTACAGTTCAGAGTTCAGAGAGAAAAGTTCAGAGCTAAAGATCCAGCATTGACTATGTATTTGATTCACTGAAACATCAGTTTTGCACTTGTCTTTTGACACAGATGTTTTTGTAACTTAGAGTAAATTTTCAGGGATTTGACCCCATCCAGAGTATAATTGATTCTGCCCTTGATAAAATTTTGCATACACCAAAATTCTAACTCCTCTCAGTTTCCTGTGTAGTGTCCTAAAAGTCAATCCAATTTATTTTAGTGCAGCTCAAGAACATAAATCACAAAATGCCCAAAATACCTATTGTTTATAAAAGTGCACCCAAGGTCAAATAAAACAGCTGTGATTTCGCCTGTAAGGTTTTACTGGGTTAAACACAACGCCTTACTCCGGATCAAAATATTTATCCAGTGTTAATCCAAAACCTCTGTGACTGTGTTAGTGTGTAGGTGTGCAATCCCCTGAACCCAGTGCCCTCTTTGCATTCCTGGTATTGTTGCTGTCTGTGCTTTGTATATCACAGACACTATTATTTAGTCACTTCACTCCCACTCTCTCAGCATTCACTTAATGCTGCACTCCCAGGGCCACTGAACGTAAGAAAGAGCTGCTGTGTTTGTGTGTGTGTGCACATATGTGTGTATCAAACAGGAATTAAAGCCATTTAGAGGTAGGTTTTGAGGTCAGGTTTCCTTCATGTCACCACCAAGATCGATGGATATGACCTCTGGCTGCTTCAATTTGTATATAAACACAGCACCAGCCAATCACAGCATCGCGTGGGATGCTGCCAACCAATGAGAGCATCTGGCAGCATCGTGCTCTGTGGCACTCCCATCTTTTGTCTATCAGGATTAGTGCCGGGGCAACGCCGGTCGCCTGGGAGGTGAGTTTCCCAGAGCAGCGGGACCTGGACAGAAACAGACTGCTTCATTCCAAGTATTACTTCCTTCCCAGCCAATTGGGAAACAGAAGTGGAGTGGTGTGTGTGTATGTGTGAGTTGGTGTGACGCTCAGTACCTTCCAACTCCAAAACTTCCACCTACACTGCCAAGTCTAATGAGGTGCCATCCTGAGCCACAAGCTCAAAGTGTGTTTGTCTGTGCGGGTGAGTGGGTGGGTTGGTGAGGGGCCGTCCTTATGTGCTCTCTTCTGTGTGGGGTACTCTGTAGAAAAGTCACCCCACTCTCCCTCTCTTTTCTGTTGGTGGACTACATAAGCCAGAAGGGCGGAGGGCCAGACAGCTGAAATCACCACTGCTGATGAAGCATGTGACTGCAGACCGAGGCCCTTTTGTTTGGACACTTACAGCCAACACACAGAGTCCAAGAGACGCAGTGTGGCATGGGAAGAGACAAGCATAGAAATGAATGAAAGTAAAGAATTACTGAGGCCTGCCTGTGCTGTTATCAAACTGCAACTCTATGCTTGAGAACTGGAGCCAATGTGAAAGTATAACGAACTGCAGTTCTCAAAATGTCCACTAGAGGCTTGCACAAAAGCACTGTAGGTCAAATACACACTCCATGTCAAAATGTTTATTTTTAGAACTGAACTGAACATATTTAAACACAGACTCTAAATGACTTTACTTTGAATAATTTATGTCTGTAAGGGCACACTCTTTGCAAGGGGTGAATATTTTGAAATATCTGCCATTTTTGTTTTTAGAGGATTACCAGAAATGCATCATTAGGGTCATGCCTGATAAAACAAGCCAGCATGGTGTTGCAGTTTGCCAGGAGATCTCAGAAGTCAGAAAATCTGAGTTGCAAATTGGATACATCACTCAAAACACCCTTAAGTCAGCACTTTGACTTGGGAAGTTGGAGGATCTTCAGTAACCACAGGTTTACCAGCTCACAACTGGAACACCGCAGTGTAACATAATTACTAGCCCTGACATCTGGGAATTGCACCATAAGGCCCTCCTCAACTCACCCTATTTGTGTATTTGCTTAATAGCAAAGTTAAAGTCTGAATTTCTCTGTTTTCTCCTATCTGAAGGGGCACAAAGGGGTATGTCTGCCCAGGAGCTTTAACAGATCCCTAAGGAAGTTCCCCCACATTAAAGCCAGGAACATGCTAAACATTACTTTATTTGGAATTATCCATCCACCATCTGTACTGCTTTATCCCTTTTGGGATTGCAGGAGGCTGGAGCTCAGCCCAGCTAACGTAGGGTGAGAGGTGGGGTACAACCTGGACCGGTTGCCAGTCGATCACAGCACCACCATACAAAGACAGACAGCCACTCACACCACAAACCAGCCTAAATGCAGATTAAAGTCACCATTTAGCCTAAAGAGTGTGTTTTTGGTCTGAGGGAGGAAATCGGACTACTTGTGGAAAACCCATCGATGCACGGAGAGAACATGCTAACTACACACAGAAACATCCCAGCTGACTCTGGGAAACAAAAAAAGGCAACCTTGTATTGTCTTAATGTGTCAAGTTGATGGTGTAGTGCTTAAAAGTAAAAATGCAGCTTTAGGCTTTTTTTAATGTCCCCACTGTGGAAAACACATTCAGTAATCAAATGGCTGAAGTCCCTAAGACTTTGTCTAATATTTTCTTTGGTCAGTATTTTTTCCAGGTTGTTAAATTTTTATGGCTTTTCATATTCATCGTGATTGCTTTTTCCTAACCCCCCCCCCCCCCCCCCCCCCCCATCTTTTTGGGTATTTAATCTCACTTTCCTCAAACTGAGAGTAACTGACATACAGTGAGCCATCAACTACCATCATTTCTTTTCTTGCACCCTACAATACAATAACCCTCATGTGCTGTCTGCAAGCCTGTGTGGGCAATTTGCGTTTGCCTCAATTTTAGCTTTGTTTTGCCTCCTGCCCCATTTTTATGACTCATTAACTTGGATTATATGTGTTTGGGGCATTCAGATACCAAGCTGCAATCCAGCAACAGCCTGCAACCTGAACTCATCCAAATGTCTATTGTGCAAATAACAGTTCTTATATCATTTCCATGCCATTTTCCCTGGCAGGTGGCAAAAAAAAAGTTGCTAACTGTTGTTCACCAGGCTAATGAAGCAAAATACCTTAGCTGCTCAAGAGGCTGAAGAAAATCAGACAAAGCTGCCTGTAGCTTAATTGAAACATTATTATACAGTCACAGGCCAGGGCAACGTATTAGTTTGATTAATTTGCATTTTTGTCATTGATGATTTAAGATATAAAAATTTTGTTTGTTTGCTTCCTCTGATCCATAGTGTACATCTTCCCCCAAGTTTCCTTTAAACAAAAAGACTACAATAACAACAACATCTTGGAAATTGTGAGATTTGTTTGAATATATAAACACTGAATATTTTTACAGTTTTTAAATGGGTAAAGGCTGCTATTTTTTTTTTTTAGCACAGATACATTTCAAAGTTTGAATTCAGTTTTAATAAAATTGTATAATCATTAGGGAGTTTTATGCCAAAGTTTCTTTAAACAGTGCAGCTCTTAAACAATATTGTGCACTTCTGATGATGAAATTTCAGAGTGTATTTCAATAACAAGAGGGGAAATCTTCTTTTAGGACATATATAAAGCAAAACTTGGTTTTTATCACTTGTGTGTCATTTGTAAATCATATTTCTTTGTGAAAGAAAAAAAATAGATTAAAAGTAGAAATTGAGTTTAGTGTGTAAAATCATCTGGACTTTGTCTGATATCATCACTCATGATGTTGACTATTTTTGTCACACTTGTTTTTATTTAATACCAGATACAACTAGAAAGCACTCGGAGAGCACAAACCTCCACCAAGGTAGCTCATATATATCTGTTAAATCTATAAATAACAGTTTCATGATAAAGTTACCATCATAATATGATTCCTTGACCCTGAAAACCCACACCTGACACTCAGAATCATGTTGATATCATTATCAGTTAGACAATTATTGAGCAAAAACTATCGTTCACTGATGGTTATCTGGATCACCACCAAAATCAAATCATTTCATAAGTTGGGCCATTACCGACATCTCCTCAGAATTTCAACAAAATCTGTCTAGTAGTCTTTGTGTAATCTTGCTAACAGACAAACAAACAAACAAACAAATAAATAAACAGACGGCGGCAAAAACATAACCTTCTTGGTGGAGGCAAGAACCTAAAAGAAGACCAAGAATATGGGAAAAGACCACATGAATTACCACATGAACCCATGTAGATATTTTGTATTTTTTCTGTGAATAATGAAAGCTGGGTAAAGAATTAACATTTTGTTTCAGTATGTGATCTGATAAGCAAAGAAGAGATAGGCATACATGTATATGTACATACAGCATGTGTGTTCAATTTTTTGGTGGACATGCAATTATTTGGTGTACATATATGTTATTTTGTTTTTTAAAGTTTGAGAAGAATAATGAAAAGACAAGAAAAGAAAGAAAGAACCCAGAGGAGGCTGTGGATGTGTGGTATTAGTCAAAACTGGTGGGACATTCATGTGGAGGATGAGTTTAGGCATTACATCAGTGAGAAGGTAGTGTTTAAATACATATAAGACCACCCTCATTTGTAGTCTGAGGTGTGCGTGAAAGGGTCTTTTCAATTGCAGCACTGACAGAAAGATGCAAAGTCTGAATTCTTGTTTTTTTAGTGTTCTTTCTTTCTTTAGACTTATTTTACAAGTGCAGCATTGCAACTGCAACAAGAACCTGACTCATATTGTTTGCCAAAGGTTATGTGTAGTCACAAGACAGCTTGAAAAGTGGATGTGGAAACTGAACCACAGAGAATTGTTTCTATGAATTATATACATGTCAATAACAAACCCCCACATCTTCCGGTAGTAGAGAGGGAGTTGACAGGCTTTGATAAAGTTAAAATGCATGCTGTTGCAAGCAGTCATAACTCATCTTGCAATACATCTTTGGTCTGAACTGAACTTAAGGTTAAATAACTGCTTTGGTTTCTTAAATTAACACATCATAATGCCTCACTTAAATATAAACCATTATTAAAGATTATTCATGGTCCATGTTTCTCCACAACAGCCATTGTTGATCCTGTGTTCTTGGCTCTTCAGACAGGCACATTAACTGATGTTGGAGAAGTGCATCATTCCTGAACCTATTTTAAATATCCTTCATAGTTTTACTTCATTCCTTCTAAAATGGAAATTACATAACAAACACATTTTCTTTATGCTGCTGCTTGACATAGAATTGGATGGTTGGATGCAGCAGCAGCAGCAGCAGCAGCAGTAGAAATGTTAGGTTTCTATTAGTGGTAACTTCAAAGAGCATTGGTTTGGCAGGAGAGCGGTAAAAACTGAGGTTTAATCCAACGTCATAAATCATAAACAGACATATTCATGCCTCACTGGCTGTAAATTGTCTGTGCATGTTAAAGGAGTCATGACTGGTAAACTCCACCACTGCCTGTTAGTAAAGATTGATTGAAACATTACTCGTGATGTTGATGAACCCCAAGACAATTAGCCAAACAAGTCTTCTCTCATTATATCTTAGGATGGTGTGATTGAGTCTGTTTCTTCATTTACATGCCTCACTTTTCTGATGATTCTCTGCCTTTTAGGCTTCACATTGAGCAGCTTGTGAGTATAATTTGCAGCTGGGCTTTGCTTCAGAAATAAGTTCTGTTTCTCCTTTACTGCAAATGAAGCTTTAAAAGTGCCACTTTTATGCCTCTGTGAACCAAAGCTGCCCATAAGAGGGTGAAGGGTGAAAGTTTCTGGGGCCAAGAGTGATGTAGGGGCCCATGGTGATTAGTTTATGCATGGTCCATCCTAAATTTAAATGGCAAATGAACTTGAGCCTATATAGCACTTTTCTAGTCTTTGTGTCTACTCAAAGCGCTGTTACGCTGCACATCTACCCATTCACACCCATTTGATCTCACATTCACTCACTGATGAATAAAATCTCTATGTAAGTTGTCCATGAGTATTAGTGAACCTATGCGCTCTTTAACACTGTTAAACCGACGCACCAGTGGGCTAACTTGGGGTAACATGAGTTTACCAATCTTTGAACCCCTAAACATTCTGACTGATGGTCGAGTGTGCAAACAGACAAGGCCACTAATGCCCCCTTAGACCACGTATCCCTATCATTTTGAGATACTCTCTATTTCTTATTAAATCAGTAAACAGTCATTATTTGTTGTTGCCTGTTTCATAGAGTAAACTTCCTGCAATTGTACAATCCTCACATTTGTAATATCAATGTTGTGGATTGGACCATTAGATTTAACTGTTAGTAAAATATAGCCGATGCATTCAGCCAGGATAAGACCTGCAACAGTATTTTTATTGGTCAGCTCCAAAGCTATTTGAAAGTAGGCCAAGAGAGTGATTGTTACCAACATTAATATTATTTATCCAACATGCACGTTTATGTTAAGAAAGCATTTATTTATTTATTTATTTTTTTAATTCTTAGGATGTTTATGCCTTTATTTGAGTGATAGGACAGTGGACAGAGTTGAAATTGTGCAGAGAGTGTGCAATGACCTGAGGTAAAAGAGCCACAGGCCACATTTGAACCAGGGCAGCAACAGCAAGAACTTCAGGCTAAACATGGGATGTTCAAATCAACTGCAAGGCCACCAGAATTTCATACACATTGATATTATGAAATGACTCCCGAGTAGGGCCCATTTACTCGCCCTATCAGAGCCCCAGCTATTTCTTTGGGAGGGTCTACTGCAAACTATAGCAATGTGATATAGTATATACACACATCATTGTCTTAAATCTGTAGATACTGTTCATCAATCAGCATCAAGGTTCATAAAAAAATCTCCACACTCCATTGATATCCACCCACAGCTATGACAGCAAACGGCTATACACATGTAGGCACACCACCATTAACATGGGGAGGGATTAAAGGGAGCTACTTTGCATTTATGGAGACAAGGATCAAAATGAAGAGTTTTGTGAAATGTGTTTGGATGATGGGCACTGAAGCGAGACCAGCCTAGAACTGCTGATCTAGACTACAAGTGACAGCATTAAAAGGCAATTAAAGGGAATTATATAGCTCTGCTGACGTATTTTTAAGAAGTGATAGTTGGCTCTAGAGGTCCTCTGAGGATGCACTCTCTGTTCCTTGACTCTGGCTATGCTGATCTTTGTTTGTGATCGCTCAGTGTATCATGACTTATTTTGAACAATACTTATAAAAACTAATCAAATGTATTCACAAGTGAAGGTAAAATGTTGCTGTTTAATTTTTCTGCAAAAGAAATAAATCAGAAACCATGACATATTTGGATTTAAAGATTATTTTAGTTGTACGATGGGAACAGTGAAAACCAACGTGGTCAAGCAAGATGAATGTGCAATAGAGAAATAATGAGCTCAGGATAAGCTAAATACTGACACATTGTCCAAAGTCATTAGGACTTTGGACAGTCATGCTTTTCTAAGTGTAACTCAGCCAACATTGTGCTGCTTTTACTGGCTAAAGGAGCTGGATCCGATCCAGAATAAATAAGAAAAACAGTGCTCATTTGGTGTCCTACAAACAGGATTTCCCTCATGTGCTGCTTAGAGAATCCAGTGAAATCAATTCCGTTCGTAAACAGTTTACTGCTGAGTTCATAAAGCCATATAACTGTAAATAATACGTAGGAGCAGGGTGAGCTTGGCACTTTTTGTTCGAATCTGATATATGTGAATAAAAGTTTTTTTTTGCTGCATGAGAGTAAAAATCAACAAAATACTGGCAACTCTTGAGAGCAGCCTTACGGTGAATGAGGGAGAAAAGATTTTCCTGATTCTACTTTAGCAAAAACCTCAATGGGAATTTAAAAATAAAATACTGAAGTTTGGCATTACTTTCCCAAACACCTGACCATTTCCTAACAAATGAAATCTGAAAAGGCCCGAACTTAACCAGAAATGGATTAAACCAATCGCATCACAAGCAGTTTAGATGGAGGCACTCCACTATTTCAACTACAGCCAAATCACCTCTATAACCCAAACTCTAAAGCAGGCTCGCACAAACACACACACTGTTCCTATTCTCCTCTCTTTTTTTCCGCCTCTAAATCCTATTCATTAAATTTCAGTAAGCCTGCAGATAGACTGCCTTACGTATTCCTTTAGTCCACGTCACAAGTTGGTAAGTAACTTTAAATTATGGCTATTTGGAGGACTTAAGAGGTGTACAACCACAGAATAAATCTCCCATTGATTAGGCTTTATCATTTCTATACCCTGATTAAAGACAAGCAAACAATGACTCTGTGTGTATCGGACAGCACCATTCATTACCATTCCCTTGTGCAATGCAGTCATGTTACAGGGATCTAACTTTGCATCCTGACAGCTGTTTCAGAAGCTTAACCAGTCCTGTCTTTCAGGCTTTCTCTCCCTCTCTTCCTTTCTTTGCATGTTTCTCTCTTCAGCAGCCTTATGGGAGAAACAGAGAGAGTGTGAGGCCTGCACACTGAGTTCAAAGTCTGCACACTGGAAATCCCTGCAAGAGCTTTAAAATGTGACTTTCTGGCAATTAGAAAAAGCAAAGTAAAAAGATTATCCTGTAAAATGCAGTAATTACTTTTATACTCGTGAATGTCTCAGGAAAATCTATTATTTGATCCTTCTACTCAACAGTGTGAGGTAGTAAGAACCGGCCCCCTTGTGAGCCATTATGATGAGCCCTTGGACTCCTAGGTTAAAAGCACACATGCACACTCAGCATGTATACATGCACAGTTGAGTTAAGCACTTGTTAATAGCTTAATAAGCAATTTCAATTAAATACTGTTTAAGTCCTGCTACACATGTACCTGAGAAAATTATTTTTATAAGATTATTTCTATCTCCTTTACAGTAGGGGGCAATATGTTCCCATTTTAGTTAATCAGTATGGACCTTGTTGCTGTAAGTAGCTGGGTTTATGTTATAAATATGAACACATCTACATGTCTGTGCATTTCATACACACTCTATGCCTTATTATTGGTTAAAAATATGGATAAACACCATCCATCAAGCTCATTTTTATGGATTAAAAAAAAAAAACCTCTGTCAATGACTATGCCAGAGCACCATTATTTAGCATTTGGATGAATGCTGTTTACTTTGTTGGTTTGCCCAAAGTGCAGCCTGAAGCACATGTGCAGAACATCCAGTATGTCTGATTTAGGAGTATTATTCAGTTCTCTGAAGAGCAAGTTTACCCATTGGCTGTTCAACTGCTCTCAACTCAGCGAATGAGTATGACCATGCTTTAGGGACAGTGGACCACCACCTGTGGTCAAAGCTGAACAGGTGAGAGTTAGCCAGCATTAGCTTTTGGTTTAGTTGATATCATGTAGTAGTTGACTTCCCGAGGGATGTTTATGCTGTATTCATCTACAACGCTCAATTCTCTTATATTTTCAAGGCCAGAGGTAAACATCACATACAAATTTTGAGCAAACCTACACAAAGAGACGTTTGTTGTCAAACTGTTCATTGGCAACTTCTGCTGTTCACCTGTGGTTACTAGTTGACATGGTCACTCTCAACACTGTAAAACCCACCATAGGCAAGGACTACAAGATATTGGCTGTCATACGCATGTCAACTACATACTGGTGGTTAACTGACCTTTTACAGCTGGATGGGCATTAACTCCTTGTTAACTATTAAACTGATCATCTTGTTCATATTATAACCACGTTTATCACTATATGCATGGCTGCTATTATTTATAAGGCCTTTAACGTCTGTGCTTTAAGGTGTTTCTTTGGTGACCATCATTTATAGCAATGTCCCTTTGGAGTGCCCCCACACTGACATTGTGGCACAATTAAACATTTAACCCTTTAAACATGTATTTAAACTGCATCTCTGTATTTATTTCATATTTACTCTGTCTCTTTGCCACCAGTATGTTTGGACAACTGCTGCAACGTGTAGATACGGTGTCTACTCCATATTTGTTTATACATGTATGCTGAAAATAATAAAGATATGTCACCCAAAACTCCCTAACTGTGTGCAAAGCAACCCTGTTTGTGGGAGTTTGTGTTCTGACTTATACCATGCAGTTTTGTCCATGTTGAGATCTGCTCATGCCGCTATGGACTGGTAATGGCGGTTGTCTTTGCCAGACTTTGGTTGTTTAGGTCATGGAAATGCAGCATAAACCTGTGAAAAGTCTAATTGTTAACTCAGACCCTTATTGGCTGCAGTGTATGGTGTCTCTCTGCATGCTCCACACTTGGTTCCACTGCTTAGCCACAGTTAAACATGTGGCTAATATGTGGCGTTCGTTCTTAATCCTGTTCATTATACCACAGCAACACATATATGCACAGGTTATAAACAACGTTGTATAAGACAAAGATAAAATATTCATCTGATTGAATAGTTTTCTCCAGATCAAGTATAAGGCCATAATTTTGCAATAGAGTGAGAACTATAACACCATGGTAGAGATGGTTTGCCACACTTAAGGGTATAAATCCCAATTCTGTTGCCCTTGCTTTAGCAACTCTTTAGTCCAATACAACAAAGTCCACAAGGTTGCTCTTCTTGGACTAATTTGCCCTATTGCATACTTCACATCACACGTTGCTTCACTAGGTAGAAATATCCATTTATGTTTCAGCCGTTAATAATGTTTTAAGTTGTGTTATTCATATTTTGCATTATTTACATCCTTTATAATTGAGTCTATTCTGTGTTTCTCCTGCACTATTTCCCATGACAAACATGACCTAAATCTGATCTTACTATGTATATCAGAACAGTTTTTGTGATCATTATTTTGACTCTAAAACCAAGGAGATGAAGGCTTCAAGTATTTATGAAGAATTCACTGTCGTTTTGTTTTACTGCAGTATGGTGATAGATCAATCAAGAGGCAATATACCACAATATTTTGCTTATATTGTTGAAATCCATTCTAAGTCATGTGAATAAACTGTGCCATTTTACATCATATGAGAAGATGATATGCATGCTATGGACTTTTTTTGGAAAGACATTTACATTATCACAGGACATTAGTAATGGCTGTTCTTTGCTTTCATATAGAAACCCTGTCCTAACTGGCAGGGCTAACTGGGCTTATTAAAATGAAATAGAGCTTAGCTTCATGAATCATAATTTGTTCCATCTGCTGTAGTCTGCCATAAAAAAGGACTTGAGATTGGTTCCTGGCATTATAAAAGATTTTCTCTGAGGCGGAAGCATTAAAATTGACAACTTTGTTTGTTTAATTAGACACATGAGCAGGAGCATGACTGAATAGATGGGTCATGATGTCACGCCAGGCTTCAAATTAGATTGAACTTCTTAGTTCCCGAGAAAATATTTAATCTGCAATAAGGTGCAAGAAATGTCTCTGAAAGCTGAACTTTTGCTTTTTATTTATTCATTTACTTTAAATATAGGAAAACTGTTTTCCTTTGTGATTGTTTTGTTAAAGCACAGAAGAATTAATGATTCACCTTTAGAGGTACATGAACATAATGTGTTTTTAACAGGAACATTAAATGTTTGAATAAAAATGAGGATTTCATTTGTTTTTTGAAAGTGAGATTTCTTTTTATGAAAGAAAAAAATATTTTAATATACTTTTTCAAATGAGCAAAATTCCTAATAAAGATCAGTAAGTAGAATATATTTTCTAACATCGTCTCAAGAAACACCAAAGTGTTGCCATAGCATTAAAGAACTAAGCTTTTTGCAGTGGCACACATTTATATGCGATATACAGTGCTTAAAAAATGTATTAGACCAGCTGTTGTAAAAATGACAAAACATATATATTTTAGAAATAAAAACTTGTTCAAAACTGAACTGACCTTTTTATTCCCAAATTACAAATATTTTAATCAAGAAATACTAATGTGCTTTACTATTTCTTTGTAAAACATTCAATTTAAAAATTCATGGATGAAATAAAAATAATTTTTAACATTAAAAATACAGTTTCTACATACTGATGTATAAACCATTACAGAAACATAAATAAATGATATCTATCTATCTATCTATAAATATATATGTATATATCTATATATGTGTGTGTGTGTGTGCATGTCTACCATGGGTATTTTTTCTTTTTGTGTTACACCACGAACTTACAATCTTGTTTTGTTAAATAATCTGTGAATTAAGTTGTAAATGGAAAACCAGCAACACCGGAAATGTTGCTATGGCAACCCGTGCAACAGACTCCGTTGCCATAGCAGCAAAAGCAGCGTTCAGACACGGACGGTTGTGGTCACTTCTTTAACAGTTTTTAGTAAGATAGCTTGAACTTTTAAACACCAATTGACGTCCCGGTAATTCCTATTCAAGCTAATAATCGATTATAGATGAGATAATGGACTCTAGCTCGTTATTTTACTCCCTGGAACTCGTCGCTGGTAGCGGACAAACTTTAACCGTCGAGCAGAGAACCGCTCTGTCGACCTCTTTGATGATTCTGAGGAACAATTACAAATTCAACCATGTCTTGTTTTGGGGCAAAATATTTGGCTTGAACAAGGATTATTTCATCGCCCAAGGGAGAGGAGAAGATGAGTTGAAGGACAAAAAGAATCTTTACAGGTACTATAAAGCCAGGTCAGCTTCATCATCGTGTTCAGTCAGAGTATCTTCTCTTTACTGGATTATTTTTACTCTCTAGCTTCAACTGCATCGACTGGTTCCTGCTCCCTCCTGCTACAGACTCCATGGTGGAGGAGGTGTCCAGAGCTGCGAAGGGTTACTTTATGGGAGACCCCTCATATGTGTATGAGCATCCTGAGATCACCAGGCAAGGAGAGAGTGAAGAGGAAATAGTGGTGAGTTTGATGCAAACTGTGAGGCCAGCATTTAACATGGATCTGAAGGCAGACAGATCAAACTCTCACACTGATCAGAGGGTCCTTACCTCTGTCACATCACAAACCTCCATATACAGTAACCCTACAAAACAATGAGATATCAAACAGTTCTTTATTTTATGACACTGGTAATAACTGTAATACTGGTAATACTTTTGTTTATAAAGAGGTTTTTTCTTTCCACCGTTACTGTAAGCCCCCTACAGACGCATCTTCCTGTAGTTTGGATGGCCCAGTGCTGTGCTCATGATGGATTCATGTTGGGTTTTGGGTATATGAATGTGTATTTATGTGTATCTTATATATGTATGTATCTATGCATTAGATTAGATTAGATAGTACTTTATTAATCCCTTTGGAAAAACTTGCTCAGGCAAATTGGGATTCAGAAGCAGTTCAGTAGTACAGATTAAAAAGATATATAAAAAGATAGATATAAACAAAATATAAATAAAATAAAACTACATGGCTTCTGGCTTTGAGGTCACTGTCCCAGTGAGGAGTCGTACAGTCTGATGGCCTGAGGGACAAAGAAGTTCCTCAGTCTGTTGGTCCTGAACTTGGGAAGGAGCAGTCTGGGGCTGAACAGGCTCCTCTGGTTGCTGATGACAGTGTGCAGAGGGTGACTGGCATTGTCCAAAATGTCCAGCAGTTTGTCAAGTGTCCTTTTCTCTGCCACCGTCACCAGAGAGTCCAGCTTCATGCTGACCACAGAGCATATACGTGTATCCATAAATTGAAGAGTTTGTCTTCAGCCTGCTCTATTCTAAAACGTCTTGAGATAACACTTATGTATTGGCGATATACAAATAAAAATTAAATGATTCAGTTTATGTATTTTTAAGCAATCTATTATTTCTGTCTAACCAACGATAACCAGAAAAAACATACAAACATTTACACTTATAACATGTCAAATGTTTTCATTGGTTTAGATATAAATATCAACATATGATTAGAACGCATTGATCTGATTGGTAAATAATCTCTTATAAGACAATTTAAAAAATGATAAAACTACTATAATTAGCTGATTTTTTATTTTTGCTTCATTCTGCCCCCTCTTTCCTCAAAATTTTTGAGACCCCTCTAAAGCCACCATATGATCCCTCAGCGGCCCGGGATCCCACTTTCAAAAACATTGACATAGCATGAGTGCTACTGTGTTCAGCAGGACGGCATCAAAACATGACAAAATATTAAACTTGTTCATCTTCTATGTTATAGCAAAAGCAGGGATGTGTTATGTGGGCAACAATTCAGCATACATAAAAATGAAATACTATCTTGAGGAAAGACAAAAAATAACCTACTTTTCTTCAAACTAAAACGTCAGTGCTCAACATCTCTTAGGTCAAGTTTTTACAACGCTGTTTTTAATAATTTTGCAGTTTGATCTAAAAAGTGTGTCTTCCCCAACTATTTTGTCCTGTGTCTGCACTTAATGTACAGTCATAAATTTGCAGCGCATTGTCTTTGTTTTCAGTTAAAAGTGAAAGAGGAAAGCAGGCTGGCAGTGACAGTCCATATGATTGATGAAGAAGCATCAGTGGTGCCCCGGGGCGCCTTCATCAAGAACCCACATGGCCTTGTCACAGTCAACCGCAGCTTTGGAGGTAAATAAATGATTCCCCAACAAACTTTTTTTTTCACTCGAGTCAATCACTGTTTAATTCAGTCTGAGTTACATGTCAGCACACTTTTCTCCCTAGGTCTGTCTCACTCAGAGGCCAGGAAGCTCGATTATTTCTTTCACTTCAGGGAACCAAAGAACCGGACGAAGAAATCTGTCCTGGAGTTTAGTGATACCACCCCAGCTCTGGACTTCCTGGATGCTCTTAGTGATGACATCCTTAAAGGTAATATGGTGGCAGAGTCCTCTCCACACTGCACTGTAACATGTATCTGTCCAGCACATCAAATATCACGTTATATGGGATCTTTGAAACAAAAAGAAGTTGTCTTCTTAACTGGACCGATGAAGCACAGCTATTTCAAGCATTTGCACACGCAGTTGAGGACTGTGCAGAGCCAGTGAAAAACTGTTTTTCTCACTGCAGAGTTTCATTACATCTTACAGAGGTGTGTTCTAACAACTAATCAGTACAATGACTCAACTTACTGAAAGTTGATGAGTCTCTTTTAAGTAGAAACATCTGAATCACTTTCACAGTGAAATGGTTGGGTAAGCAGAGCTGTATTGATTGGATCAGTTCCTACTACTGCTGATGTCAACCCCCCCCCCCCGTGGATTTGGTTTTCTCAGAATATGCTGAAAGAATTTCCTTGTAACTTTGCCAAAAACTGGGGCTTTGCATACAGTGGTCTTACAACTGCTGGATTAGAAAAACCTGGGCTGATGGATTCAGGGCTTACGACAAGATTGTCCGCACCCTTCATTGGAAAAGTACAGAAAATTCTGCTCACACCACGGAGTAAATAAGAACCAGAAGGGAGATCAAGATCACCTAAACTGGACTGATATCATGATTATGGAATTTCTCATTACATGTGTAGTTACTAAACTATTTAGGCCAAAATGTTAGGGTTTTGACCACTTTAGGAGTGCTTGGGGGGTTAGTTATGTGAGAGCCTCAATCAAAGAGAAACATAAAGCCATTCTTGATTTCACTTTGCATTTTAAGACTTCACTTTTTAATTTACAAATTCAAAGAACTACAGGCTGGGATGCACTACTGGCACATATTAGGTCTCAATCCTGCACCACTCCATTTTAATTCATTGTTGTGAAGTTGCTTTCTTCATTATCCTCATCACTGAAAATCACAGACACTCAAAGATAAGAGAACACAATAATACTGACATCATTTGGTGTACTAGTAACTTTAAGCTGAGATAAAAGCATTCGTTGATGTGACCTGCTGACGTTAGACGACATCACTTAGTCATGCGTCAGTTTTTTTTCTTCATATTTTAACTGATCCATAAAGATTTTGAGTTTTCCTAATACACCATCCCGTAGCTTTATCATTGGTTTTTCACTCAGGCGAAATTTAAAAACAATAAACTTTATCAAATATCACTTTAATTTAGTCAAAAAATGAGTCATTACCTCTGCCAAAGAGGTTATGTTTTTGCTGGTGTATGTTTGTTAGCAAGATTACGCAGAAATTACAGGACGGATTTTGCTGAAATTTTAGGAGATGTTGGTAATGGCCCAACTTAAAAAAGATTCGATTTTGGTGGTGATCCAGATAGCCGCCATTAGCAAACAATTGTTTTTGCTCAATAACTGTCTAACTAATGATATCAACATGATTCTGAGTGCTAGGTGTGGGTTTTCATGGCCAAGGAATCATATTATGATGGTAACTTTCTGGAACTGTTGTTTATAGATGTAACAGCAATATGTGAGTAGGGCTGGGCAATTAGTTGAAACCGACATTTAGACAATCTAATCAAAGTAATTTTATTCATGTCTATTATTTTGATTATTTTCCCTGTGTAAGTCACGTGACAGCGCCCCCTCCATAAAGTCTCCATTCACTTAAGTACAGCCAAGAGCGAAGGATGCGCTGCCAATATGGAGGAGACAAGTGCCAATCTATCAGAGGACCTTGTAGAAAAATGCCGTCTCCGTTGTTTGGGCACATTTTGGATTCTGTGCAGAGGACATCGAGCAGAAAGAAGTCAAGTGTAATTACTGCAGGAAGACTGTTTCGACGACCGTCTGTACCACCACTAATTTGTTCCAGCATATCATAAAATAATCGTTCATTAATCGTAATCGAGGTAAAAGCTTCAATTAATCGTGATACTGAGATTAGGTAATATCACCCAGCCCTATATGTGAGCTACTTTGGCTGAGGTTTGCGCTCTCCGAGTTCTTTCTAGTTTTCAGCTGTTTTAATTGGGAGAGAGGCCACCAATAACAGGTTTTGTCCATCCTCTTAACAGTTACCAAGGAGGGTAGAGCTTGATAAGAGATCACTTTCGGTGATAGACGGGGCTTTAAAAAGAGTCAATTGCAAAGCTGATTGATGGTAAATCCACCTACAGTTGTACATGGTAAAATGGAAGTACATTACCTCTTTTAACCTTTAAAGCTCCGCCATTGTAACACCTTGGGATGATCATTTTGGTTTTAGCATAAAGGTCAATTCACAGCGTGGCATGGCTTTGCAAGGAAGCTCAAGATGACAGAACAGCAACAGCCCCCCACAAACAGCACCAATGTGGTTAAAATGATCATTTGTGATGACAGCTACAATGACAATTATCAGTCAGTTATCTTCATGATTGTAAGTCACCCAGGTTTGTTCAAACTCTTGTGAACATCTTTGGGAAATTTAAGGGTTCTGTAGGTCTAAAAAAAATCAGAAGCAGGAGGAAATAATAAACCTAATACTGTAAAACTTGTGTCATATCTTGTAGGTTTTAGTGTGGTCGCTCAGCAGGAGACAATCCAGACCACCGTAAATTGCGATTAAGTAAGGCGTACAAGTGTACGTGTGAAAGTAAAAACGCTTTGCACCCCATGACCAAACATGCAACAGATGTATGATTTAAGAGAGCTTCCACATGTGTAAATGTTAGTGTGTGTTCTTTGAGCTGATGTGGATGTCGGCAGTGTCATCACTGCAGCAGACATGACACAGCTGTCTGAACGCCACAATCGCTGCAGACGACTTGACAGCAGATTCCATACAATATCTGCAAAAGAGAGTTAAGATTTTTTAAACAGGACTCTGGGGGGAAATGCAGCATGATGTATCTCCACTAAAAGACAGGTGCTCTCCTCTGGGGCTTCCCTCTCATTTCTACAACAGTCGTGCAAACCGTTTCCAACTTCAGATTTACAGCTGTGGAGTTTCACCTCTAGCAGGAACAGAGCTACAACCTGCACAACACATGTTAGGCATTACATACAGAAATAGTATTTTAACTTTTGGTGAATCATACTTTGTGGGGAAAGATAAAGTTGTGCAAGAGCTGTCTATTTCATGGAATCTTCTTCCCTTTGAGCAGAACAATAAGTGAAAGGCCTTTATTGTTGATATAGTAGCAGTGCCATTTTTGTTCTTAATTCCCAGAGTATTGAGTTTACGGTTACACCCAAACATATTGCGAAACACTTTCAACTTTGATTATCAAATAAAACACAAAAGGGTGATTACTGAGTATCCCCAGGCCTCCTCTAGCATGTGAACAGTATAATCTTGGATGAAAAGATGGATTATTAAAGATTCTATTGTACTTCAGCTCTACAATGCCTGTTACATCAGCTATTTATGAATATTTTTGAATCTTTTTTTGTCTCAAGGATCATGGAGTCTTCTGTTTGAATGTGCTGGGAAAGTGTGCGTGCTGCGCAGTCTGCTATGGTGCGGCCTGACCTTCTACCACATACCGGCGACACCGCAGCACGGATACATCTATATTGGAGATGGGACCAGGAATCTAGACCTTCCCTTCATGTTATGAAAAGAGACACTTTACACCGATCACAAGCTTCTATTCTTTGATTTCTGGTGGTCCAATTAATATTCAGAACTTATTTATGTAACATAACAGTGTTTTTATGTCTTATCGTAAACTAATAAAAGTCAAGAGGTACAGTTGTGAAGTTTGAGCCCATAAGCTCTTTGTTTCATTTAGTTCGCATGCACAAAAGCAAGTCCTACACAGTCAACACGTGTTGAGAGCATTTTATTTGCACATCTGTGTAGCCTTGTGTAGACACTGTCAACATACCACCTACGTTGAAAGTGTAACACTGACCCACGCTGAGGCTCACATTAAGTTGTCAGAGAGTTCACTTCAAGGGTTTTTTGAGAGCCGGCAGAGACAGAATGGATGGTTCTGGGTGGGGCTGAGGGTGATTCATATAAAGCGTGACGCAGCTTTATAAACACAAGACAGAATAAATACAGATGGTAGAGGCTTTTAAGTCTTTTCCCAGGGCAAAATGATAAAAAGGGAAATCCACTTGGAGCTCCATCCTGGTACAAAGAGCCCACCCACTCTGGTCTCTTTGTAGCATAATTCGCCAGATCTTCTGTTTGTCAGTGTTTCAAATAAAGAGGCTTCACGCCGTATCGCACGTTGTTCTTGAGTGCTGGGTGACCAACAGAAATGCGCTTCTTACACCACTTCAGTCCAGTTTTATAGATGGGTTTCACTGAGCCCACAGACCAGCGGGTCAGATACCTGAACAATAAACAGCAGATGTGAACACAAAGAGTTATTACTAGTTTCAGTTGCAGTGTGACATTTGATAGATGTGGGTGAGAAACACACACAAGCAGAGACACACGGGTCCACGGTCTAAGCTACCTGTTAAGTTGAGGCTTGGGGCTCTTTGGGACGTGGCCTTCTGGAAGTTTGGGTCTGTGGTCGGGCAGCAGACCTTGAGCACAGAGAAAAATACATATTTAAGTACTTAGCTGAAAGTGTGTCAGAGACAATGTCAAAGGTGAAACGTTAGGGGTTTTCTGAATACTATAAATGCAACATAAAGATTTTAACCATCTCCTGATGTGAGCGAGCACAGCTGAACTCACTCCAAAGCATGTTCTCGATCATGACCATCAGTCTGTGAATGGTTCACACTTACAAATGAGTGACTGTATGTCAAATCTGTTGCAGGGGTGGGCAACAGGCAGCCTGGGGTTTCATATAAGACTCATAACACCAAGTATCTCAGCAGTGGCACATGGATGTATATGACTTATGAGATAAAACTGACTTTACAAAGCAGACTCTGCCATAGTGCGATTTAGGTGTTCGCAGCACATGACAAAATAAGCTCACCAGCTCAAGCGCATTTTTTCATTTCACTGAGTTGACACACACAAAGACCAAACATAAAACTGTTAAAGCTAGATTTTTTTGTATATAGATTTATTTATAGCCAAAACATTACAGACATATACCAGAAAAAATACAGCATAAAGCAAGGAGATTAAAAAAATAAACAAATAAACTGGGGAATGTATACCTGAGTTTGCTGCAGTCACAGGTTATTCAGTATAAGGATACATGTGAGTAATGAATATAATTTAAATTAAGACAATAATAATAATTATACTTTTATACTGCAATGATATGGATTTTGAGTCTGGAAAGAGTGTTTATCTATCTATCTATCTAATACATGTTATTTAAAAGTGCCTGTCGCAGCACTCAATGACACTTTACAGAGAATTAAGAAGAGAGCTCTAATATAAAAATATAAACAATACAATCATGTGATCAAAGAACCACCAAGAGAGGAAAAACAAAAAAGGATACCAGGTACTTAACTCAAAGACTTCCAAACAATTTCCCAGTGTCCACTAAGACCACTATCAAAGTTTTTCAGGACAATTGATCACGCATTGATATCTCTCCACTTCCTCCTCTCTTGGTCTTGTTCCTCAACAAATGCAGCTTTTTTAATTTGTTGAAATTTTAATATTTTCAGATTACAACTTTAGACACTTAATACAAAAGATGATCATCAAAAGGTGGTGAGTTTAGAACCAATGACAGGAAAGAAACATAACTGAGAGTCATAAAGTCAAACTGACCTGCTCTGTGGGCCATCTGCACACAGACAGCAATCTTTCGATGTTCCTCTGCACACAGACCAGTGATCCTCCGTGGTAACATCCCTCCATCTGACCTGATGAACTGACTGAGCAACAGAACATCCTGGGGGCAACAAAACCAGACATTTGAAAGCACAGGTGATGCACTGCCAGTTTAGATGATTTGATAAACAGAGGGCTAATGCATTTACCGTGTAGTTATATTTGTTCTGCAGGTTCCATCTGTAGATCGGGCAACTGGCTTCAGGGTTTGGAGGCTGTGGTGCCTCTGGGACACCCAGAATTTTTCCTTCAACCTGAGACAGTTACATTTGACAGTGGTCAGTATGATAAGCTGCTACGCATGGCTGGTTACTTAAAATTGAATGTTTTAATTACCAACCAATCAACTCACATGGTTTTAGCTCTTATTTTATTCAGAACAACGCTGCAGCAACAGCGTGTCGTGCAAAGTGAATGAAATGTTTTTATCATTCAAATGGGTCAGTAATTAATATCAATTGATGCAGATTATTTATCTAAACATAAACACACATTACATAACTGCACTTCTTTTCTGCTTGTAAACAGTGTCTCCGTGTGCAGCATGGCCTTTCTCTGACTTGCTCTTAGGAATTAAAACATGTACTGTTTATCTAAAATGATTAGGTAATCTTGGAAATAAATAATCTCATATTCTTGCTCATTATAAGCTCAGCATTAAATTAAATATATATGTATAAAGTAAATTCAAACATTGCATCAACACTAAAATCTGCTTTTGTTTTCTATTTAGCAAATGAGTAGGTCATCCAAACTCTGATAATATTAAATTACATCAGGGTTATACTTACTGTTGTTGTTTTACCCTCTGATACCTCCACAACTGTAAAAGAAATTGCACAATGTTAGACGACATGAGCAACGCTGAAAATAACATTATTGTCACTAATGCCTTAATATCATTTAGTGCTGTCAGTCACAGTCTCTGTGAGTGATCTTAGTGCCGTGTGAGGACAAGTCCATTCTTAAGCCATGGCCTTACAGTTGCAAAAGGGCGGAATATTTCCAGTAAATCTCCAGAAATTTTCCATTGGAAGTTTAACAGGGTAATTTTGGAAATATTCCAACTTGGAAACTTTCCATGGGAATTATGGAAATTTATAGTAATTTACAGGAAACTGGGGTCAATCTTAATGAACTGTATCATTTCCAAACATTTGTTTTTTCATGGTCAGACAACCATACAAAATAATTCAATTAACTTCAATTTATGTAGTCCACAGGCTCAACTGTGCGGCTTCAATAGTCCAGGGTTCTAGAATCATCTGTACATGTGATGAGGAATACACAGTGCATAGGTGTGACCTCAATACCCCTGCAGTGAGCAGTGAGCTCTGTGCATGTGACTGAGGAATAGCAAAAACATTCTCAAGTGTACTTCAAAGAAAGACATCCTTTATTTGTCCCTCATGGGGAAATTTAATTCTTGCATGAAATCTGTTTTTTTCAGTCAAGTTTATGCTAAAATATGTTTTCCCAACTACATTTTAAATCCCTGTTAAGGGCCAACCTTCAATTTTGTAAATTCCAGGCTTATTCCCATTTATTCCTGTGAATTCTAATTTATTCAGTAAATTTACATGGAAGGTTTAAAACTTTGAAAATTCACAATTCTGCAACCCTACTTACAAGACATGCAGTACAAAGGTGGTGTAAAAATTCTGTAAGATACTTTAATGAACAATGAAGCAGAATTGTGCATCTTCACTAGTCTCACAATTAATTCCATGACTAATAAGTTAACGATTCAATTTGATTCAATATCACAATGCATCACAGCAAAATATATCCTTGATTTTCCATTTTACTGCACCAGGCTACTTTTTAGATTAAAATTACAAGCTGTCAGATAAATTGGAAATGGCTTTTGAGATCAACTGCAGCAAAAACTGATTTCATTGCAAACCAAAATAAAGAAACTGTAAAGGTCTCATCTTCCTATGCTTGTTTTGGATGATATTGTAGTCTAGCAGCAGCCTCGGCAAGATTTAATGAATACTGGCTGTATCTGCCTTGATGCATCTTCATCTACATCGAGAGGCATTGAGATGTTTTTTTGACACCCCTACACTGAAGTTACAATGGGTACCTTTACAGTATCTGAAATGAGTCATGATATGTACACACAAGCTACATGTATTAACACAAATAACTGAATTTTCCACACAAACTTTAGCCAAAGTATTTCCTGCCAACTCTTTTTCATGGAAGTCGTGCCGTTTTCTCCAGCTGAAGTACAAAGCACTTCTCTACACATATAAATTAAAACACTAGAGAAATGTTTCAAACTGCAAAGACAATGACTGTGTGACATCAGATTTAAAACGTGTATATTATTTTTCTTTCATAGGCCAAAGTGTTGCACATGTATGTTTGAAAACAAAGCAAGGCACCAGTACTTTTTTATAGAACCAAAGATCTCTAACTTACTGTATCCAAACTGAAAGTGACATGCAAAAGTTACAAAATCTGGCTAATTTCAACATTGAGCATCTGTAGGGGGAAGCGTTAACAAGCAATTCAGCACATTTTCAAAGCAAAGCTCTGAAGCTTTCTTGGGAGTGCTTGTGTGGAAAAAACCCATGTAAACACCATCTCAAGATATTCAAGGCCAAGAATATTGAATACAAAAGCAGAAAAACTCTTAGCTAGGTCTAGTGAAGAAAACACGTAATTGTTCTCTGATATAAAGGTTCATGCTGATAAGAAGATAATAGGTATCATTTCATTGTGCTCTTCATACTAAACAACAAAAGAAATGATAACAGGTCAAAAAGTTCGGCTACCAACACGTCTACAAACATGGGTGTAATGGAGCGGTCAGCAACACAAACTTGAACTAATTACAAACATCAATACGGGGTTTGAAGGCTTAAGATCAGTGGTTTTTTAAACTTTTTTTGGCCCAAAGTACACCAAAGATCAAGCAGAAATCTTTCGGCACAACATGTTGATAATCATGTAAAATAACAAGCACTACAATAGCTGATTATCATGCATATGTTCATCTTTATTCACCGTCCTAATAACAATCAACATACATTATTACTTGAAATATTAACAACCGGGTACATGAAGATTTTTTTCCCAAACAACAGATTTTTCCTTTATTTCTTAATTTCACATCATGATGATTATGTGTTTAAATTCCCCTGACAGTCAGTCTTCTGAGCTGACCTTGAACATATCACATTGTTATCAAATGTTTGAGTTTGAACTAATTCACTTTTTTCGCAGTTAATTTCAATATAGACCTAAACATAGTATATTTTTGTTTACACACATGATTTAGAATTTTTTCAAGGTGACAGTTAATTGTATAGCATTTTGGTTTAATTTAAAGGTGCCACATCCTAAAAAATCAATCATCTTTGCTTATAATGTTGTTAGAGTGGGCTTAGGTCACAGAGGAACATCACAAAACTCTCAGTTCACAGAGAAATGCTCTTATACCTCTTTAAAGATAATGCCCCTTAAAACACTGTTTTTACTTCCTGGGATTAGTTATGTAATGGCTATACATCCTCCACCTACATGTGTGTATTCTGCTTATCACAATCAGACACCATGACTGATTTGAAATTCAGTCTTTGCAGTCTTTAATTCCCCCTTCTCCCATCAGACATTGTTTGGGCAGCCAATCCGTGCACAGCTCATTATCACAGCCTCCTGTAGCTATGATATGGTTTTAATTACCAACCAAGAACATTGTACAATCACATGGTTTTAGCTCTTATTTTATTCAGAACAACGCTGCAGCAACAGTGTGTCATGCAAAGTGAATTAAATGTTTTTATCATTCAAATGGGCCAGTAATTAATATCAACTAATGCAGATTATTTATCTAGACATAAACACACAACATTACATAACTGCAC
The DNA here is from genome assembly GCA_037902135.1 of Cetoscarus ocellatus. NCBI lineage: Eukaryota > Metazoa > Chordata > Actinopteri > Labriformes > Labridae > Cetoscarus > Cetoscarus ocellatus. The sequence continues at coordinate 2,060,376 of JBAMNC010000525.1, read as the reverse complement.
TTCTTTTCTGCTTGTAAACAGTGTCTCCATGTGCAGCATGGCCTTTCTCTGACTTGACTTTAGGAATTAAAACATGTACTGGATTAAATTAAATACTCTCCCCCCTCCCCTCCACAAGGTCCAAGCGTTTCCAAAGAAGAGGTAAAAAAAGAGGTCAAAATTGTTTTATTTTTTCCACATAAATCAAATCCTTGCTTGACACCCAAGAAATGATGTCAATAGTCAAACACACCAGGACATGGGACTTTTAATGCTCAGTTCTGATGCACCTGGAGCATCAGAACTGATTATTGAGTACTGACCACTGCACATCACACATCACAAAACAATTCCATCAAGCATTTAATTAATGGACATCTTACTGAATAAAGGAATATAAATGTCCCTGTAGTGAACTTAAACCTAAATATCCAACCATAAATACATATGCTGTGCAGTGGACTATTCTAACAAAGCTTTAAATGTCAGTTTTAAATATCTGGGAGTCATTTTATGAAGCTTAAATTATCATTTGCAAAAATAACACTTTGTGAAATACTGCTTATGCTAGCAATCAAGTAAACGTATCATTAAAAACATAGCTACGTCTTTATCCCATATATAATACTTACTTTGAAGATACAATTCCATTCAGCTTTTCTGGTTTGTCTTTGGAGTTTGAAAAACATTGATTTGGGTCTGTACAAGAATAAATGTTCATTACAGCAGGGAAAATCTGCATGAGGAGTGTACAGACTGCAGATTTACACACATCAGTCGCTGGTATCCTCTGATCCTGAAACATCCTGAAGTGACAACGTCAGGATCACCGGATTTCCTGCTGTTAAGTGGTTGTTTTCCCTTTATTGAGCCTCACTGTAAACGGACAATACAGTGTGTACAGTGGCTAAGTTAACCTGGTGTACACTCGTTTTTCTGCTTGTGAATCTTCTAAGGCAACCAGACTCAGTAACATCTCTGTTCTGTATTGATGACACTTTCTGCTACTTTGTTGGCTCAAAAATGCATATTCGTGGTAGCCGTCGGTCAAAACGCGTTACAATCTATGACAGCGGTACTTCCGCCGTCCACAGAACTGGGTGACGGCATGTTGGTCACGTGTCTGTAAATGGTCATCTGCTAATCTCATTTATTGATGTTTTGAGGTTTTGAAAAAATTCTGAGTTTGTTATAAGCTCTAGACTTTCCTGCTTGTCCTGTTCACTTTTAAACACTTAAAAGTTTCATTGTGATTTTTTGACTAATTGAATTTTTACTGTTTTGAACAAAATTAAGGCATTTAAAGTAGGAGTGAAAACAGTAATGACAAATGATTGTGTACTTTTACAAGGAGCAGCTGGACTTGTCTTGAGCATGTAAACAGAGAGGAACTGTTCCAATGGATGGAACTTTTAATCAACGGCTCTTTTCTGATGAAGGACAACTTGAATGCTCTGTCCCAGTCGAATTAATGCATCCTTGGAGCAGTGTTTTATACCCTTGTTTTCATGTCTTTATCAGTAACTTCCTGCGCTGCACGTCTTACAAGCGTTAGCATGCTAGCGTTAGCTTCTGTCACATTTCTGAGCGAAAACCTAAATGTCTCACCTTGTCGGATCCCTCTGCTCTGAAATGTTAAAGCTGGTAGCCTAGGGACGTTTATCATCTGTTGAAGATGCAGGTTCGTACACGTTGTCCCCAATCTGAAGCCTGTCAAAGAGGTCCACACGGACCTGCACAGGCCGCGAGCTGCCATGTTTGGTCCCTGACCTTCTTCTTGTTCCTGTCTGCTAATCTCGCGAGAACGGAAATAGCGCCATCCTCGTCGAAGACTTGTTAAACCAGCTATGCTGGGAGGATCATCACAGAGCAAATTCCAACAGAGAGCAGGCTGTGATGGAAGTAAATATTTGAATTCCCCTCAGGTCCCTTAAGTATGTGTTATTAGAAAAAGGTCGTTTGATTAAAGTGGTTGCATGACCAAGAGGGAATCCATTTCATGTTTAGACTATCAGGCCTCATATTAGCTGAGCTTTATGAAACTTTGAAAATGTTGTGCCTCAGATTACATGAGTAATGTTTCATGATCACTATTTAATCAGGGAAATCAGAAAAAAAGCACAACATGAAATACAAACAACCACAAAGAGGGGGAGTTATGAAGATATGACACAGAAAGAAAATGGTAATTACACTGAAAGCAACCAAGCACCCATAGAGGTGATAGTGTCATCAGATCCCATACAGAAATATTTCAAACCCACAAGGAGACCACTAAAATGCGAGAATATACTGTGACCTCTGAAGATTGTGCAGTGCAGGGGGAGATAGAGCCTGCGGTCTATATGAAAATCTCAGCTGGTGTGTTGCCTAAGTGCTTTTATCCCTGCCCTGCATTTGTTTAGATGCTCAGAGTGCACAACAAAGATAAACCCACTCCTCATACCTCTATACATTCCACCCTCATCAAATGGAAGTATGAGAGAAACTAGAGGAGCAGTGTAGGAACATGTCAAACCTTTGTAGCAGTTAAAAGTAGATACAGGTATCTTCATACCCTGATAAAGACTCAGAGAGGATAGAAAATGAGATGTTTGATAATGTTGAGAACACTATAGGCCATTGTCCAGCTGGTGTGTTTTGGTTAGTGTTTGCTGGATTTATCTTCTTCATCAGTTTGCATAAGTAAAGACAGACTGAAACACTTTATCTTCTCACTGATGTCCCTACATAGCACAGTAAAATACATTTCTATAACTCCAAAAGGCAAGGAAAGTTTATTTGTACAGCACCTTTCAGCAACAAGGCAATTCAAAGTGCTTCACACAATACACCAGAACACAATGATGAAAGACAAAGAAAAAAATAATAAAACTTTTAAAACAAAGGAATTAAAACAAAAATGAAAGTGAAAAAATGATAAAGTGGAAGCTTAAATGAAAAAATTAAATTAAATTAAAAAAATATCTAAAACATATTATTAATACAACAGTTTAAACTGATTCAGTGTTGTGCTGGTTAAATCAGTCATTAAAAACTTGAATTGATGATTGAATCAAAAGCAGCTGCAAAAAAATGAGTTTTTAATCTTGAATCAAAAGAACTTATAGCTTCAGCAGACCTGCAGTTTTCTGGAAGTTGGTTCCAGATATGTTCAGCATAGAAACTGTAAGCCGCTTCACCATGTTTGGTTCTGACTCTGGGGGCAGAGAACCAGCCTGCACCTGGGCGGTCTGGATGGTTCATATGGTAAAAGAAAGTCACTGATGTATTTAGGACCTAAACCATTCAGCGCTTTATGAACTAACACAAGTATTTTAGAATCAATCTTCTGATGGACAGGAAGCCAGAGTAAAGACCTCAGAACTGGACTAATGTGATCCACTTTTTTGGTCCTGGTGAGGACTCGAGTAGCAGCATTCAGGATCAGCTATTTGATGGACTTTTTAGTCAGACCTGCAAAGACACTGTTACAATAATCTAATCTAATCTAAGATGAATGCATGGACAAGTTTTTCAAGGTCCTGCTAAGACATAGGCCCTCTAATCCTAGAAATATTCTTCAGCTGATTGTAAGCCAACTTTGTAATTGTCTTTACGTGGTTCTGAAAGTTAAGGTCAGAGGGTCTAAGTCCATGACTACACCAAGATTTATGGTCTGATCTGTGTTTTTTAACAGTAATATTTAAAGCTGTGTGCTGATTTCTGATCACTCCTCTTTTGGTCCAAAAGCATGACCTTGGTTTCATAAATGTTTAACTGGAGAAAATTATGGCATTCATTATCCATTATCCAAATTATCCATTCATTTATTAACTCCATGCATTTACCCAGGGCTTGTATGGGACCATGGTTGTCTGGTGACATTGAGATATATATAGCTGTGTGTCATTAGCATAGATATGGGAACTTATTTTGTTGTTTGTTTCTCATAATCTGAGCCAGCAGAAGAGTGAAAATTTTGTGACAAAGGGGGACCCAAGATGGAGCCTTGGGGAACTCCATGTGTCATGTTCTTCTGCTCAGATGTAAAGTTACCTATTGACGCAAATAGTTCCTGTCCTACAGGTATGAAGCAAACCAGTCTAATACAGTGCAAGAGTCCCACCCAGTTTTTCAGTTGGTTAAGTATTATACTGTGGTGAACAGTGTCAAATGCAGCACTGAGATCCAATAATATAATGACAGAGGTTCTGCCACAGCCTATCATTAGGTGGATGTCATTAAACACCGACCAAAGCAGTCTCAGTGCTGTGGTGTGCCCTGAACCCTGACGGGAAAGCATCAAAGTAGTTAGTTTAAAAAAGTTGTTCAACTGTTCAAAAACAGTTTTTTCAATAACTTGACTTCAAAATGGAGATTTACTATGGACCTGACATTTTGCAGTCAAGTTTTGTCCAGGTTGTTCTTCTTCAGCCGTGGTTTGATGATTTCAAGGCCTGAAGGGCAAGGCCTGATAAATAAAAGAGGAAAAGCAACTGATAAGATTAATGAACCTTCATCTTAAGAAGATATGGCTGATACTTGCTGAAAATTCAAGGTTAAATTCATGTCTGTTTTGTTTAGTGTTCACATACATGTTATTTTTGTACACATATGTATTTTTTAATAATGATTTTACAAAATGTATGAGGTCAATTGTGTAAGTTGAGCCTGTTTTAATTTTTTTCCTTTTTAAAGCAATAATTAGACCAAAAGGCATTGATATGCATCTTTGTGTTTTCAAGTGTTTGCACAAATTATTCACATTATAGATTACAGATGTTAAATTCTTGGCAATAAAGAAAATGTATCAGGATAGAATCAGTGCAGATAATTCCACACTGCAAGCACACACAAAACAAATAAGTTACTAGAAATATTCTTTAAGATGACCAGACAACCCAAAATATCAAAACAACGTAGAAGAAGCTCTAAAGGACAGTCACATAAGCGCAAATGGATATAGTGACAGCATTTTTGAAAACAAGAGCATTTCATCTTAAAGTATAAATACAAAGCACACACAACATTCTGAATGAGAAAGGGTTCTAATAAGGACAGGCAAATTCTTACAATAACATGGGCTTCAAAGAATTTTGCAAAATGTTTTCTTTGCATAGTATGCAGAAAAATAAATCAGAGTTGAACTCCATGTGCTGTAATTTAAGGTATGAAGCACAAATATTGTTGTAAAAAGGAAGGATAATTAGAAAAAAATATACTAACAAAATCTAAGTTCAATGTAATATTCCTCTTAAGAAACCATAGTCAGTGAAGTGGCTCCCAGCAGCACCTTTAAGGAGACTGAGCTGAGACCACCAGAGAGGTACACTGCTGTTAATGGGTACGGTTATTTTGGATAATTTTGTTAGTTTTAAGTAAAAACAAGCTCCAACTATGTTAGAGCAAATGTACGATTGGGCGAAAAAAAATGTTAGCACTTCATTTTTTCCTCCAGGAAGCTTTGTTTTGGCACTATTTTATGTTGCAGCGAACGGCTATGTGCTCCTCCATCTGTGCTGATTGATTCTGCCAATCTGTTGTTTCTCTCTATGGACTTAGGAAGACACAACAACTGCAGAAGACACTAAAACTGAACCAAGTTTGAGTGATAAGTGACGTTGATGTTCCTTTTGCTGTGGATGTACTGGGTTACCTTTATGAACTAGGGAGAACAGAGCAAAAATTGCTTCAGATTCAGTGGGCTGAAAGAGAGAGGGGACACCCCTGCTCCCCATTAGTCCTGATGTTAAAAGTTACACAGCATTATTAATCGCAGATAAAGTGTACAGTCTGAGTCTTGGACAGCAAGTCTCTGACCTAAAGCTTTTGTCTACATGATGCATTTGATGAAGAAGGGTTACAGGCTTCCCTATAGGAGTCTGTCATTGCCTCCAGTGTCTTGTGTCATTTTGGGGTTTTCCTCAAGTGGCATCTATCCTGCTCCACTGCTCTTGACTGACTGCAGGCAGGTGGGGCCAAAGAAACCTAATGAGTACAATACCATAAATCAAAGTGTTGTGTGACATAGTTCTTATTTTTTTATGTATCTTCGAGCACTCTTAAGTTACAATAATGCACAGACTCCATTAACAGCAGTAATATAATTGAATCAACACCATGTAATTAACAGATTAAATTTTACATTTGATTAGTGCAATAATTACCCCAGCATTGGAAAAATCTCTTCTCATCCTCTGTTGCTTCCTCTACCTTTAGAAAACATGTGCTCAAGCAGTCAAATTGAAAAATGTCCCCCAGTGATGTCATGAGGGGGTATGTCACCTTCCCTAGAAGGGAGACACCCCCTGAGCCAGGTGTTTGTTCAGCCCACGGCAACTTTATTGGAAGGGTCATGTTTAGGCATATCTTTGAAGCCACAACAGATATTCGAGCACAGTCCAAGGAAGCCCACGCCACATCTACTTTTTGTGAGGGGCGTGATCAGACATAGTTCATACCTTGATACAGTCTCTTTTGAGCAGGGCTGAAACAGAGGGGTTTATAGGTAGGCCAATATTTAATATATAATCTGATTTTTCAGCCAAAATATACTATTGACCCCTTTGTGCCACCTAACATTATGATTTAAAGTCAGTAGTTAATGTGGCATGGTAGGTGCATTATATTTTACATCAAATTTGAGGGAACTTATTTGATAGGGCTGTATAGTTTCATGGTGTAAAAATGTGAACAATTTAGCAAAAACATCTTAGCCCTGCAGCCCAACACAACTGGCACTGAGATGCAAATATCCTTCTGTGTGGGTTGTCTAGAGCGAGTATAGATCAAGATTACCGTCACCCCACCACCACAAAGGCAGCATTGTCTCAGTGATCAGGTCCCTTCGTCAAGGACACTTAAGCAGTCACATTCCTTGAAAGAAGCCCAAAAAATGGCATTTAAAGTGTCTGGCCACCTCCGCACCGGCTTTGATATTCAAATGAAACATGGCCCTGTACAAACAGGCGCCTCAGCCCAGGAAGAGGGGGGCGAGTAAATCAGATAGGATTTCCCTCAGATGAAAAGAGCTCGTCTGACATTTTCACAGCGAGCGCAGAGGGACACTGAAGCAATGTTGCTCCGATGTCATGGTGGGAAGTTATTGCTGTGTGGAAAAGGTTAGCGTTTTCACCCCCTGCTCCCCTGGATAAAGTGCTAAAAACGCAGCATGGAGTGAGCAGAGAAGTCCAGACTGGAGTGAAGATGAGTGGGCACAGTCACATCGCACAAAAACAAATCCAACACACCCCGCTGCATTCCCCTTTTATTGTCCCACCAGTCAGTTTGTTTTGCCTTTAATGTTTTGGTGAAGACTGAAGGGCCCCTGGTGATAGCTTATGCTGAGGAGTCTAAACACAAAAAGAGCTGCAAGAGGGTCATAACAGACTCTGTGGGATCTGAGGAGCTGTCTCTGGTTGTAACATTTATCTAAATCACTTAATTACACAATCTGACTGTTGTGGTGTGGCTTTCCAATGCTCTTCTCTGGTAAGTGCCTCTGAAGTAAACATTAATTTACCTCAGTTTTAGTCTCCACCAGCTCCTGTGGGACATCCTTTTTATCAAATTGATAAAGTCATTTTAAATTGTCAGCAAACGTAACTGCATCCACCTGACCATGCTTCGATTAGATAATTTCTGATAGCTAAACAGCCTGTGGAAGTAACAGCCAACATTCTGGGGCCTCCTGTGCTGTTATGTATTTAGCTGTTAGTGATAAAATGCATCCCACCATGCTAGTTGCCATACTGACAAATTGGCCAGCAAATTGCAAACTGAGAATGGTTGAGAGATGATGTTATAGGGAATAGCCAACTGTACCATGATGTTTTCTTTTTTGATGACAATAAATAAGTCATTGTCTAATCATCACTACTGACTTGCCAAACATCAAGGTGCATGTTCTTTTAACTCTACACATAGACAAATGCATTTTGTTGCATGTCGCTGTAATTTGATTTTTGGTGGGAAGCTATGTGTTCCACAGTTATGTAATATTTGGATTAATGGAATAAATTCTTAAATAACAAAAAGGTTGGGTTAGATGTCTCTTCTGCTTCATTCTGCACTATCATTAAACATGAATTAGTTAAAAAGGAAACAGGCTTGCTCGTGGTTCCATCAGTCTCTAAAAAGAGTATGGGAGATAGAGCCTTCAAGGTCCCCCTTCTTTGGAATAATTTACCAATGACAGTTTAGGAGACAGACACTCTCTCTGCCTTTGAGGTTGGAATTAAAACCTTCCTTTTGATAAAGCTTTTAGTTGGTTTGGCTCAGGCTTGGGCCAGCTCATAGTTAAGTTACAATAGGCTTGGATTTGTTACAGAGTTGAGTTCTGTCCACTTTTCAGCTCCCTCCTCAACATGGGCCCATTCTGTTCTGACTGGTCATTGTCAACAACTCTTCACTCATTCTACAGTCTATGCTCTGCAATCGGCTTGCTAACCTGAGCAAATGGATTTAAAGGAAACACTGATAGGACATTAGGTAAGTTGTGGGGGAACAAACTGTTTTCAGGAAGCTACTAGGGCTGTGTCTTGTATATAGAAGTACATTTAAAGTATCATTTATTATATCATAATTTACAGGACATTTACATTTACTCACAAAATCTCTGGTAAATAGTAAATGGACCTGAGCTTGTATGGCACTTTCCTGGCCTTTCCAACTACTCAAAGCGCAAGTATTCCTCTTAAGTTATCCATCAGTATTAGCTAACTCATCCACACTTTTCATATACTCTTACTTGCCACTGATGCAATAGTAGGGGCAATTTGGGGTTAAGTGTCTTGTCCAATTAAGGACACAGCAACAGTTTGCAGCTGTAACTGGGGTTGAATCCTTGAACTTCTGATTGATGGTGCAGCAACTCAACAAACTGAGCCTGGGATGTTGCTGCTACTGAAGCTTTTAGCAAATATGCTAATCTCTGGATGAGCATTTGCTTCCCACTGTCATCTCGCTAGTAGCTCCCACCTCTTCCTGCTCTAAAGGAAGGATATTGGGCTTTTGCATTGAGCTGCTCACAATTGTTTAAAATTGGAGCTTGACAAGCTGGATCTCTCTGATTACAGACATTAAATCAGGCATATCCATATGCACTGCAAGGTTAGTAACCCCTTGGCAGTTTCTAAGTTTTTAATAATTTGGCTAACAATGTCAGAAATGCCTGGATTGAGGAACTTATGAACACTTTGTTTGACCAAATCTATGATTTAATTTCAGAGTTCAACTATTGTCATGAGTATGAAACATTGGCACAGTGTTTTAGGTATAGCTGTCTAAATGCTCCTTCTACTTTTCAGTGCTTCCCTGGATGCAGATTTCTGTCAGCAAACACCGAAAGTTTTTGACAGTTCGCCTCATTCCCATGCTGATGGAATGCGTGGATTTGCTGCCATCCAAATTGATGGGCACATTCTGGTATGCAATTAAGGCCTGGCTGTCACTAAGAGGCTTTCCTGGGTGATTAACTTGTAAGGGCTGTTGCATCCAAGGAAGTCAACTGAACACAATTAGCCTATTTCAAGGGAGTGCATTTGGTTAAAGAAGGCCCCCACTGCTAGTGAAATGAGGTGAGGATGAAGACGCTCACTAAAAGAAGACAGCTGGAAACAGAGACGAAAGGTTTCATCAGAGCTGGAGGTTAAGAGTGACATTCAGAGCCAGTTTATTGCTCTGATGTCGGATAAATCTTCCTCAGGAGTGACATGATTCTTCATCCATCTGAGTATCAGCAAGCCCCCCACCTCTTCTCTTCCTCAGCCCTCTCTTCTGCTACCCCCTTCTCCGCTCTTATTTGGGTGTACGTGCTAAATGGCACTGGCTTCTTCAACAAATCACTGCTCTTTGAAGAGGCTCTTATCCCTGTTTTACCTCCGCTTGGCCGTCTGAGAGTGCCAGCTTCTATCCTCTCTTGCCCCCCCCCCCCCCCCCCCCCCCCCCCCCCCCCCCCACACACACACACACACACACACACACGCACATACCCACACACACTCAGGCTGTGCATAAATCCACAATCATGTGCTAACACACACTCCCATGCATCTGTCTTTCTTATATACACACTTTATATATAAGGAGTGGTGTGATTTTAATGCAGGTTGCGTTGCCTGTGCGACAATGGCTCCTTGGCTCTTGAGTGTCCCCTCTTCAAATGTTTGGAAACACTTTGTGCTCTCTTTTTTTTGCATTTTTTTTCCTCTCACTTGGATTTAGTTTTTGTTTTAGTTTGGAACTTCTCCTGAAGCTCAGTCGGCCTTGGCTGTGTTTGTCTGACCTTTCAAAGGGTCACCCCCGGTGGCTACTAACAAGAAGGTCAATTAAAGCAGGAGGGGAGGATGACAAGACAGCCTTAAACTAAAATTTGAGTTGGAATTCCTTTCGCCCTCGTTTTTCACATGAAAAACATGCTTTACCTGCAGGAACATCACAAAAAATGTAACCAGTGATTCATTCAAGCCCTAAGGGATGCCTTGACTTAAGACACAGCCATCACGCTGTGCTGATTTGTGCTGCACTGCCCAGATCAGTTTCCCACCAGAGTTGCCTCTGCTCTTAACTTCCTCCTTTTTCATGTTGCCATGACACCTGCAGCGGCATTCTCACATGGACCAGAAAGTTTTAGTCAACGGCAGACCTCTTGGAATCAGTCTTAAAGTCTAAACACACAGTCTATTTTTTCAGATCCATGTTACAGTCATTTAAAATCCTAATGTGTCATCTGTGAAGATGATTCTTTCCCTTCTTAAATGAAAAAAGAAAACACTTTGTCCATCCACTTCTGAAATGTAGCAGGGAGAGTTTCACCTGTTGTCGCTTCCAGGTGTTTACAAGAAAGTCAAGTCTTTCAACTCATTAAAAAGAAAACCACTAATTTCCTTTCAGCTATTTGATACTGAACGGCAGCCATTTATATGTGGAGACTTTGTGTAAGGTAGATAGTTCACATAAGAGAAAATGTGCAGGCGCATATTCAACTTATCATGTCTGGGTATTAATTTCCAGAAAAGAAATGTGTAAAAATATTTTCTTTACTGACTATGATTGGTTCAAGCACAACACAGAATATTGTTCCTTGCCTTGAGCCTTCAAATTTCTAAAACTTCCCTTGACAACAAAAGCAGTTCGCTACTTGGAAGGCATGAATGTAAAGAAATTTCCATCTAAGAACTGAGTCTATCATAACTTTGCACAAAGGATGGCTGTATCAATATTGATTATAGACATACTGATACTTTTGCAAGTACTCATTGATTACCCCTGTAAAATACTGATACCAAATGAGGGCCAGTTTTCTGTGTCATGTGACTGTGGAGACCAATCATTTGCACACACAAGAGTTTTGTGAAACAAACAAAAGCGGGAATGAAAAAAAGAAAATACAATTTTATGCATGCTAAACCCAAAATTTTTTCTGGTCAGTTTAAAAATATTTATTAATAAATGCAGCACTTTTTATGTAGATGTTTCATTTGTATTTGTATTTATGGAATAATTAACTATTCACTTTAGTCTTTAATGATGGATCATCCCCTGTATTTATATTCTTTGAATTAAGACTTAAAGCTTAACTTAAAGTACTCAAGGGTTTTGCAGTCAAAGACTGAGTAGTTAGAATAAGGAATGAAAAAGACTACGAAATGAACAAATCTCCAATTTATCAACACAGCTGTCAAGTCAGTTGGTCCTGTTACATAACATAATTATCAGATCACTGGTCGTGTTCTGGGACACATGGTCTAAACACACTTGCATTGTGCACCAAATTAAACTAAAATGCCACTCCTTTGACTGCCAGCTTAAAAATAGCTATGATAACTCTGTTATCCTAATAGTGAAGTTATGAATCCAAGTTTAAACCTGTGCTGAAATCAACAAAGTAGAAGTTAATTTTTTACTTTAATAATCTGACAGAGGACTACATTTTTGATATGTTCAGAGTCAGCTTGGGAAATGATTATTTGGTAAATTGAAATAAATTTACCTGGAAATCAAATGTAAAATGAAAACTGTTTTTAGTGAGAATTTTAAGTACTCCACGTTATACAGGTGCTTGTCCATTTTTTTTTTTTTTTTATCAATAGTTGTTTTGTGATAGCTTCTTTGCAAGGATAAAAACATGGTGTTCATGGAACTTTTACAGAAACTCAGGTGTGCCTTGGGCAAAAAAAAAAGTTTGAAAACCACTGGTCTAGATTATGGTTCCTTTGGTTTATATATCTATAAAGAACGCCAAATTCACAAACATTGTGTCTGCATTGCAGCAGATTATTGGGACAGTAGGCTATCAGAACTGGTAACCGCAAAATAAACTGCATCAACTCTATTTGAAAAAGCCATCCATTACTGGTTTGCACAGAAAAGTTGACCACTGAATGTTTTTATTTGTTATTCCTCAGTATCTTTAAATCATTTGTTATCAGGCCTGCTTTGACTTGATATAAGCAGCTAATTGTAAATATAAACCATTTTGTTTGGTCTTGAATACGTTTTTTTTTTTTCTGTTGAATAGTTTTTTGGTTGTCAAGTGACCACACACACGGACGCAAAGTGCATGTCAGAGGAAGGAGTCGGTTTAACCTTTTGTTTGATCCTCATTTTCATTTCCCCGCTGGTGAAACATGCTGACAAGGTAATAATTCAGTAATTTAATTTATTAATTTACAGTTAATCTTTGTTCTGAAAGAGATTAAGTACATGACGTGCATTTACATGTGACACTTGAGTAAAATGTATGAAAGTGTCTTGTTAGCTTTCTTTTCTGTCTTTTCTTTTGGTTTTTTGGGTTTTTTTTACAGTGGGCCAGAAGTCTTCAGAGGAGAATTACAGTGCAAGTGGACATGACATGGGTCCATATGAAGGACAACAAGGATACTGAAGGGGAGGCAGAGGACTATCTGAGCCAGCATGAATACTGAGTACCCTGTACTAAGGTGATCTCCACTTTCTTAGAGAAACATCTTTCTCAATACAATTTTTTTTTTTTTTTTTTTTGTACTCTTAGACACTATTGTGAACATTTGCTTTGTATTCTTTATTTTTTGATTACTTTGGCTGTGTTCTTGCATGAATTTTGGCAATAATGTGTATTTTTATTTGATCTTGTTATTTCCAGCTCAGCTCCTGTAGTAAGTCTAACATAAAAAAACAAATGTCACACTCATACTGTTAAGTGCAAAAACGTGCCATTGAAACCCATATGAACTGCACATTTGTTCTTACTTCCACTAAAGGATAATTTTAATGTACATGGGTGCCAATCCGAGCTTTTGCCTTGGAATTGATCATTTTTACTACTCTCCACAATATTGCTTTATTGTAGCCATATGGAAATTAGTGTGAGTATTTGACACTGCACAAAAAGCAACAATGCATACAAATAAATGTTTCTGTATAGGTATTGAAACATCCCAGGCTGTAAAAATGAACATAAAAAAGTACCTTGCATGTAGTATACTGAAACATAATTCATTTTTTTCATATTTTTGTCATCTAAAACATTGTGGCTTCATGACAAAAAACCTGGCATCCAAGGAGTTAAAATCCCTCAAAACTCATGAACATGTAATTTGTATGAATCAGACTGACGTTGATTTACAATTCTACCCTAAAAAATATAAAATATCAATGTATGATTTAATTTGTGTGAGTATTTGACGCTGTGCATAAAACTATACTATATTAAAATAATTGACATATCTGACATATTCCAGGCTGTAATAATTCAAAGCAAGAAAAAAACAATCCACTTTGCATGTAGTATATTGGGGAAAAAACTTTCTTTTTTTTTTTCATTTGAAAACATGGTGGTATCATGACTAAAGCCTGGCATTCAAAGGGTTAAAAATCTTTAAAAATCAGTTAGATTTTGATATCAACAATAAGGTCATATGCAGGTGTAAAAATAGCTTTATAAGCAATGTAATATTAATTTATAATATTTTTTATAGCTTGCATTTTTTGTTCTTAGTGAGTGTGACTAATATTAGATTAGTGAGGTGGTAATTTTTAATATTAACTTCCTGTGAAATAAACATTTTTAACATCTTTGAAAATATATAGGGACATTTCAGTATCTTTGACAAAATGACCTTATATGGGGTACCGAGAGGAGTATCACTATCAGAGGGATTAATTACTGAGTTCTCATTACAACACGCCTAAGTCCCCTCCGCTAGTACTGTCATTGTTGTGACACACCCCCACACCCCCGTTTATAAAAGTTGAACTAAGGACCAGTTGTGCTGTATTCAGTGTATTTGTGCTGTCATGCTCTTCCTTACAGACCTGGTCACAGCTGGTCAGCAGTTCTTGTGTGCACCTGGGAGGTGCTCCATCAGCTGTGAACTGATGACAGTCAGCTGGGCTGGAGAGTAGAACAGAGAGCGTGTGTCTTTATCCCAGTTGCTTTTTTTTCTAAGGAAGGTCAGCACCATCATTCAACTTCTATGTTTTGTGTTTTTAGTGGAAATATTTGAGTTAAGTGTTTGGGAAATCAGTAATCTCATTCTTTAAAAAAACAGTTTCATTTCCCCTTATTCATTGACTCCTTGTCTTATTTTGGCCACATGGGTGGTGGTGAGGAAGTTTACTCTATCTGACAACGTCCAGAAAACTAAGGACCTATTTTGTGTTTTTTCCAAAATATTTGTTGAATGTGCAGAGTTTCTCTTCTGGGAAGAGAGCTTCTCTCAGTCTGAATACCAGAGTACTTTTCCACAGGGTGGATTCACAGCTTCCATAACTAACATTAAATGTCATAATATGGGTAACTTACATTGATAACTGACATTGTAGCTTGGTCTGAAGTGTTAGTTTACTTTTGCATGCTTTGTCTTTTGTTGGGTGCCAACATGGACACTTCAAATTCTATATATACAGTGAAAAGACCCTGGTTCCTGTCAGGTGATTTTAGCAAGATTCAAGTCTTATTCATGCAGGTGTCATTAGCTAAACATTTTGCAACTTCTTTCATGAGCCTTCAGCAAATGCTAGAGCAAGCAGCTTCTAATTAATTTATAATGTGTTTTGTTATTTCCTAAGAAATGAAGGATGATTCTGCTGAACTATGAAATATTTGACTCAGCTTCAGCACTATTACATTCATTTTTACTGGTACTGTTTAATCAAGGCAGCACAGTAGCGCAGCAGGTACTGCACATGTCTCACAGCAAGAAGGTTGCTGGTTTGATCCCCAGGTCGGTTTCTGTGTGGAGTTGGCATGTGTGGGTTCTCTCTGGGCACTCCGGCCTCCTCCCATAGACCAAAATCATGCTCATCAGGTTGACTGGTGATCCCAAATTTCTTTAGTCATGACTGAGAGTGTGAAAGGCTGTCTGTTCTGTCTGTTGCCCTGCGATCGGCTGGCGACTGCTTCAGGACGTACCCTGCCTCTAGCTCAAAGTCAGCTGGGATAGGCTCCAGCCTCCCCGTGATCCCGAAAGGGGTAAAGTGGTATAGATAATGGATGGATGGATGGATTTTTCAGGTGCATTCTGTGGTGGACATTGATTAAGACAGTCTTTGCTGAATTTACTTCATATGATTTATATAGCACAGAAAAGTGAATGTTTTTCTTTATCATAAGCACCTGCTGTAAACACACGCTTAAGAGGGGAGGGTAGAATTGGGGAGAAAGGTGCTTTGAGTGACCCTAAATTGACCAGTTTGTTGTTGCCAGATGGGCTGGTCTGAATATTTTAGAAACTGCTGATCTACTAGGATTTTCACGCACAAACATCTCAAAGGTTTACTGAGAATGGTCTTTAAAGGAGAAATTATCTACTGAGGTGGCAGTCCTCTGGGCAAAAATGCCTAATTGCAGCCAGCAATCCGAAGAGTATGGCCAGGTTTGAGATGAAAGGAAACAGTAACTCAAATAACCGCTTGTTACAACCGTATGCAGAAGACTGTTTCTAGACATACATGCAGCATGTAGAAGAAAATGGGCTACAGCAACATCATACCAGATGCCATTTCTGTCCGCTAAGAACAGGAAACCAAAGCTAAAACTTGTGCAGGCTTACAAAAATTGGATAATAGAAGAATTCAAAGTATTGAATAGTTTGATTAGTCCCAACTTCTGCTTTCAGATGGTGGGGTCAAAATTTGATGTGAACATAAAAGCATGGATCCATCCTGTTTGGTATCAAAGGTTCAGGCTGGAAATGGTGGTATGAGGATGTGGGGCATATTTACTAGGAGCTCTTTGGACCCCTTAATACCAATGACCATATGGGCTTAGTTTAAACATTACAGCCTACATGAGTACTGTTGCTGACCATGTCCGTCCCCTTGTGACCACAGCGTCTCCATCTTCGGATGGTTACATCCAGCAACATAACAAAACATATCACAATGCTCAGATCATATCCAACATGACAATGAGTTCAGTGTGCTCCAGTGACCTCCACAAAACCCTTTTCACAAAACATAACATTCAGTAAACTTCCCAATTTATGATATATTTGGCTCCAAAGTTCAATCCCCATATAAACTTTTTTATTCTTAAGTGTTTCCACAGTGATTTTAAGTAAACTGTTCCCAGCTAAACAAACTCAGGATTCTTGGCTCATGTTGACCTAAACTACTTTGGACCAAATATCTCTGCTTATTGGGTTTATTCCAGTTTATCAGTTTCCATGGAGAATTTGATTTGTTGACATGTCCTTCTCAAGTCTGTCAGGGTTGTGGAAAACTAGTACTTAATTCCCCACTTAGCATTTCATCACCTTTCCTCAGACTGGCCGCAGTTGGTGCCTTTCAATTCTGTTTTGTGTGGCAGAGAAATCCACTTCAGACTCCATTGTGAAATCTGTCGGTTTGCTTATCTACATCATACGACTTATTGTACTTGTTTCAACAAAATGTGGTTAACTTTCATTGCTCCTTTTTGTGAAACCACAGTATAGTTGGATTTGCAGCAGACTTAAAGTTGATATGTTTAATGAAATAATGCTGCTCTGGCAGTAGACCTCTTTATATTAGATTCACTTGTGGGCAGTAACAATTGAGTTGGAAAAGGTCACAAGTTCTGTGCCAGTGTTTAAGTTCAATGCACAATGTTATTCTGCTTCACAGTCGAGATATTTGTGCTGCCCTATATTCTTAAGGGAGCCACACCTGACTTGTATAAAGAAATCTGGAGTTACACAAGGTCACTGAAGCATTTTCTTCCCCTTTTTCTCACATTCTTGTAGTGACCCAAAGTGGATGAAAGAATTCAATGTAGAGATTAACGACACACAACAGTGCTGATAATTGTAAGCTGATTTTGGTAATATGCTGTACTGTGTTTTTGTTCTTTTTAAATCATGTCAGTAATACAATTTAATTTTCAATAGGACATTTTCCAACACACAGTACGTGATAGTGTGTGATCTGCCTGACACTGAAGAACAAGAACAAGTACAACTGAAACATTTACAAGAGAGTAAGCATGACACTATTGGTGTGCATGTATTTCTCTGTGTCATAGGAGGATAACAAGTTTGTTTTTTCAAAAATATGTTATGCAAGGAATTAAGAAAATGTTTATTGAGTCTTTTTAATTTCTTGGAAACCAAAACAAAGAGTTTTCCCATTTTGCTGGCTAAGGGAATACTAAAACAGCTAAATTACACAGAAAGTTATGTATCAGCATATCTTTAAATAAGCTTAGCTTTGTATGAAAAACCAGTTAACTGTACATAAGAGTGTTGTAGCTGATTACTTATAAAGGAAAAGGCTTAAGGGGCTTTTCCATGCCAATCAAATCAATCTTCACATAAGGCATAATGAATGCTAATGCTATCATCACAGGCTTGCAAAGAGGTGCCTTCATAAATTAATGTTGTAGAAGCCAGAAGTGAAATGTGCATACACAAAAAATTCTTATCCACTGCCCTTTAAAATGAATGGGCAGCAATTAATAATAACACAAATGACATTATTTGTATAGCACTTTTAAAACACAGGTTAACTATATGCTTTGACATACAGATGGGAAAATACAGGAGGCAAGGGCAAGCGATTCTATTTGATAACTTAAAACTGTCTTTCCATGCTGAACAGGGAATTAATAGGGAGCTATATACTATATTTTTGTGATTTGACTATAGGCATCCATAGCCCCAGAATGTCAGTTTAAGACCAGTATAAGGACCCCAGTAGGCTGAGGCTCTTATTATGGTCAAGGAAGTGAATCAAATTTATGCATCTCTGTACACTTGACTATAGGCATTGACTATTTAATGTAGCAGATTATTAGAAATGGTCCATAACATGAGCAAGCCACATATTTATTTATAATGTTTATGACTAAGTGTGTCTTTACCCCACACTCCTTAAGCATGTTGTGTTGATATAGTGTGTGTGCAGTTTGGATTTAAATGAAATAATAGTCACAAACATCCACTCCTAAGGACAGCTTTGCCAGTCACATGTAGGTAAGTTTGCAGTGTTGGATTGTCTGGACAAGGATATCCAAATGTTAAAATTGAATACATATGACACTGCATGCTTCAAAGCCTATACTTGCATGTACTGATTTTATATAGTAATTTATAAAATATAGTTTATACATGATTATCGAAAAAAAAACATCATGGAAGTTAGGAATTTCCCTTTTTTTGGTCTTATACTCAGTGTTGTCAGTTTGAATTGGTTATCAGCACCTTTTTCCTCTCTGTTCCTCACCTATAATCCTTTCTCCTGTACAGAAATACACTTAAGAACCTTTGAAAATGCAATAATACAAAGAATATAAAGGCTAAGTTTTTGGCCTGTCAGGAAGTTATCATTATTGGCTCTAAAGAAATCACACAATGCATCTCAGATGTAATAATGTGAACACCACAGTAGGATAAGATAGAGACAGGTGGAGCCCAGCAGGGGGCAGCGGTGATTGTAAGGTGCAGCTTTGCTCTGCTGACACTAGACAGTGAGTCCTTGTTGATTGAATGATAAAACACATTTCACTGGGTGCTATCAAGGACAGTAGACACAGTTTTTAAGACTTAAAGGTCAAGTGGGTGCAGTTAAAACAACGGGTCAGATGAGGCACTCTTTATTTACTTCTTACATAAACCATTAAGTAATCTGTTCCTGTTCCAGAAATTACAGGAGCCACATATAATAAAGGGAGTAATAGCATTTGCTTTTTCAATTAGAACTAAAACAGGCAAAGTTAATGGTCTTCTCTAGAGCTTAGTGTTTTTTGCCCTATTAAACCTGTGGACCTCCTGGTGATTTTCATCCCTTGTTCTCTACTTTACCCAGTTGGGGGTCATTGGTGGAAACAACTTGAGCCTACCCTTTCCCCCTTATTTTCACTTTTTTGTTTTGTTGTATTTTTAACACCATAGCAATTTTCCTCTTGAAAGGGATTGCAAAACCTGTGTGCATGTGTGTGTGTTTCCGGTCCAGCCACGGTGAGAAGAACCAGTACAGTGAATGTCAATCAGTCAAGAGTTTTCAGCCTTTTTTTCCCGTGAGGCTTAATTAGGAGACTTTTGTGAGCACAAAGAGACATGATGCAACAAAAGAGTGGACGATGAAAAGAAGCCAACCTGAAGTCCTTCCATCTCCCATTCACTCATATGTTTGAGGACTGAGCAGTCGAACACAAGGCAAACTCTCCAGTAAAATTCCATCTGTGGAGGACACAGGACTAAGACCAGTCAGAGAGGAAGAGCCAGTGTTTCTGAAGGACTGCCTTTTTATTCAGTGAAAGTGCATTCACATGTTTGACTCTTTCCATTCACACCAAGTGACATGCCCTGCTTTTATTTATAACATATGAGCTAATAGTCAGACTGATAGCAATGAAGAGGCTCAAAGACAATCATAAGGCAACTGCACATTACATGTTTTAAATCGTTTTGCTCTTTACTTCCTTTTTTAATAAACAATGACTGAGTCAAACGGAGAATCTTAACTAGCAGCTTCTTTCTTATAGTGCAACAATCATGAGTCAAGGCTAACAATCCCATTACTTTTATGTTTACCTGCTAGCACACTGAACAATCTGCTCTCATTAATAACTCAGTCTTTGAGCTACATTACTGATATTTAAGTTGATCTGAATTACAGACTCAATGACTTGTAGAGTAAAAGGAAGGTTCACCCAGCTTTTTCAGACTAGACGGATGACGTTGGTAGACTTACAGAATACACTTCACAGTATGAGCAGAGCTACTTGTTGATTCCCCAGCCTTTACTTCAACTTTATTGTCCTTTCATTGAAATTTGCTTTGCAGCCAGGTATAAAACACATTAAAACACAGTCACACCTACTCATGCCCTGTTTACACGACAATGTTGTCACCAGAAATGGAAAGGGTTTTGCTTTGCGTTCTCAAAAGCGCCCCGTGCTCACATGGAGATGCGAGAGTGACTGAAAATGCTGTAGCGTGCATGCAAGGCCAGTAGATGGCGATGTAGGTTTATAGTAAAACAGCGGTGTGAGAACACGCGTATGCTTTCTGGTGAGGACAAACTTTTCATAAACAACAATGGCGAGTGGTCGCGCCAAGATGCAGGAGTTTCTTGTCTGGACAACAAATGTGTCTGGATATTTCTGTCTGGATAACAAACCGAGCACGGGAAGCAGCACACATGTTGCTCGGTAGACCGGCGAAGCTGTTGTTGTTGTTGTTGTTCCTGGAATGCGCGCACAACCTTTATCTGAAAGAGTATTGTGCATGCACTATGCGTCGAGTCCTGTTTACATGGATACGGATACAAAAATGTTCTCAAAACTTTTCACTCTTGACCCTGGTTTTAAAAGTTTGCCGATTCAGACTCCCCAGGCACCGTTCTTGTGTAAACAGGAGGTGAAAACGCAATGAAAACTCTCCATTTTCAGCCGTTTTTGTTGTCGTGTAAACAGGGCCTCAGTCACAAGAACAACAAAAACACTGGAGTACATTAACCAAGGAAAATAGCAGTGGGCAAAACATGAATGGAGCCATGCCCAAAGAAAGCGACGAACAGCATCACAGTAATGAAATCATTAAAGCTGGATCATTTTTTCATTCAGTACAGTAATGACTTGGAAGATAAAATACTTTTTTGTCCTGTTTGATTGGCCTTTGGTAACTTGAATCTCCTGCCTAAAGGTAGGAGATCAAATTTCGCAGGAAGAGGATGGTCTCTGTCACAGAAAGTTTCAGACAGATCAGTTAATTTTACTCCAGTGATTTTACAGGCAACCTTTACAACATGTTCAAGTCTCGTTTAATCCAATGAAGCAAGGCTCACAAACCAGGAAATAAAACCAAAGGTGAGAACAGACTATACCATGCCACTATAAAAGACTGTCATCAGCTTACTACTCACTCCAAAGCAGTTAAGTTTTTGGAGGAAGTGCAGCCGCTGTTCTACTTTTCAGGTATTGACATGTGTCATTTTGACCCATGTGTGCAAACTTGACATTGTAACATAAAAACTATTCTGTTCATAGAATAAAAAGGGAAAAATGAAAATAAGGATATGTGGTAATCAAAACCAGGATACTCAAAGAATACTTGTGATAATTAATCATAAAGTGAATTAATTTAAAAAGATGGAACAAATATAAATTTGGCCAGCATGAAATAGCCATAGAAATGAATGCGGGTCATTTCTGACCCATGTTGTGCATTAGAAGGGGTGTACTTATGCTGTGCATCAAAGGGTTAAAAACTGTGTCTACGTTATCACTAAATGTCAGCCTGTTGTCAATGATGACACTCAGGTACCTGTCCACTCCACTTTAAAAAAAAGTGGTGACTCTGGCTTCTTCCTAAAATCAATACATGTCCATTGTCTTTGAAATGTTTAGTTTTAAAAAGGAGTCATCGCAGTAGTCACTAAAATCATCCACCACTGGTCCTGGAGCTGTGTCCCCTGTTAACAGACTGACTATCACTGTATCATCCGCAAACTTCAGAATGTGTCTTCCTGGATGGGAACGTCTGCAGCCATTGGTATACAGGATGTGCAGGATTGGGGAGAGGAGACACCCCTTTGGTGAACCAGTGGAGGAGAAGAGAAGCTCAGACACAGAGCCATTGACCCTGACACACTGGGATCAGCCCACTAGAAAATCTAAAATCCTACCAACTAGGCCAAGACACAGGCTAAAATTTGACGGTGATGTATCAGAGGCCAAAAGATGGGGCTGGATTGTGTTAAAAGCAGAAGAAAAATCTAAAAACAGTTATGCCTGCAGTGATGGAAAGAGATGGTTTGACGATTTACATATCTTCCAGATTTTATTTTTGTTGATTTAAGTTGAATAAATAAATGACAAATTTGGTCTCTGTAGGGGATCAGATCAGATGTAGCTGTTTTCCCCTCCCCTTTGGAAACACTTAGATCTGAGGAGGTCGGGGGGGGGGGGGGGGGGGGTATGGGACGCCATGATAATGAGCTCTCCCCCGATTGGCTGCCCAAAATATGTCTGATGGGAGAGGAGAGGAGGGAAAACAGGCTGCAGAGCTGACGAGCAGAAACCACACGTGTAGGTGGAGGCTGTCTGGCTATTACATAAAAAAAACACAGGAAGTAAAACAACTGTGTTTTAATGGGCTTTTTCTTTATAGAAACCTAGCCCATTCCTCTGTGAACTGAGTGTTTAGTAAAGGTGTCATGTTCATCTGCTCTTCAAGCCCCTTCTAACAACATCAAAAGCAAAGAAAAATGATTTTGGCACCTTTAATTTTAGTCCAGAGGTCTCACCTGAAGTACTTATTTGCTTTAGGTTTAAGCAAAGAACATCCGAAACAAAAGAAGTTTTCTGAAACCAGTCTCGTTGACTGTCATCCACATGTTTCTTTTGGACTCCCTCAGACTACTGCCACCATTAATGCTAAATCCTCATTTTAATCTGCTGTTTATGTCTTTCAGACTAAACTAAGGTGTCAAAGACGCCTCTGCTTTAGATTTGCATGCATTAATCACTTTTCTGTTTCTGATTATCTTTTAAATTGTCTCACTGGAAATTAATTGTAAGCCAAAATAGAGACATATTTTCCTTTTTGTTGTGAATTTGTTGTATTTATCTAGAATTAGAGAGAGGCTTCGTGTTAAACCTCTGGCTGACTTTGAAATAACACATAGAGTTCCATTAAAAAAAGACAACTTAGAGACACTGTCCGGGGAAGAACTTGGATAAGAAACAAGCAAATGTTATGATTAATAAATCCCCAACAGCTCAAAAGAATCACAGGGATGATTAAAGAAATCTCCAGGATCTCAGTCAGCATTCAGCATAAAATACACAAAACAGACGTACATCGGGGGGGCTTATGAAGGTGTCAACTGTATAAAACTTTGTGAAAAATCTAATTAAGATCTGACAGGATAACACGTTTCACCATCAACCCACGCCGTTGGATGTGGAGATCTAATAGAGCAAACTTCCTTTCCCTCCCGCTGAAATAGTTGTTTAGAAAACCTGTCCAACTGGCAAGAGCCCATTTACAAATGTGGGATGTTTTCTCTTTGTTGTGGTAAGCACAATGATCCCAAGCAGCAGGAGCTCACAGGGGACCTTCATGGGCTGTGATGGCTGAAAGAAAGAAAAGGATTAAAGAGGAGAGTGAACAGAAACACTGTGAAGCACCGGGAAGAACAAACACAAAGTCCTCTCAGCTGATTTAATTCTCTTTATGTCCGATAATTGTCAGTGTGTCCCCATATAGTCATAGAGAGGAAAAATAAGTACAAAAGCATCAAAGACTCTGGTCCCTCATGTCCCCTATTTTTGATCAGTGTGTCATGTGCTCTTTCATGTTTCTGACCCCACAGCTGTTTGAGGGGTGGGAGGCTTGTACCTGCTTTTTTTTCTGACAGGGATAATCAGGGTCATCGCTTTAATAAAAGTTAAGATATTCATGCAGATCAAAAACAGAATCCTGTGTGTAACATTAATATTTTTATATGAAGTGGCAGTCATAACAAGTATAGAATTAAAAAAGAAAACTCTTAGAAAAGTGACACCACGAACTCGAAAGATGTTGGTGGCTACACTTTAGAAATCCACACCACAAAAGTCTAAAAATTTCAGGGAAGCTGCCTCTGAATCTCACTCAGTTGGTTTCAGGAAGCAAGACATGAACAATAATTAATACAGCTTTATTGATTCTAGTTCCATTATCAATCAAAGACTTTACTGACAATATGTCAACAATTACACGTTGTGTAAATTGTAAATAAAAACAGAATACAATGATTTGCAAATCCCTTTCAACCTATATTCAATTGAATACACAGCAAAGACAAGATACTTAACGTTCGAACTGGTAAACTGTGTTATTTTTTTGCAAATATTAGCTAATTTTGAATTTGATGCCTGCAACATGTTTCAAAAAAGCTGGCACAAGTGGCAAAAAAGACTGAGAAAGTTGAGGAATGCTCATCAAACACTTATTTGGAACATCCCACAGGTGAACAGGCTAATTGAGAACAGTTGGGTGCCATGATTGGGTATAAAAGCAGCTTCCCTGAAATGGTCAGTCATTCACAAACAAGGATGGGGCGAGGGTCACCACTTTGTGAACAAATGCGTGAGCAAATTGTCCAACAGTTTAAGAACAACGTTTCTCAACGAGCTATTGCAAGGAATTTAGGGATTTCATCATCTACGGTCCGTAATATCATCAAAAGGTTCAGAGAATCTGGAGAAATTACTGCATGTAAGCGGCAAGGCCGAAAACCAACATTGAATGCCCGTGACCTTTGATCCCTCAGGCGGTACTGCATCAAAAACCAGCATCACTGTGTAAAGGATCTCACCGCATGGGCTCAGGAACACTTCAGAAAACCACTGTCAGTAACTACAGTTCGTCGCTACATCTGTAAGTGCAAGTTAAAACTCTACTATGCAAAGCGAAAGCCATTTATCAACAACACCCAGAAACGCCGCCAGCTTCGCTGGGCCCGAGCTCATCTAAGATGGACTGATGCAAAGTGGAAAAGTGTTCTGTGGTCTGACGAGTCCACATTTCAAAATGTTTTTGGAAAGTGCGGTCGTCGTGTCCTCTGGACCAAAGAGGAAAAGAACCAGCCGGACTGTTATAGGCCCAAAGTTCAAAAGCCAGCATCTGTGATGGTATGGGGGTGTATTAGTGCCCAAGGCATGGGTAACTTACACATCTGTGAAGGCACCATTAATGCTGAAAGGTACATACAGGTTTTGGAGCAACATATGTTGCCATCCAAGCAACGTCTTTTTCATGGACGCCCCTGCTTATTTCAGCAAGACAATGCCAAGCCACATTCTGCACGTGTTACAACAGCGTGGCTTCGTAGTAAAAGAGTGCGGGTACTAGACTGGCCTGCCTGTAGTCCAGACCTGTCCCCCATTGAAAATGTGTGGCGCATTATGAAGCGTAAAATACAACAACGGAGACCCCGGACTGTTGAACAACTTAAGCTGTACATCAAGAAAGAATGGGAAAGAATTCCACCCGAAAAGCTTCAAAAATTGGTCTCCTCAGTTCCCAAACGTTTACTGAGTGTTGTTAAAAGGAAAGGCGATGTAACACAGTGGTAAAAATGCCCCTGTGCCAACTTTTTTGCAATGTGTTGCTGCCATTAAATTCTAAGTTGATGATTATTTGCAAAAGAAAATAAAGTTTCTCAGTTCGAACATTAAATATCTTGTCTTTGCAGTGTATTCAATTGAATATAAGTTGAAAAGGATTTGCAAATCATTGTATTCTGTTTTTATTTACAATTTACACAACGTGCCAACTTCACTGGTTTTGGGTTTTGTAAAAGTATTGCTTTGTCAACAGTTGTTTTAGCATGATGCTGGTGTTTCCACCCATCCTTGTGAACACACAACTGCAGATGTTAGAAGTTGGACAATTGGTGTTGACTTGTGTAAAATTAAACCACACTGTAGACTCGCTGTCTCCTGTCTACCACGACCACTTACACTGCTCTTTTGTTGTTGCTTCTGCTGACTGCCTCTCTAAAAAGCATGAAAAGATTGTTTTGAAAGGCAAGTAGGGCTCAGTGGTAGGCATTTATGAAGGAATTGTTAAGAGGATAATAATAATAATAATAATAATAATAATAATAATAATAATAGGGATTTCTAAAGCTAGTTGGTACTGATTCTGAACTGAAACTGCTTAATGTTTCCTATTTTTTCACGATGAACTGTGTTTCCTAGAGTGACTTAGAAGTTGGAGGTGCCTGGTGGGGTCATCATTTTCTCATCATTCTGCAGGTTTATTACCTATGCCCAGGAGGTTGTGTTTATGCCAGAGGTTTTTTGTTTGTCCATTTGTCCATCTGTGAGCAAAATAACTCGAAAAGTTTGTGATGGATTTTGCCAAAAATTTTTTAGCAATGTTTGTCATGGCACAAGGAAGAAGGTATTTAGTTGGTAATACAGACATGGATCCAGGAATTTATTTTAATGGAGTTGGTAACGTTGCAAGATAGGGAAGTTTTCCACATTTTGGCTAATAACTCAAAGAGTTCGTAGCAGATTTTGATGAATTTTTAAGGAAATGTTGCTCACAACACAAGGGAGAGTTGTTTTTATTTTTGTATAGCTGTCTCTAACATCCAAAAAGTCTTCCTTTGCAAGTGGTCAGCACCTGTATACGCACTGGGCTGGCGCGGTTCCGGCGGTTGGTGTTGTCTAACACCGGGCCCAGTTCAGCGCTTAGATCAAACAGCACTGCTCTGAGGAATCTAAATCGGCTTATTAACCAGTCATCATCATGGGCCAGAATATCTTTGTGATTCCTAAACACTCTCTTTATCCTGATCCTACCATTTGCGAGATCTTCCAGCAGTGCCAGCGTATCCATTGTGCAGCATTAGGCACTAGAGTCACTGCACTATTTATGTGCTTACTCAGCATTTAGACTGTTTGTTACACACCTTGGGCTCTAATTTCCTGGCGCAACTCAGGGTGGCGCAGGGTTGCACAGCCTGGCGCACCCTGCGCAGTGGTAGTTTTGTCCGGCGCACTGCCATGCGCAGCCAATTTGGCTTTTTGGTAGAATGGCTGCGTCGAGATGGGTGTGGCAGGTGCACCAGGGGGAGGTGTCGAAAGATTCAGCTTGGCGCAGTGACAATTTCGTGCCAAAAAATGCGCAGAAGGTGCGCTGAAAGCTCGGCAGCTCCAACCTGGTCTATTCTCAGCGCAGGCGAGGCACACCCCGTGCAGTGGTAATTTGGCTGACAGGTGCACAGTGCGCACACATCACCAAAACCTCACAGGCAGGTATTCACAGTGTCAGGCACATTTCAATGCAATAAACAATCACAGCAACCACTATGTAATGTAACCGTCTGAACCAGCATATACATTTGTATCTATATTAATTGTCCCGTCACATCTGATGTCAGATCAGAGACGTTTGTCATAATGGAAACTCAACCTGACGGCAGCTGGAAGAGTGACACAAACAAACGAGTTCATATCTCTCAGCCAAACACAAACAGCCACATCATTCGATATGGAGAATCCGGCTTCTCTAATCTCATGAAATTCAAAAGAAAAGAAAAAAAGAGAGAGACACTTGCTGAATAAATGTAAGTCACTCGCTGTCTTAAGGATTTACCTGTGATTGCCCATATTTCTCTGTTTTAATCTTTGTTCTTAACGTAATCTAAAAAGATGGAGTACATTAATGCAAAGAGGATGAGGAGGAGATATATTTTCACCTAAGGCGCTGCTATTTGGCGATGACAGACCAGGAATGCAGGTGGACCACAAGCATGATGAATGGATTAGCCTGCTGCTGTGTTTAAATGTAATTATCACTTAATTCTCTTCTCCTATTTCTGAGACAGGAACAGATTACATCTGTCCTGCGAGGTGGTCCACACGATGACGCGCATCATGGCCTCCAATGCGCGGCCCGGTGGCCCCTGCACTCTCCCAGTTGCTGTAAAAGTGACAGCACCTCTGACCTTCTTCGCCTCCGAGGTGAAATTGTCATTGCACCTCGCCTGCAGCACATTTAAAGGCGAGGAGAGGCGTTCATTTGATTGGTGAAGATTACACTCGGCTGTATTAAACCCACTCACGCCTCCTCTCCTACCTCTCTGCTACTTGCGTCAGTGGGAAGGACGGAGGCGGGAAACTTGCAAAATGCCCTGGACACACCCCGTTGGCGCAGCGCAGGTGCAGGTGCAGGTGCGCCGCGCCTGCGCCTGGTCTATGAAATTAGAGCCCCTTGTCACAACTTATACTAATCAATCAGTGCCATCCACTGCTCTATATCATTTGAAGATGGAAGTATGACATACGAGGTATGTCAGAAAAGTTCCAGGACCGGTGTCACAAAAGATTTATTTCAAACCCAAAGTTCAAACTAAGAGTTTTCCCCTTCAAAGTATTCCCAGCATGTCTACAAAAAGATACTGCGGCGCTTGCTTCGTTCAGTGCACGAGAAGAGGCGAGAGTTGTGGCAGGACTAGTCGTAGCTGCTTCACCATGAGAACGCGTCTGCTCACAGTGCCCTGAGCATCCAACAGTTCCTGGCCGAGGAGAACATCGCCATGCTGGCGCAACCTCCCTACTCATCCGACCTGGCTCCGTGTGATTTTTTTTCCCCTTCCCCAAGCTCAAGGGGGTCATCAAGGGGACCCGTTTTGAAGACGCGGACGACATCAAAAAGGCTGTGACGACGGAGCTGCAGAGGATCCCGGAAGAATCCTTCCAGGAGTGCATGAAAGTGTGGTTGAGAAGGATGGGAAAGTCCATTAGACTTCAGGGGATTACTTCGAAGGGGAAAACTAGTAGTTTGTAGTTTGGATTCTAAATAAATCTTTTGTGACACCAGTCCTGGAACTTTTCTGACACACCTCGTATGAACATTGCATACAGTAGTAGGCCTAATTGTTCACTAAAGGAACACATCTATATCACTTAAGACTTGGGTGTTTATGATTATCAGACTATAGACTTACGGTCTATAAGTCTGATATGTGATGACATTAAATGTATGAGATAAATCTCAATTCACCACCTCACCATCTGCGCCGCCAGTTTCCCCACTTTCCAAAATGTTTGTGCACCAGGGTAACGTACTGTTGCTCACATTCTCCCGCCAAGTTTAGTTTTATAAATCATAACCTCTGCATGGGAAGTTGCGGGTGTACGCCACTTTCAAGTCCCATTTTGTGTGTAAGCACGCTTTATAAATGAGGCCCCTGGACACGGTTGGAATACTTGGGGGATGACAAGTATCAGAGGGTATATTCATCAGGGGATCATGAATTCCCAGAAGAAAGTTACCTGTTGGGTAGATGTTAAAATATTTGAGTGGAGGACTTAACATGATGGACGTGTTGTGCTATTAGTAAAACTGATTCTGGAGATGCAACAAGACACTAAGCCTTCGGTTCAGTATGTACCTCATTTATTTTTTCACTTTGGTTTGACAACCTGTTCACTGAAATCCATTTTTTTAAATACTTCACCATTCTCCGGGGGGTTTAGAAGGAAAAAGCAATTTTTTTTCATTCCTAAACGAAATCTTTAATCTTTCATTTCATTTTTATGCAAAAAAGAAATTTCCATGAACATCCTTGGAGCAGTTTATGATATAAGTTTAGAAAAATTATAAAAACATAAAAAAATGACATTTTTAAGTGCATTTTATCCCTGGGGAACATCAGTTATATACAACTGAACTGCAAACAGCTGTAATTATTCACGTTTTCTGAAAAAAAACAACAACAGAATTTTTCTCTATGTTAAATTTTAACACATCATTATGACATTTTATGTATTTGTAAAAATTACTTTAATCATTTGTCTGAGGTATCATTGAACACATCGTAACATCAGTTTCACTCACTTTAACGCAACTACATATATATAAATATATATATATATATATACACACATATATGTGTGTGTGTATATACATATATATACATATATATATATATATATATATATATATATATATATATATATATATATATATATATATATATACATATATATATATATACATATATATATAAAAATACAAAGGGTTGTTAAGTTTGTTTCTACAAGTTATCTTGCCTAACTTAACAAGGATATAAAATGGATTACAATTTCTGAACAATGAGACTTTTGACAACATCTGGGTTTGCTTTTTTATGGCTGTTTGGAGCAGTTGAGGTTAATTTTTCTTATCAACAAGGCCAGTATGTTGTGAGTCTGTTGTGGAGTGACCAGAGATTTCAAATCCCATCTGCTGTGAAAAGGTAAGACATGGTCTTCTTAATGAAATGCACAATGCTGATGTTGAGAGTTTATGTCTCCCCTACAAAATTTGATGGATGTTTGCGCGCCAGTGGTTTATTGAAATTACGCTAACAAGGCCAACAAGGTCAGTCTTGCTAAGCTCAAACATTATTGATTCCAGGTTTTGCAAATGCCCAAGTATCTTTTCCCCTTCTCCAACCACTGATCAGAATAATGAGGGACCCGTCATACTGTCTGTGTGGGTGCATATTGCTGCCTGTCTTCTCAGAGGAGTTGTGTGGTTACTTGACTAAACCCAAGTGCATGATTGCTTTTTGTAACAGGAAATTTCTCTGCCCTGCTGCTGATTCACGGACTGAAATACAGCAACACAAACACAGAGATGAGGGCAAATTAATGACATATTCCAAACTAAAAGTACTGCAGTTTCGTACGTATTGAACTGTATATGTCGTACCGAATGGTTCAATATTTTATTGAGGTTTTATTGCATCCTTAGCAGGATCTGTACCATGACCAGGATGACACATCCTCTGAGAACATTGCATTTAAAAACAGGATACATGAAGACAATACAGAGATCCTGATTTGTTTTTTTGCTTTTATACTTCAGACCTGAGAAAGCAAGTAAAGTAAGGAAATTATGACTATATAAAGCATTAAATGATTTTTGTAGGTTTGGACATTAGCCTGCTGGAATAATCTAATCTCACGCTGACTTCATGTTTGAGGAGAAGGCTTTTACATCAAACTGCTATTTGGCTACATCTGGACTCTGTCTGAGCTTCACTCCCTTCATGAAGAATGAGTTTCCATTTTTAACCAGAGATAGCTTTTTGAGGTGCGCTGGAATTATTTCCAGGGAGAGTTTTATTTGGACGGATTTATTTGATAGAGTTTTACAATAGTTACATTCCCAGTGTTAAGCGGCTTGTTTTTATCTTCCTGGAGCACATGCCACTGGTTTATGTGTCTTACACAGCAGTGCTTGTACAGTATATTTTCCATGTACTGATTAAGGAACTCTGCTTTCATTGACCACTCCACCTGTTAAAAGTTAAACAGATCTTTGTGTTGTTTTTGTAAATGTTCTGTATGATTCAATCAGTACTGGAACTCATCTACCACTGATCCTCAGGAAATCTGCAGATATTTGATCTGAGGAGATCCCCTTGAAAGTTCAAAAAGAGCGTGTTTTTGAGCTCCATGTGGAGCCAAAAATTAAATGAGTGCTGAGCCAAAGCCATGCCACTAAGAGCTATAAGACACAGTAACTAGAAACTGGTTTGTATTTTTGTAGGTACATACAAACTTTATTTTCTTAGGCTTGAATCCATGTGGACTCTTTGATAATGGGTCTATTTGACATAGGATTTGGGGGGAGCTAAAATAAATGAATAAGTAGCTGAGTAATTCAAAACATTTTATGTACAACCAAGCACCAAAACAACAAGAGCTGATTTGTTTTTCTAGTGTCAAGAATAAATTAGATCTCCAGCATGACATTTTTATTCCTCCATGATGTATGCATTTCCCGAGAGCTGAAGTACAGTGGAGGTGGCACTTGGTCTCTGATCGTGTACCTCCCAAATTTAATCAGATTATTGTGAAGTCAAAGAGGACACTTGTGCACACTTGTGCAGAGTTCATCTGAAATCCCTCTTAAAATTCTGAACATATGAAGTTCGCAAACAAGAGATGATCATGAGACCCAGTGACAATTGACTTTGTCCCTTCAATATCCTACCAGTTTGTCCTCAAGTCAAAGTAGTCATTTGTGCAAAATGAAAAGAAAATCTTGTACGTTTTTGAGATGTTTTGTTCACAAGAAGATGGTAAACATGATCATTTCTGAGTAACTTTTGACTCACTACATATAGGGCTCTAATTTTCTGGCGCAACTCAGGGTGGCGCAGGGTGGCTCACCTCGCGCAGTGGTAATTTCGTCCGGCACACTGCCGTGAGCAGCCAATTTGACAATTTGGTAGACCAGCTTCGCCGACATAGGTGTGACGGCGCACCAGGGGGA
The DNA here is from genome assembly GCA_037902135.1 of Cetoscarus ocellatus. Classification (NCBI taxonomy): domain Eukaryota; kingdom Metazoa; phylum Chordata; class Actinopteri; order Labriformes; family Labridae; genus Cetoscarus; species Cetoscarus ocellatus. The sequence continues at coordinate 2,028,175 of JBAMNC010000525.1, read as the reverse complement.
GGTGTCGAAAGATTCAGCTTGGCGCAGTGACAATTTCGTGCCAAAAAACCATGCAGAAGGTGCGCTGAAAGCTCGCCAGCTCCAACCTGGTCTATTCTCGGCGCAGGCGAGGCACACCCCGTGTAGTGGTAATTTGGCTGACAGGCGCAGAGTGCGCACACGTCACCAAAACCTCATAGGTAGGTGTCCAGGGTGTCAGGCACATTTCAATGCAATAAATAATCACAGCAACCACTATTTAATGTAACCATCTGAACCAGCATATATATTTGTATCTATATTGATCGTCCCGTCACATCTGATGTCAGATCAGAGACGTTTGTCATAACTAACGAGTTCATATCTCTCTAAATAATGCTTCCATTCAAGTACATGTGTGCAAGTTTGATGGAGAACCTAAAAAGTCTTTTACAGACCCATAAGCAAAAGGTGACAGCAACGCTTTTTTTCCTTGACTTTTGACCCCTGACTTAAAAAATGTAATACGTTCTACGAGGGCCACACAAGAGACCTCTACAATGTTTATAAAAATTATTTCAAAGTTTGCTTGAGTTATTGCATTTGCAATTTTACATTCAAAAGCAAAGAGTGTAAAAGCAAATTCAGATTCCAGCACTTTCTGTTGTGTTTCTGAATCTGTAAACACAGGGGAAATTAAAACAGCTGTCATAGTTTTTTTTTTTTTTTTTTTTTTTGTTAACATGTATAGAAGGGGAGATCGGGGACAGTTGCAACAGGGTATGGTTGCAACATGTCATTTTTCTCCAATCAGAAGAAAGGTAGAGTGATGTCACTCACACTGCACATGCTCAGTTGGCTGCTCCCTCTTGCAGAGAAAAAGAGAGAAGATTTGAGAGCTGCTCTCTTTTATTGTAAAAAAAAAAAAAAAAAAAAAAAAAAGTTTTTTAAGGTATGACAGTATTTTTTTTCTTGAACTTTGTTTTCATTAAACTGTTGTCACTGTTTTTGTGATTCAGCTCAAACTTATATGGCTTAAACAAGTGATATGTTAACTTTTAACTAATATTAGTTAGCATGCATCAAGTCATATTGTTTAGCTAGCACATGTGGTTTTATCACAGCAGACAGGTGCAGGGACAGTTGCAACCCCTTTCAATGCATTAATATAAAAACAGACCAAGATGCGTCTTCTACAGTTGTGTTTTTCCACATTTTTTTTCGAGGGCCAGTTTTCTCAGATTTGCATTATGAATGCATATACTGACAACAGGCTCAATAAAATAATAAAAAGAAGAAAGATGAGTCCCACAGTGGGGGAATAAAATTAAATAGGATTAATTAAGTAATTAATGATTTACTTTAATTACCTCATAAATTGTTCCATTCTTCCTATGTCATAAAAGCCTACTGTATGTTATATATTTAAATCTTTGGCATCTGCACATTAGGCGTATTGATCTTGACTAATCTATAATTGTCACCAGATCAAAGCTGATGAATAAATTAAGTAGAAGAATTATATGTTGAAGAGCTGAACAAGCATTTCAACATAATAACACTGTAATATACTCTACCTTACATTTTTGATAATAATCCTTTTATTAACACTGGAATATAATGTCTTATAACCCTTAAATATCATGTATTTATAATATGTTGCAACCATCCCCAAACAGTGGTCCCCAGCCCAGGGACAGTTGCACCATCTGACTTTTTGCTTCCAAAATGCAAATTATGAAGGAAGTACTTTCTGTAATCATCTTTAAATGGTTTTGACTATTAACAGACAGATGTAAGTTTATTGTATAAAAATGTGGTTTGTCTAATCCAACTAAGTCTGAGTAACAGAGTCAAATGCAAAGAGTGTTGCAACTATCCCCGGTCTCCCCTACATAAAAAAATCCCTCATTGATTTCAAGTTAGGAAGAAATAGTCTTACACAAATTTTCTGTCAACAATGCCAAACACATGGCACTCCTGATATTTTGTGCTTTGCTTTGTTTACCATTCTGCTGCTTATTTTTAGCACTCTGTTTATGACAACAACATAGCTTAATCACACAGCTATCCCCAAAATATTCTCCTTCAGCTACAGTACTAACAGAGCTGCTTAAGGATTATTTCTTAAATTTCTGATGTGGTCCTCTGTTATTATTACAGCATGTCAGTACTGCACAGGCATTAAAGGAGAAGGCACTTTGAACATCACCATTTCAAAAACCATACATAATATTCACTGCAGTTATTCTTACAAAGCAAAATTCAAAGCCATGTATTGATTTTTTCCCCTCATTTGCATTTTTGATCCCTCAATTAAAAACACATTCCCACATGTACTTCAATTTTTTCCCTCCTCCCATTTCATAAAAAGTAAGGCAAACTCAAACAGAAGTGCAAATTGTCATTATCAGACACCACATGACAAAATATAACAATAATGATATTTAATAAAAATAACAATTGCATGATGATAATAAAAATAGTAATAATTATAATGTAGATAATAGTGAAGGATAGAAATACTCATTAGTTGCATCCCTATTCTTGACTGACATCACTTCTTGATTGATTCTTCTCCCTATATGACAAAAACTTGGAGCACCATATATTAAAATTATATCAACATTTAAAATATAAAGGAAGAGTATTGCACTGACTCACTCTTTGTAAACTGTCTTTAGATTACATTTGTTATAATACAAATATTATATATAATATAATACAAGTGATTGATTGATTGATTGATGTGAGCTTTGGCTGCTATGGCGTTGTGGTTAACAGTTTGATTTTTGTGAAAATGTACTTGTTTACTTTTGTTGCTCCATAAATGACAGGATTATTTATAGCAGATAAGTGTTGAAAGGGGTCAAAAGGGAGCTGCAGCTTTTTTGTGAGTGTAATACAAGTGGAAATGAATTTCACAAAATAACAAAAATGAAAATTTTCCTCAAAGTTGAAAATCGGCATGCACTATATTTACTCTAGGAAGGTGCTGTCAACAGCCAAGATATAGTAATATCCTTTAAAAACTGGAATATTTTATTATGATGTTGTGAGGTTTTGATAAAGAGGGATCCATTTTTTTTCATGTAACACAGCCAATTCTAATGTCTCCTCAAATTATTAATTTGAAGCCTAGCAAACACTAGAGACTGTTTAAGGTTTACCTTACTTTGCACTTATTACATATGCTAAGTCCAGGAGACTTCAGCACAGAATAATCATCCTCTGACTGTACGATCACTACCTGACCTTCATATATGGCAGTCCAGAAAGCTCCCTCCCTGCAGCAGAAATGTGGCTCTGATTATCTGAGCTGTATGTCGAGCGAGTTACAGGGTAAACCCAGGGAGGCACTGTAATGTGAAACAGATATAGCATATCTCTCACACAATAGGCCACACTTACAAGGAAGACATACCTTTGTCATCAACCAGAAAATCATGTTAAACTTTTTTTTGGCTCGAGGCTGTAAACCTCGCTGTTCAAATCCATATAGCAGACAGCGGTCTCTGAGGACACAGACGGCATTACCTGCCTGCTCAATGAGATTCTTTTCCCTGAAGTAATATCTGCTTAGCCTGAGGCAGCCGGGCATTCACTGACAGGAGGTATAGAGCTGGCATGCAACTGGTAATAGGATAGTCCAACATCATTAAAGTCATGCCCTGTCAAAACATTTGCATCCTATAACAAGGCTTTACAGTAACTTTGGTGGGATTTACTGTTTTTAACAGCAGATATTTGGGAAGTTTAATTTCCCAGATGAACCAGATCCTGTGTGAAAAGTTTTCAGAGTGGGTATCATCTGGAAAAGACTTAAACCATTGTTGAATTTTTGTTTTTTTGTCCCTATCACCGCTTTGTGAATCACTTTTATTGTTTAAATGTTTCATTTTCTTAATTTGCAAATCTCTTGATGGCATTCCAATAGATTTGTTGTGTTGGTTTATCTCTGCTGTCTTAATCTTTTAATATTATAAAGCCCACATGAGGCTGAACTATCATGTTGATTTACAGATTATCTGACCTCTGATCTGCAGATATATTCCAACTATTCTGGGAGTTAATGAATTTGAACTGAGATATTAAACATCTGCCTTTGTTCCTCGTTGAATCTGTACAGTTTATTATCCAATAGGCCATGGTGGATGTCTTAAAAGACAAATTTAGGGATCCAGCCCCAAAGTGTTATTATACTGACCATGCAAGTACACACTAAGCACCTCTCATCTTTGTTGTATATGTACCCATAATGTATGCAATTGCCTGTGAGTAGAAATACACTGGTGGGTCAAAAAAAAAGGGCTGGGGTGACTTTCATGTTAGTATGGCTGGTAGACATCTTTTTTAATGATGTTGATTCATGAGTTGTAACAAGATTTAATGTCACAGTGATGTTGACCTTGACAATCAAAATGTAAAGATCACTGAGTGAAAAGGGAAGGAAAAGTTTAAAGAAAGCCACTCGCTGTATTTTTCAAACACCATGTTCAGAGCAGATTTTGGGGGTAATAAAGGACAAGACCATGAAGCCTCAAGATCTTCCTTTGCTGACTCAAGGGTCAGCTCTTTACTTTTTTGACATCATAGGACAAAGGCGAAGGCAAATGATCTATGCTATAAAACGTTGCTTCTGAAATCAATGTTTTAAAAAGGACTTTTATCAAATTTTGAACTCTTGTTCACCTTTACTCAGAGGTTAAAGCAACTGGATTTTGCAACGCAGGTGTCAAAGTTTAAGGTCATATAGCATCATAATCAACCTTTGCTTGTGAACATAACCTTGTGAATACCATAGAAGAAGAATGCCTTGACGGATTTTCTTCCATCTTTGCACAAATGTCCACCAAAACACAAGAATAAACTGCTTCGGGGTCAGAGGTCAGAGGTCAAGATCATGGTGTCTCCTCTAGGGATGCACTATATTGGACTTTTGCAGATATCTGATACACGGATATTCAGAAACTTATTTTGGCCAATACCAATATTGATACCGATATATAGAAATTACTGAAAGCAGTTATTTTTTATTTTGCACCTATGTCATATATAAAATGTGTTTTTGACAGAAACTGTAAAATCAATCTTCACATGTCCTTTTAAAGTTTAAACATGGATTTACTTACCTGCTGACAGAAAACCCACCCTATCTTGGGAGCTCATGCTCCCACTTTAAGATTAATATGCAAAAGATTCCACAATCTTAATGTAAATATATATGGCAAAAATGTCAGTGGCAAATATTAGCATAAATGTTCATATCTGCCAATACAGATATTTAGCTTTTGAAGCAATCTGCCGATACGGATATCATGCCAATAATATTGTGCTTGCTTATCCTCCAGCTGTGAATGCAGAAGCTCAAGAAAGGTTTGCGAGATTTCTGTCAAACTTTTCTTCTGTGTCCTCTATAACTGATGAGTGAACTGATTACATTTTGAAAGTCTCAGGTCAGATGTCGAACATTCATCCCTGCTTGGGAATGCAATACCTGAAAAATGCTTTCAGGGATTTTCTTAAAATTTTGACAAATGTCAACTGTGGCCAAAGAATGAACAGAAACAGTTTTGCAGGGCCACGGTCAAATGTCCTCGGGCCTATTGATCATTCCTTGCTGGTGAATGTGCGATCTCAGGAACTTTTTGTTCTTCTGCTTTTGTCAGACTTTGGATTAAAGTGTTTTATGTTCTCGTCCATCACTCTGTTGTTAGATTTTTACAGATCACACAACTTGAAAAACCATTCTAGTCCTTCTTAAACCAACACTGCACTCTTGCACTCATGTGTCTTTGTGTGTGACCAACATGTAGTTGTGGCTTGATTCTCTGCAAGTTAGTTGGAACACTAGTTCTACTCACAGATGAAACATTAACACAGTATTTTGTGGCACAACTGTACCCTTTTCACCCAGCTACAAGTATTTTTTACACGGTTACAGTACATTAGGACATTATATAACCAGGTTCTTTTGTGTAATCCCTCTCATGGCATTTAGTGTGTTATATTAGACTTTTCTCATCATAGTGAGAGCTAAAAATTTAGTCAAGCAGGCTTCTGTCTTTTCTACAAGCTGATTTTTGGGTGGTAATACAAAGTCTGCAGGGTGAATATGTTAACAGGCGCTGCAAATTCATTTGTTGTAGTTACACAGCTGGGATGCCTTTCATTGGGAGACATCTTTTTTTTCCAAGTCTGGCATTAGCAGGTGCAATCTGTTCTTTTCTGTCTCTGCAGCTGAAGTGTTGATCATGTTGCCATCCTTCTTTTGCTTTCATTCTTTGTGTCTGTCTTTATCTGGTCCTTGCCAGCTAATTTGGGTTGTATCTGCTTATAAAATAGCTTTTGTCATCGTTGCAACTGCATAGATAAGAGGCAATGGCATGCCTCCAAACACTGTAGTTGGCGAAATGGACAGTCATTATCTATTGGACATCAGACTCAAAGAGGAGCAGCCACCTGCAGTGGCTCGTTGAGCCAAGAAAGTGAGATTGGAGAATCAGAGGGGATCAGATATATGTTTATACACCTACTGGCCATACACAAGCCCTCTTGTGGTGGTAATAAAACTTATCACAGGTGCCATAAAGAGGGGGAGAGGGAGTCCTGATGCTGTAAACTTTATAGTCTTGCTCATAGAAGTGTGCCTTATCACACTTAAGAGCATAAACTCAAAGAAGTATTATATGGACTCTTTAAAAACACTCCCAAACACATAACCAACCATTTCTACTTAATCTCTCTATTATGGTCTTAACGTGGGTAAAACTTCAAAAGAAGCATAGCAGAAATAGACAGTTTACTTTTCCGTCTTTTGGGTGGTTTACTTAGATATACATAAATCAAATTTTACATAATATATAAAAGTCAATCAATCAATCAATCTTTATTTGTATTGCGCCAATTCATAACAAGTGTTATCTCAAGACACTTTACAATAGAGCATAAAACTCTTCATTTTATGGATACACAGATATGCATAGATACATATATAAAATACACATATACATATATACAAATATATACATCCAACACCCAACATGAATCCATATAGCCAATCATGAATCCCTCATCATGGCACCAAGAAAAAACCTTCTGTTAAGCAGCAGGAAATCTTGAATGTGGACCCCAGTCTCATGATGAACAGCAAATCCACACGATGCTGTGTTGGGTGTGTGGGCAAAGGGAGGGAGGTAAGTGGAGACAAGTGGACTAAAGTAAGAACTAAAGTTAGTAACAGATCAATGGACCAATCATAGACCTGTCGTCGTCAAATTTGTTTCTGCTGTAAACAAATTTATTAGAGGTTAGCCTCTTGAGATGCAACATCTCGTTTTCAGGAGGGTCCTCATGTCTGTATGATTGTGGTGATAATTTTATAGAAGTATATTCATTAATAGTCATACTGAAAATAAGAATTTATGGTAGTGACAAACTCATGGGTGCCTCAGAGGTATGCCTCTTGAGATGTGACATCCCATTTTCAAGAGGTACCTCATGCCTATGTGGTGCTAAAGATAGTTACTACAGATGTATCAACCACAAAAGTATGAACTTTAAATGTGAACTAGTTCATTTCAGGATTTGTGACTTCAAACTGTATTTGAAGTAGTTTATCTTAATAGCGAACATGCAAATCGATGTCTGATGCCTCTGAAAAGTTAACGGCAATAAGCAAAGGGTGTAAATTACAATGTGCTGAAAGAGTCAGGATTGTTCCTTTTATTACACAACTTAGCTTTTAGGAGGATTCAAAGGAAAGCAATCTACAGGGGTTGCTAATTCTGTTGAACAAGACACAGGCAACCTTTAACCTGAGCCTATACTGAACATTAAACTGGTCCCTGAACATTGCTGCGGGACTTCAGCCAGATTACAATCACACTGACAGCCAATCAAACCAAAGACCCCTGGGGTCTGCCTTTTGAAAGGAGTGTTTGTTAGCAAAGTTTTTGTTGTCTTGGAATACATTTCATTCGAACATGTTGAAACAAAACAGCTTACATTATCAGTGTGAAGTTTGACAATGGCCAAAATCCATGTAATATGTTTATATAGTTCTTACCACAGTCTTTTGGAAGCACTACAACCAAGTTATCTTTTCATCCCACACAGGGGTCTTATTTTCTTACCTCATTGTTGAGATATAGTTGAATCCCAGCAGTGGACTGACCAGTAATGAAAATCACAATAATCTGTCTCCCAATTGACTTATTAAGACAGGCACTCAACAATGTTTATCTTGTATCCACGTTGAATAGGTGTGGGGCATAGTAAAAATTTAGAAGAACCTCAGGGAACATATCTAGATGTCCAGCCTCTCAAAACCAGCCTTTAAACATGGAAATAAAATTACATTTGTCGTTCACTCTAGGTAAAATAAAAACATGAGTGGCGTTGCTAAACACATGAACCCAGAGAGAGTTGTTTAATATTCTCCAGAGTCAGCCTGTGTCGGCCTGTGATCTTTACATCCTGGCAGGAGATCCTTTTGGATCCACTCCAAGCTGAGTACGCCTCTGTGGACTGAGGCCCGGCTGGAAATTAAATTACTACTTTTTCATAGGAGCATGGTGGTCACATTTAAAACAACATACAGAATAATATTACTTTTTAGATAGTTAAAGATAATGTTGATGAACAGACACGCTCCCCTTGGCTGTTGCATACACTTCAGTTTGCATTACATGCTCACTAAAATAAACTCAATGGATGTTTGGTCTGTATCCTGCTCAATTGAAAATACTTTTTTTCAAGGATGTTACTCCAACTTCATGCTGCTAGCACAGCATTGACCCCTCTAACCCTCATGTAGAAGAATACTTCTCTTAAACACATGTTCAGTGAAATAAATGTGCAGTCATGCCTCAAGTTTGTACTCTATGTCTGAATTTGCATGGTTAACACAGACTGTGGAAATTTTATGCTAACGTGATGGTTTGTAAGGAATGAATGTACTAGAGTCATGGTTGTTTCATCTTTTTTTTAAGCTAACAGTTTGTTGGCCCGCCCTTGTGACCTGCACTGAAGAAGCTCAGTGACAAACATATTTTTGACATTGTCATGAAATCTTCTAATTTGCAATCTTGGTTCTGAAAGGAAATATCCTACAACTTCTAGTGATCCTTTGACTTTTCCTCTGTAGCATCAACAAGTAACATGAATCAAGCCCTTGTGCGTACAGATCCCTGAGCAGCTGCATCAAGTTCACATTATTGGCTTCAAGTAAAATATTTTAACAAATGTAGACTGCCTGTGGTTCTATAAAGATGCAAATCTTGTAAATAGAACCTCCATCGCTGTTCCAATAGAGTGGAACTACTTTTCCACACCTGAAGTTGGAGGTGATGCATTTCAGTTTAATTTGATTTACAATGCTAATGTGCTCAGTACTTACTTGATCATCTGTGACAAGGGGCATACATTCTGATCTACTCAACAGGTATGTAAAGAAGACTGGCTGATAATTATGGTTTCAGATAAACCAAAGAATCCCTAGTTTTGACAAAGCATATTTGGTAGACACACAGAGTCCTTGATGAATGCTAAGACAGATGGAGATCTTAGTGTCATTGCAAAGGAACCATTTCTAAGGCCATAACTTAATCCTTAACAAAATTGATCAAAGTTTATGATTTTCATTGTAAAAGAAGTTGCCAATAAAATAAGATTTTGTCATGATCAAACTATTGCTTTAGTTAAGTTACCTGTTTTGTTCTTGTGTTTTATGTTTTGTCTCGTGCTTCCTGTTTGATTTTGAAAATTTACCTGTCTCACCTGTCTTTGTAGGTTTTCAAATTTGCCTACTATACTAGCAGTGCGTACTGATTCGCCCAAAATGTAGTATGCAGTATACAGAATGCGAACAAATGCGAAAGTTGTAGTATGCAAAAAATACACGGATGACGTACTGATTCGGGAAAATTTCACAGTATGCTTTGCCTACTGTTACCACAATGCAAAGTGCCTGGTCACTCCGGAGAGCGGAGCAGCAACAACCGGAGCAGCAGAGGAATACAAATGTAAGAGCCACCACTTGTTATCTTTACCTTTTCAACATGTACTGTTTTGTAATATTTACATTTGTAAAAATGTCACAGTTGTTGTTGTTCTTCTGTTAAGGTTCGTACCTGCTAAGCTAAAAAACAACGAAACAGTTAGCAGGTTATCAGTCGTAGACATTGAACAACACGGTTATCTTCACATTACAATACAGTTTCTTTCAGGGACTGAGCAGGACACGGAGGCCCTCTGGAGGGAGTGGTTGGAGAGGAGAGAGCAGGAGAATGCGACGAGGGAGGAGAGGAGACCAAAGGATTTGATGGCCATTACTGAAAAAATTCTGAAATGATTGTAAATTTTAATAAAAGCTGTATTATTTAAGATTTCTTTTATTATTGTTGTAAATCTTTAGATCAGACAACCACCATCTAGTTTGACAATGATTGAAACACCTAATTAAATTAAAACAGGGGACACTGGATTGTAGAGGCAGCTTGTAATATTCAAACAGGAAAAGAACACAAGGAAAAACAACACTTAACAAATAGTACTGGAGAATGTGAAACCTGAACCCAAAACATTATTATACTATTTACAAGATATGACAGAATGGTTTTATTTACAAGGAAATTAAAAACCAATACTTTTAAGTTCTGAAAATCTATACATATATAAGTGGATAAAGATAAACTGACTCAGGGATGAATATCAATAAACAATATAACCTGGTAATGTGAATTTCAAATATCTATATATATCGAAATATGGATTTTTTTTTTTTTACAAATTACAATCATGCTCGATTTGCATGCGGATAAGAAACACAGACGTCCTCTGCAATAATTATAAATAATCAAAGGTCCCCAGGTGATAGTTTGTAACAATTGCAGAGGATGTTTTTGTTGTTAATCCCGTTGTTCTTAACTGTTAATTTTCAAGTCTATAAAGTAGCAAATTTGAGATTTTACAAACTCGAAAATTCATCACACAAAAATATACAAAAGAATTCCTCACTGACATGATAACTATTCCTTACCACTGACTGATTCATATAAAATGCTGCTTCTGGCAATATCTTTGCAGATTAATGACTGAAATGTCAAGATGTACTCGTGGTTTGTTTGTTTTGTACATTTAAAATAGAGTTTAAAAAAAAAAAAAAAACGGTTGTAGCCTACTTCCGCATTCCTCAAACTGAAAACCAGCGTAGCATACTACAAAATAAACCTAACAGAACAGTCATACTACATACTACATTCCAGTGTAGTAGGCAGTATGCAGTGCCTACTACCTACTACGTTCATATGCAGTATGTAGTAGGCGAATTCGAAAACAGCCCTTGTCTTTGTAGGTTTTGCTTCCTGTCTGGTATTGTCACACCTGATCCCTGATTGTTCTTCCCCAGCTGTGTCTCATCACCCCAGTAACCTCATAAATTTAACCCTCTTGTCTTCCCCTGTCCTGTTGCCAGATAGTTGAACCTCAAGTAACTTTCCAGCACTTAACTCATAACCTTATTACTGTCATAGACCTGTTTTTGCCTGTACCTTGCCTTTAGCCTTTTTGTTTGCTGATACCTTTGCCTGGATTGTTTTTGCCTGCTCGTGTATTGAACCTTGGGCTGATAATGAACCCTGCTTTTGTCTCACGGACCTGATTCGTCTGTATTTGAGTCTTTTGTGCTGATTTTTATTGTACAAGAAGTTGCCATACATTTAAAATTCACTGTTAATCAAGAAATTACTTTTTAGTGTGCAAATATATTGATTATGGTAAACATTTGAAAAATTAAAGTGAACACCTGAAGTCCATTTGCCTTTTTTAAACAACAGATTCAATTTAAAATATATTGTACATCTGCGCTTGTAAAAAATTAAAGAAATAGAATTTAAATCATCTGAAGTTCATTAAGCTCACATCTGGATTATCAAGGTGCCTATACTTTTCAAATTTAACTCTTGTTCTTGTAGCACCTTAACAGGCTAAAGAAAGACAGTAAATGTCTGCCATGCTGTTGAGATGTTTCACAAGATGTCTTTCTTTGGATAGGATTCAAATTATCGACTTTATGTAAATGTCCCTGGGGCTGAACAGAGAAACCGACGCTGATATCAGAGAAGTTAAAATGGTGATTTTGAATAATACTTTTTTTTATTGTTTTGTTTTGGCTTTTTTATGAAGGGTTGAGAAATCCCTAGTATTTTAGAAAAAGACAATAGGCTCAGCGTTGTTATTTTGGAATAGTAATGTAAGTTTTGGGCCTAAGGCTTAAGTATATCCAATAGAGTGGAACTACTTTATCTGTGAATCTCACATTAATCTATTTTTTATGTTAGCATTTTAACCCGTTAACCAATCAAGCTGGTATCTTATTGAGTGGACTGTTGCACTTAGTAGTTCCTTCTGAATTCCATCAATAAATGGACTATTAATGTTTATTTACTTTTTTTTTTTTTTTTAAGTCTTTATCAAGTTCATTTACAACTTGTTTGTCAAGTTCAACCAGGAAGTCATACAATTTGAGATTAACCATTAATCAATTTCTTGTTCTTTGTGTGCAAACTTGACAGCACCAGTCCACCAAGGCTTAGGTACTGAAAACCGGTTCTAGTTTGGACCTGGTTCCAAGTTTCCAAGATTTGAGAATTTGATAAGAGACTTGAGTTTTGGTTCTGCTTTTCTGTACCTAATAGGTGCTTAAATCTTTTTTTAATGATTAAACCTCTGGGAGAATACTGATGTTTTATGTATCATGTCATTTATGATGAAGTCTAATTTATAAGTCTACCAGAACATCCTTGGAGCAACCAAGCTATTTGAATAAGATTCTGAAAGGACGGCAACATTTGCTTGTGATATCTAATCAGTGGTCTCTTTTCATCTAGAGAAACAGTGGTCTTTGAGCACAACCATCAAGTTTGAATCCCTAAAGAAACTGGAGATCTGAGCAGCAATTTGGAGGTCTAGAACCTGGTGAACCCCAGAGTAAACAGTGAAAATAGGATCAGAGGAAAACTGTCATGGGTTGGATTTAGCTTCCCAAACTCTTACTCACAGTAAAGCTGCATTTGTCTGAAACTGTCTGGTACTTTTATTTCATTTGAATCATCCAATTGCTAACTTTTGATGCTCTTTTTAGACAGGATTCTCAGATGGCCTCTGCTCTCTGTGCATGTGGCAGCCAGGAAGTATTACAAATTGAATGAGTGTTATCCTGATCTCCTGGCCAGGGAACATTACTGCAGTCATTTGCGTCAATTATTGTGGATTCATTCGGGATGTCGAAACCACATCAAGGCAACACATTTAATTTGCCCAAAGCTACATGAAGGTTTCAGTTTTAATGTCCAGACAGGCAAACCAGTGAACATTTGATCACACCGGGTAAAGTTTAGGTTTGGTTAATTAGCTCCCTTCTGGAGGTAATTAACCCATTTTCATTTAATTGTCTGAACATGTTCCTGCTTTTCTATTAACCTCACTGATTGTCTGATTAGGAATATTACTTTTATTTGATTTATTCAGTCTATTGAATTAGGACAATAAACTAGCAATATGTGTTAATGTAAAATAAGCCAGAATTGGCACAGTAGCAATGATTCATCTGTTGTCAATAGGCAGGTAATCACAAAAAATCATGAAAACAGATTTGCCATTTTAAAACATCCAATCGGACAGCACACAAAACAAAATACAGAAAGGTCATTTAAGAGGAGTGGAACTGCAGCAGAATCTGCCATCTTGAAACTAAGCCAGCAACAAGTCCAAAAACGAAGCTTCTGACTTTAAAGGAAGCCGCATAAATCATTATGTCTGGCACAGAATGAGAAAAATGCTCTTTCATGTTGTTCCTTCACTGTGTCAGAAGTGTGACCGTGGCATGTCTCAGCTGTTTGTTTGTTGCTGAGGGGGTGCGAGTCCACTTTGGCTGAAAAAACTCTTGACAGTGACCGATACAGAGATGTTTCTTCAAAGTCTCTGGGTTCCTCTGACTTTGTTTCCTCCATGCCTTTCATTCTTTTCCTCTCAAATATCTGAGGACAAATGACAGAGAGGACAGATGACCCTTAAGCAGTGGGGTTGTGGAGGTATCCAGTTGTCTTCCTTCTCCATCTGTTCATCAAGACATCACAACAAACACAGACACAATGTGATGGAGATAAATCCACACAATGACATCCTGACAACCCCAACACACATGATTAGTGAAGAATTTCATTACAAACAGACCAAGAATGTTCTGGAATTCACTTAATTTAGTTTATTGCTACAGGAGATAATCCTAAATTAACATTTTTTATTAAGTCAACTGCAGAGTATGGATATAGAGTGAAAATAAAAACTTTGAGGAAGATGTTAAATTAAAGTATTCGTATGATGCCCTGTGGAAAAAAATAATGATTTCACTCAGTCTGAGGTCATGATTTCTCTGGTATGAAAGTTTTCTTAACCCATATACAACACACTTTATTGTCGTTTTCAACAATGTCTGGCCGGCTGCCTCTTGGCGATCTCTGCCCACGCTGTATTTATTTCCTGTCAGATGCTCATCCTAATAATCCTGTCATTCCCTGTGGTCCCACCACCCAGACAGCATAGACCCCCATCTCTCTTACCTCGGCGCCCACCCCACCCCTCTTCTCACCCCTGGAGGCAATGACAGCCTCTTCCCCCTTTTTGCTTTACTCACTAGGATATATTCTGTCTTGTCCCTTTGCGCCACTCTGTCTTTCTTTTCAGCACTATTTTCCCATCTCACTGCTGCACCTACTTTGTCCACACCCCTCTTCTCTCTGCTGACTTGCACATCTGGGAAAGGTTAAAAGAGAAGAAATGTTGGCTTTGTGGTTGTTCAGGCCTAGATGCTTCATGAAGTGAATGTGAGAACTCCATTCTCCTCATTGTTCCCAACACAAAGGGTTTTTATTAGCATATCAACTTGATTTATTTCTAGACTGCTTCAAAACTTTTTAAATGAAATGATTATAAACATTATAAGCTGACTTACAACTCATTTAATCCGATGGGATGGGAGGATGGTTTGATGGATGGGTCGATGGATGCCTCTAGCCTTTTGTTTGCTGATACCTTTGCCTGGATTGTTTTTGCCTGCTCTTGTACCGAACCTTGGATTGATAATGAACCCTGCTTTTGTCTCACGGACCTGATTCGTCTGTATTTGAGTCTTTTGTGCTGATTTTTATTGTAAAAGAAGTGGCCAATACATTTAAAATTCAGTGTTAATTAAGAAATTACTTTTTAGTGTGCAAATATATTGATTATGGTAAACATTTGAAAAATTAAAGTGAACACCTGAAGTTCATTTGTCTTTTTTAAACAACAGATTCATTTTAAAATATAGTGTACATCTGTGCTTTTAAAAAAGTAAAGAAATAGAATTTGAATCACCTAAAGTACATTAGGCTCTGGATTATCAAGGTGCCTATACTTTTCAAATCTAACTCTTGCTATTCTTGTAGCTCCTTAACAGGCTAAAGAAAGACAGTAAATGTGCTGTCTTTCATGCTGTTGAGATGTTTCACAAGATGTCTTTCTTTGGATACATTATCATTATATACTTTGTGCAAACATCCACAGGGCTGAACAGAGAAAAAAGACATTAGGCACAACATTGTTATTTTGGGGTAGTAATGTAAGTGTTGGGCCTAGGGTTAAAGCATATGTACAAAACATAAAGGTTTCAGGTGATTTAGGTAGTGTGAGGCTTTGACACCGTTTACACCTGGTATTAACAAACATCCTGGTCGACTCCATCAAAGTGGACAACTCTAAACATGTCTGTTCACACCTGGCATTTCAATGCTTCTCCATTTACATCTCAGGTGACCTCTTGTGCTCAGCTCTTACTACCCCCTCTGTGTGAGCTTATCAACAAGTGCATTATTTCTGTTTGTAAACTAAATGTGCTGCTGTGACAGCTGTTGTTGTTTCACACTCCCATAGTACAATATTAGGCATTACTCTGTTCACACATTAGGATCCATTTCAGCAGACTCACTGTGAACGAGTCCTGAGTCACCTGTAACACAACGCTAAATGAATTTAAGACAAAACTAGCCTTCTTCTTCTGTTCAAGCTGTAAAATCTCAATTACAAAATTAAGTGACATGAATAACCGTGCATTACTCTAAACAAAAAGCAGTAAAATGATAAAACTGATTATTTGATGCAAAATGGAAATAATTAAGGGAAAAACTAGCAATGAGACAGATTTTTAAACAGTTTATTTAAAGACAAAAAACTGAAAGTCTGAAGTTTGTTGAATGTTTTAAGTCTTATTAAGGTTCAAAGCCATTCAGCCAATGCTAAAGTTCAAAAACTTCACTTCCTACAGTGTCCTCTTGAAGCTGGTCGTAGATTCCCCAGAGGTAACATACACACATTCAAAAGGCACTTTTTTACTGCAAGAACAAACAGGTTTATGGCCTCGTTCAAAGAAAAAGTTTGATCTGATTACTCATTTCTTGATCTATGCATCCACACTTGAAATACATTCTTGTGTAACTCACCCATCTGGATTTTCTATGGAAATCTATGTATGATTATGGGTGTGCCCTATTTGACTGATGTTATGTCTGTCAGGAGGCATAAGGCTTGCTTCAGCTCCAGCACTGTGCCTGTTTTTGAGCTGACTGAAGTTACTTTTGTGCTTTTGTAACTTTGCTTCAGTTGAGAACATTGGTCCCAGTTACTTCCACAACATCCCTTCTGGATTACTGTGATGCTTTTTGTGTTGGTGGACACCACTTGTCTCTTCAGATTTTGCAGCTGGCTCAGTGCCACAACCAGAGCACAGTGGACAATACACCAGATGCACTTGGAAGACCCAAGACCCAGGCTAAAGTCTGCAGGCAGACCCAAAACAAGGATTAATTTTCCTGACAGCATCAGAATGGCAAAGTCCATATTATTTTTAAATTCTTCTTTAAGACACACTTCTTTGCCCCATACAAAGTTACTTTGACATTTTGGCTGTACTATTGGCAGAATATACCATAATGCTTTACCTCATCATCCCTGATTGTCAACTTTCTTGAAAAGTGTCATTTATCAAAGAACAAAATGTTTTTCTTGCTTCATTTCTGTTTCAAGCATCAATGAACTGTCACCACCAAAGGAACAGATCAATTATAGTTAAGTGGAGGCTTTGTGCTCATTACAAAAATATTGGTATAGATATCGGTATCAGTGATAATGACTTTGGAAATATCGACATATCAGATATTGGCTAAAATCTGATATCATGCATCCCTGATGTCCACCTGTGATCTCAAGCAGAGGTGGAAACTAGAGGCTAGCCAATAGATTGAGAGTCTGTCAATGTAGGTTGATATTTACCAAGAATACATGATTGGCTGATTAAAAATAATATGCCTGCAGTCAGGGATATGATTGGCATCATCAGAAAAAAGTCTAATCTGGGGATCAGAAATCCCCAAAACATGCAAAAACTGTTGAGACTGTTGACAGAGACAAACTCCTTGTTTTCCACACAGAAAAACCACAGACATTGATAATGGATTGATTTAGAATTAGATTGAGAAACACAATCAAAAAAACATTGATATAAATAAAATCGTATCATTTTTCTTTCCTGAATTGGACTGCAAGAGGCGGATACTGTACTTGTTGTGTTTTGGGTGAGAGACATTTGACTCATTCACCAAGAATCAACCTCCTAGAGTTTTCTTTGGAAACCAGCTAGTGACGTCACTTGGACTACATCATCATTCATGCACAAGCTGCTGCTGTTGGGACCTGTTGGGTGTTTTAGATGCAAATATTGGTCTAAGAATTGGGCTGAGCAGTTAATTTTGCTGTAGGCTGTCTGTTTATAATGGTTAATGTGTGGGCAATGAGATTGTTTTGGCATTTCTACTTTTTTTTGGCATTTTCTCTTCTTCTCAGATGGCTTTCTTTGTTGAACTATATTCACAAATAAATGCAGTAAAAGTACTGCCAAGGTAATCCAAAATGTTGGGAAACTACAGGATTAAACATGTGAACTCATGAGAACTTTTAAGATGATGTTTAAAGGAAAGTTAAAGGTACCAAAGAGGCGTGGTGAGGACCTCCAGGTGAGAGTTTCCTGGTTGAAAAATTGGGACCACCTGAGAAGAAATAAAGACAAAGTGATACTTCGCAGTCTATCCTGAGGCTGTGAGCGCATCTGGTTGAAGTGTTGCTTAAGGGAATCTGTTAAATCCATTATGATGGCAGAGTAGCTTAAATTACAGCCAGAGAAGACGAAAAAACAGCTGTGAGAGTGATAACCTGTGAGAAAAGTCCCACTGACGCTCAGTGACACAGGCCGGCAGGTTTACAGGGTGAGAGATTGACTACAAGCTGTAAAATAAAAGCAGGGAGGGTGTGCTGCGATGTCAGTCAGAGTGTAATGAAGCACTAATGTCACAAGACATGGGGGTAGATGGGGGGTGGACATTGTTCTCCCGAAGGCACCTCTGAATGGAGATACATTTTCTGTGTGAAAGAGAGGTGAAATGTTGGAGTATGTTCTAGTTTTCTGGATGTAAGGCTGCTCATAGAAGACCTTTACAGGAAAATATCTCTGAGTCCACGCTGAGTAAAAGTTCCCTCCTTAGGGACATGCCTTCCAGGGGAAACCATGGGGCCTTTTCCAGTGGCAAGCAGGCAGGCCGAACTCTTAAAGGGGCCCTTTGGTATTTGAAGGATGGAGTGATGACAGTGGGACGTTGTTTGTGTATAAAAAGGAAACAAAGTGAAACAGCTCTGAGCATGTCAGCCCCTCTGCTTGTCACATAGAGAGAAATGTGTGTTGACCCGGCACAACGACAAGCCTGCTGCTAACTCCCCAAACAGCTCTGTTGTACTGCGCTGAGGTTTGTGTGTGTGTGTGTGTGTGTGCACATTAATAATAAGCTGTCTTCACTTTGGGTTTGCTTGTAAAACCTTGTTTATTTTCATTTTGGACAACAGGATTTAACAGAGGGGATGAACTATTAGCCTAAACTTTTTACGCCTCCGTGCCGACAACAGCAAAGACCTGAGGCGTCATGTTTTTGGGTTGCCCGTCTGTCTGCCTGTCCATATGTCTGACCGTTAGGCCCCTTGCCTGCTCTGACAGCCTTTAAGAGTGTGACATCCTGACTATATTTTGAAGGATTTCCTTTAGCAAAAATAGAACTTGGATATAAGGATGAATTCATTAGATTTTGGAGGTCAGATTTCTAAGGTCAAGGTTATAGCGCCTCATATTCTTCCAGTGCTTGTGAACACAATATCTAGAAAAAAAGTTTTTGAGAGATTTTCTTCAGACTTTCCAGAAATAATTTCTTTCAGTGAAGGATAAATTTAATAGATTTACCAGGTCACTGATCAACTTCATTAGCCTTATGTTCATTGCTTGCTTGTGAATGTTATCTTGTGATTGTGGTATTGAAAAATGCTTGAGGGGAATTAATTTTAAAAAGCACAAATATCAGCTGTGACCCAAGGATAAATTAAATAGATTCTGGAGAGAAAAGGTCAAAGATCAAGGTTGTGGAGCCTTATGTTCACCCAATACTTACAAACCTACGATCTCAAGAGTGCTTCAGAGGATTTTCCTCACAATTTGCATGAATTATTCCTCTGACAATAAGATCAATGTTAGAGGTCAGGAGTTCAGCTGGCCTCATGTTGCTCTTTTGCTTGTAGATGCCAATTCTCCAGAAACCTTTGAGGGATTTTTGTCAATCTTTGCTTCACTGTCGTATCTGACATAAGGATTAATTCATCAAATTTAAGAGGTCAGAACTCAAGTTAGTCAAGTAGCCTCGTATACTTTTGTTGCTTGTGAACATGATATCCAGAGATGCTTTACGGTATTAAGTGACAAATGAATTCATTTGATTTTCAGTGAGGTCAAAGGTTAGGGTCATGAAGCTTTTGTTAATTTTTTTTATCTTGGGATCAAGGTATTTCAAAAATGCTTAAAGAGCTCTTATTTTAAATCTTTACTTGTGACCACTGTGGCATAAGGATGAACTTGATAAATTTATAAGTGCATAGGTCAAAGGTCAAGGCCACTTGGTTTCATGTCCACCCCTTGCTAGTAAACAAAATACTCAATCAGTACTATTAGGGCTTATCTTTATGTTGTTTTTTTATAATAACCTCTTTGACACAGAGATACACTTATTGGATTTTGAAGGTCAAAGGTGAAAGGGTCAAGGTCATGGAGCCTTACTTAGTTCCTTGCCTGTGAATTCCATATATCTTCAAATTTTTCAGAGATTTTGTCAATCATGGTTGTTGTGTGCGGCACAAAGACACATTTAATTGAATTGAGAGTTTATGGGTCAAAGGTCAAGATCATAGAAACTCATGTTAATCCCTTGCATGCGATTGTGTATGATGAAGAATGCGCTTGGAAAAATCATTCAGACTTTGCATGAATTTTGACTCAGACCCATTGATGAACTGTCTGGATGTCAGACATACGAGGTCACGGTCAAAGAGACAAATGCTTTTCACTCACTTCTGAAAGTTCTGAGAATCTAAAAGCCAACAATGCTTCCAAAGCCAAACCTCCCTTCTTGATCCGTCACTACCTTAAATATCGGAGCAGGAAAAAAAAAATCAAATGGCAGTTATACATTAAATTCTATTCTTTATACCTTTAATAGGACAAGGCAGCAGATAGAGTTGGAAACATAAACGAGGCAGTTCAGTATGACCTGCAGCCGTTCTGTGTACAGGACTTGCATTTAATCCAGTCAACTAAAATAGCACCCTATATTTACTTCAACTTTTTGTGACTATTATCTTTTTATATATTTTTGAACATTTCCTTTTTTATTTTAAATTAAAGATCTACAAATAAAATAAAATATAATTTTATACATTTTATACCACTTAAGCCAATGTAGGGTTTTAAAGCTGAAATGTTTACAGTGACCTTTATGGGCTTTATGCAGCTACACTGAAAAACGTAACATAGACTTATTAGACATGTCAAAAGCAAGAAAATCTTCCAGGAATTAATTTTATCATCTCTATTCATATGGAAAAAACAGATCTTCAAAAACAAGCCGAATCTGTGCATTTCATTCATCTTGTATTTGATAATAATTTAAATCTTGATCATGTTTTTGTGTGTTGCACTGTATTTCTCCCTGTAAAACTTTGCTGACACAAACACAGGCCTTCCAGTCTGGCTGCCATGCATTTTTACAGCTGTCTCCAATAAAATCGGACCTATTGAAAGGCAGTTAAAACAACTGATGATCTTGACGGCTTATTTGGGTAAGATAAGGACATCATCATACATTGAGACTGTTTCATAACCAGTTAAAAACTCCTTTGAGCAGTCTGAAGTCTGTTATTATGAACTGCTGATTAGGGCAGTAGTACTAGATACAATCGGAGCAGTTATGATAAATACATTTGAAGTCTGTATATGTGCTTCTGCTCTGTTTAAGTTACATTATTTATTTCATATACATTCAGATCTGCCCTGGTCTTGTACATGCCACCCACGAAGAGATCAAAGCTGATAACAACAAATAATGACCCAGAATGTGAGTCCCCCCTGCAATCACACGGTATGTATGCACTCTACATGTGGTGCACCATGTCCTACCATACCAGACATCCTCTGTCCCATCTCTGGTGCCATCAATCCATAAACATTTAGTCCTCTTGGCACCAGTGGGAATCACCCCGTCACCCTGTGGTGTCAGTCCCATGACTCATCTTTTGACCACACACCCACAGTGTTTGTTGTAACGGTGATATGTCAGTATGATGGCGTTCCTGTCGTCGTCTGACAAGGTTAGGACTGTGTGACCATGCAGGTTTTGGCAGATACACTCCGAGACTGGGAGGGAGGGCAGGGAAATGTCACAACGCTTGACCAGCCCTGTTAATGAAAACTACTCGTGGCATCTATCAACCATTCCTGTCCTGCATGCTGTAAGGGTACAGATTGTGCACGTACACAAACACACACTTACTGAAATACTGTACAGAGGCAGATCTCAGTTACAGTGTGTTGGCTGCCGTTGAAGGCAAAGTCACCTGTGTGGTGAGGGTGCCGGCCAGGTGGAACAGACAGCTGCATGATTCTATTTTAGTTTGATATCAAATAGGACAACCTAACATGGTCATGGACGTGGGGTTTACCTCTCCGACACAATGTGCCTCTGTGCTTGTAGCAGGCTTTAGAGCCAAGCTGGAGTTACTTACATTTATCTTTTAATTTTTGAATAAGTTGTGTTTACATGTGCCTGTTTTTTTTTTATTCTGATTGAAATCAGTCTGATTCCAATTTCAGAATTTACTTTTTAAATGGACACAATCCAGTCATGGTGTGTCTACATGCTTACAACTTTTAATCAGGATAAAAGCATTTGAACACACTCAAAGCACTCCCTATGGTCAAAACTCTGAGACAGTAGAAGAGGCAGCTGTTCGTTTTATTAAAATAAATAAAAACTCTGCTTAGACTTGTGAAAAACAGATATTAAGTCAGTTTTAATTTGTTGTGCAACCAACACTATGAATTTAAAAAGAACTATGACAAATGTACGTGGTTCTGTTAACAAGCATATGTTAATAAAGAGTTTCTCTGTTGAGAGGGCCAAATAAATCAGGAATGTGGTTCACAGTGTTCTCAATACTCTGATAATTTATCTCTTTAGCCTTAAAAAAGAACGCCGGAGTCACATACTCCTCCTCTGCTTTAGACAAACACTGATGTCCATCCCTCATTCTCCCTCACAGAGGCACAGAGATTTTATCCCGTTCCTCTTTTTTAAGCTGCTGTTGGTGACTTTTATTTTTTTCTTAAATGAACCCAGATCCTGAATTGCAAGACATTTTCCTGCTACTCTCCCTAAACTTAAGGCTAAGCCAGCCTGTGCAGAGGGCCAATGAGAATTATTCCTTGACCACTGCACGAGTGAACAGCTGTAAAAATTTGCAATTGAGAAGAGAGGAGAGAGAGAACAAGGAAGACATGTTCAGAATGAGGGTTACATGCATGTCGTTTGGAATTACCAATGGCATAAACCACCCTTGAAATGAAATTTCTTTCCAAATGAGCTCTTTCTGATCAAAATCTTCTATTTGACACGTCTACATGATGCATTTCTATTCTGATCAAGAGTTTATTCGGATTATTTGTGACCATGTAAACATGCCTATTGTGATCACGGAACTGGTGTTCTGTCCACAAGTAAGAAAAAAAACGTTTGCTGGAAGTGTACACAAATCTTGTCACAGAGCCAAACCTGTTGGCCTCCCCTGACAACAATAAAGCTTAGTCTTTATTTTAAAGCTCCTTGTTGCAGGATGTCAGACAAGACTGTCTCTAATGAGCACTGTCATTTCTTGGTATGCATTGACTTTGGATATAGTTGTTTTTGTCATCTTAATGTTTAAAAATATGTTTTATCTTATCTTAAGTAAGTTGTCCAAAAGTTCAAATGTCTAAATCTTGTTTAAAAAACATTAGTTCAGGTACAGCACAAGGATATAAATGGCCCACTCTCTTTTGGAGGATGCACTTGTTCAACTCTCCAGTGTTTCATCTCATACCTGATTGGTTATCTGCCTGACAGGCGAGTGCTGAGCTTGGCTGAACAAGGGCTTCCCCCAACGCACTGGCTCATCACAGCATCAAAAGGAGTGTGTATCGTGTGTGAGAGGTTGTGTGTGCGAGGGATTAAGTGTGAGGAAATCATGATCTTATACCCAATGAATCCCAAAGCTCTTCAGAGGATATTTCCCAGAATGAAATGTCTTAAGGCCTCTTTTGCCTGTATTCTTACCACCTTTGCTGGGATGGGAATATACTCCATTTTCTCTTTTTCTCTTCTGTTGGAGCTGCATTTGTTTCCTGCTAATCCTCCTTATGAAAGAGACAACCCTCATAGCAAGAGCCGCCTTTGATCCCCAACAGAGAAGACAAAAAAAAAGATCACTTAAGCTACACAGACCTTCTTTTTCTTTCACCTCCCTCTTCATCCCGTGGCTCATCATTGCCTCGCTGCCCTGAAGATCTGTGATGTCAGTTCAGTGAGGTCAATGAGGTTGTTAGAGACAGTGTGCTGCAAACATTCAGGATGGATTAAAAGAGCTTGTGCTCCAAATTAGGATGCTGTCACTGGTAGTTTTAGGTCTAAATGATATTGTAACAAAAAAAGAAAAGGTTATTATAAAATATAACTATGCTATATTATATGAGCAGTCATAATTCCATCATTTGGAACTTTAACTCCTGGTGATAATAAATGTAAACCTCCTCCTTCGTTCATCACACACTGAAATTATACTGAAATTATACTTTAGTTGCTTACTAATGAGTTATTTGGTGCCTATGTCAGTCACCATGTCTAAAGATGCCAAAAGTTAAAACAAGTCTACATTAAAAGCTCAGTTAATGAAACGTCTAGAAGGGAAAAGCTCACCTTGTTGAATTGCCAGTGATGTAGACCAGACTTCACCATGTTTGGTGGTGGTGTTGCCTTTTCTAAGTGAACAAATCAATGGCTCATATGTTTGGCTTATATCTTGTTGCCTTTACATGGCCACTGCATTTAGAAGCTTGCAGGAGTTTTCTTATTTTAAAGCTGAACATCTGTCTGGAACATCCTGCTGGTGTTATAGTAATATTTGTAACCATGTTAACCAGTATCCTTCAGCATCTATGGATGTTGTCTGTCTGTCTATCAAAAACCTTACAAAATATGGAACTTGGCAGGGATGCCTTAATAGTGATAATGGTACACAGTCTCAGCACTGATACTATACCCAAATATTTGTACCTGTTAAGTATTCCCAATGATGTATAGAATTTCATTTTACAGCATCAACACCCCTTTTTTGTCTGAGCAGGTAGGTGAAGTTTTAGCTCTATCTGTACTTTGGTGGCATTTTGACATTAATGAGGATAACAAAAGTAAACCAAACTGCAAACATGCATTATTAGACTGCCAAATGTACGAGTGAGGACAATCTGATTGAAATAAAACAAACATTCCAATTATTTGTAAAAATGGTATCATTATTTTTAAGCACTTAAACGAGCACTCATTGTTGGTGAAATAAACTTCAGTACATGTAATAGTACTTATACCTGGTCTGACAAAGTGGTATTTGTGCATGCCTAGAAACTGTCTTAGATGACAAATTATATTTGTCACCCTTTCATAGTGTTGGTCATATTACTTCAAAGATGTAAGAAGTAATTACTCAGCACTCCTTTAACAGTAAAATCATGACTTAAGTTAATACTTTGTATCAAAAGTAACTTATTATTTTAATTTTAACCTATTCCTTTTATCTCCTTAAAGATGATACAGAACAGGTTTAATATTAAGTCCTCTGAAGACATCTATTTTCTTTGCATCTTATATAGACACAGACTCAAGATAAAGATAATACTTTGATTTAATGTAAGCAAAGTAATTTTTTCCGTCGTATCCCTCTGCTGTTCTAGATTTTTAGCCTATAACTGCTCATATGTGTCATCATGAGAATATCTCACCAAAGACAAAGCATGAATACGTTTTAGAATTACTTAGAGAAGCAACTGTAGTTACTATTGTTTAGTTTGTTACTAACTAAAAATGTTATGTTATTACAGTTATGAGTCACAAGTAACTAGATAGCATCCAACACTGCCCTTAAACAGTGCTGAAACATTTTAACATGCAGTGTACCCACAGATCCCCCATACACTGTAATCAGGACTACTGATGACCGTAAAAGTATTTAAAAAGGCACAGCAGATAGTGCACATGCCTCACAGCAAGATGGCCCCTGGTTTGATCCCGGGCCAGTCAGGGCCTTCTGTGTGGAGTTTGCATGTTCTCCATATGCATGAGTGGGTTTTCGCACTCCAGCTCCCTCCCACAGACCAAAAACATGCTTGTTAGGTTGTTTGGTGACTCCAAATTGCCCTTACGTATGAGTGTAAGCGTGACTGGTTGTCTGTCCAATGTCAGCTGGGATAGGCTTCAGCCACCCCCCGCGACCCCGAAAGGGAAAAGCGAATAGAATAATGATGGATGAATGGATATAAATTAATAAGCCTGTGCTGCAGCCCTCATTATACAATTGCTGCTTATCTTTCTCTGTGCTCCAGCCCTCCAAGGTTAGGGTTAATATGTGCGAAAGTGTATAGACAGATACAAGAAGGCAATTTTTGACCTCTTATTGTAACCTTGCAGTAGTAGTTCAACACTTTGTGTTTGTGGCTTTTGTGTACCACATAAAGTTTTAAGCTAAATAAAAAACAGCTGTGTTGAATGAAATGTCAACACATATCTGCGTGTGGTGTTCAGTGTGTGAGGTCAGGAGACTTCTTTCTCTGGACAGTGTTTGCTGATATAAACACCGGAAAACACAGTTAGTCCAGTGGCGTAATAACTTTGCTTAAACTGTGTATTCTTTCATGAGTTTTGGTCTCTGGTGTGTTTGAGAGTGTGCGTAATCTTTTAAGAAGTTTTTTATGTCGCCTCAGACCAAAGCCAGAATCTGCTGACAGGAAAATGATCCTGTGTGTTTCTGTTGGTGTGTTTGTTTTTGAACTGCAGTGAGGGATGTTTGCAGCGACCCTTAAACTGAAAAGTATACGGATGCAGACATCCTAAACACTCCATTTAAGCTCCAGGTGTCCAACACACACAAACACACACATACTCAAACATAAAGAGTGAGATAAATTTTGCAGTCAACCTGGCGGATGATGTACGTCCACTGGGGTCTGGAAATACTCACACCCACTATTTTTTTAACCATCTATTATACACACAACAGTTTCATACACTCTTAAATGCCCATTTGCAGTCTCACTTTCTCTTACAAACATCAACATACACCCACACACTGTTTGAAGGTTAGGGAGTACAGCTGGAAGCTGCTGCCAGACCCCCCCCTCCACCGTCACTCTGAGTAATCAATCTGTCACTATGGTAATTAACCTACAGAGTAAAGTAAGCATGACTACTGAACTGCTCCACTCCAACCAACATTCCTGTCCTCCTCCCTCTGTCTTAAGCTGTCGCTCCCCCCCGCACGGTGGCAGGGGGAGGTCGCTCATTTGCTGATTGTAACGTCTTTAAGTGTGGGTCCAAAACAAGACATCTATACTAGAGAGACTACAAGGGAAGACTGTTGTATAGATACATAAAGCTTTCTGAGCTTGAAAGCTACTCAGTAACTCATATTTCATACAGAACTCATGCTCAACAATCTTCCTGTATTTACCAAAAAATCAACACCTATGTGTTCAAAATGCTTCTTTAAGTGTTGTTTAAAACATCGTTGTTGTTTATGTCTTTAATTTGTGCGTGTTGTTGAGAGAAAATCCCCCCGTGGGGCTATAAAGGCATCAATCATTCAGTGTCATACCACAAGTGTCATCATGACTATAATGTGAAATGGGGCAAGAAATGAGCAGTTATGTGATCACACAGATTTTAAAAGGCCCTGTGGTGTTGTCATATGAACACACAAAATCATGTTTACTTTCAGTGTTACTCACTAGAGGCTATCCTGAGTTTTGAACTTGTGTTTTGGAGTTAAACAACCATATCAAACGTGCTAAACACTGAAAAATCAGCATGTTTTACATAAACTGGTTGATTTACATGTTCTTATTGGAAATACATTTTCTAACCTGTCCTTGAAATACATAAGTTCAAAAACAATCAGGGGTTTAACTTTTTTTTTGCTGCACTCAAAGAGCCCTCTATTAAAACATTTTAACCTTAATAACACCACTGGGTTCACCACTGACACCTCTGTCTCATCAATCAAAACTGGGTAAGAGCGGGATATTGGTATCGGCTTTGTTAACAGCTACGATGGAACAAGCAGTACTACATGTCATTGCAAATACACAATTTTCCAGTCGTAACCTGCTAATGCCAAGACTAGAAATGAGAATAGAAAACCAATTTCAGTTGAGAATAGATAACTCCCTCAAGGAATCAATATCATTTGTCTTTTGCTTAACAATTCCCTTATCAATGCCGCCCATTTAGTTCTGCATGCCTTACAAATCAAGGGAGTCACACTCTCATTAGACAGTCAGCAGAAATGAAAACAAAGAAGTAATACATGTGATCATGGCAGACAGGAGACAGAAGAAGACAAAAGTCAAAAAGTCAAAATCGGTTACTGATACAGTCACTGTTTGAGAAATTGTAATCAACTGTAAAATATCTCAGTAGAAATAGAAATTGTATCACTGTAAAATAAGTAACTGCTGTTTAACGTTGCATGCCATCATATAATCTAAAGACATGAAGACCAGAATTTTAACCAAAAGCATATTTACTCACCACTTCCATGTGAACAATATGTTAATAAACAGGGGCACACAATATGCTGATACAAGTCAGAGTCATCTTTCATGTCTCTTCAGTTATGGTCAATATTTCTATAGAAAAAAACATGATTTTAACGTTTGACCTGACCAGAGGATGAGTTATAGGACTGAAATTTGGAATCACAGGAAACTATAATATGGGCTCAAGCCTTGAAGGTTGAAGGCTTCTCACAGGATTTATTTCAAATCCCCTGACAAAGTCCGTAGTGCTGTTGAAGGGGCCTTTAATAAGAAACATACAGACTCTAAAGCTACAGGTGAGTTGTCCTTGAACAAGAGTAGGACTCTTTCAACAGAACACTCAAGTCACAGAAGTTTCATCCTAAAATGAGTAATGCTCACAGATAAACACTGAGCTGTAGACCAATAAATATCAAGAATGTATTATTTGATTCCCCTGGATTAATTGAATTATGAAATTTTACATTCACAGGAGGACAGAATGAGTAGTTAGCCTATGAAATTCTATCCAACACTGAAAAATGGCTTTATAGGCTTGTGTGGTTGTTCTTGGAGTTCAGTAAGATGAGGAAGTCAAAATGGACCAAATACTCACAGATACAAACACCAAAACCAGGATATTTTTAGAATTTTTGCCAACACCCTTCTTTGTATTTCC
Organism: Cetoscarus ocellatus; assembly: GCA_037902135.1. Lineage (NCBI taxonomy): Eukaryota > Metazoa > Chordata > Actinopteri > Labriformes > Labridae > Cetoscarus > Cetoscarus ocellatus. The sequence goes on along the minus strand of JBAMNC010000525.1, from coordinate 1,999,208 downwards.
ATCAAGTATGTTTTTTACCCGATCAGACTGCCAAAGCTAAGTAAGCATGATGAAAACTTCTGTTTATTTCAGATAACAAAAGATCTTTGCAGCCACTTCGGGGACTGGAACCCCAGAAAGTGTCACCAAAGATCTTCATGCGAACCTTCTGTAACTTTTCTCTAGTGGCACCAGCAGGGACATTTTAAGCTGAAATATCAGAAAAAATATAGGTTTGCGTCCCACACAAACTGGTATAAACATTGATGTATTTCACAGAATGGATTTAAATCAAAATTATGCATGCTAAAAAAGATCCTTACTGGATCACCGGCATCGAATAGGATTACATCAGATTTCTGCTTTTATAGATATTGAGGACACCCTGGCTGGTGTGATTGTAAATGATGCAAAATTAGTATGACAAATTCCTGAGTTTAAAGATCTTAAGCCCCCTGGGACCCTTTATATGAGGACACCACATTTTGACCTTCCTATGCTAAAGCCATTAATCTTGCTAAAAGGAGCTGTTGGTAGGATTTTGCTAGCCAATGCTAATTTTTTTGGGTTTCATTTAGATCAAATGTTGTACTATCCATTGAGATCCCTTTATGAGAGTAGTATGACTGCACTAGTGCGAGATCTCTGCGTTTCCATCTGTCTCTGTTATGAGCTGTCAAAAATTTTCGACCGTTCCAGGTATCTTTGACCAATCAGAAGAGCCACTGAGGCTCCTATCCTGATTGGTCAAGGGGCAACGCTTCATCCTTCATCGTATTTAGTTGTAAAGCTCTTCGTTCCCGTGAACGCTCATAACGGGCAGCTGGAAAGTGCTGATTCCACCTATACCCCAGGCAGCTTCCACCAAAAATACAAGGACTGTGAAAATGCTTACCGAAAAGCGAGAGTACAAGAAGGAGGAGGACCGTGCACGAAATAAAACAAGAATCAAAGTCTGCGTTGCGTTCAAGAGGACCCTTCGGGATCTCAAGGGTTTCAAATCCGATGCATGTTTGTGTTGGACAGGTAAGTCTTTTTTTTTTCGTCTTATGTTGTTTCACAACATGCGATGTATTACTCGGTTTAATAATATAAAACAAACAAATATGCTTAGATTCCCTCTTAGATGAGTACCTTATTGACATATGCTTCATACGTGAAAGCACAGCCTGTTTCCCCCATGGGGCTTTGTAACCTCAGTATCAGACATTGTCGCAGCAGTTGTGTTGCTCGTCGTAGAGAAGCCTTTCGGTAAACAGGTCACTGTACTGGAATGTTTTGATACCGGCGGGCACAATGTCGCATTTGCAGGCACATTTCGTTATTTGTTTCTCATCAAATGGAGAAACGTTTTCCAAATCTGATAAAACTGAAGCTGTTAGCATATGCTAATCATTGTATGAGCAGTCATTTCCTGCTGTTGTCTTTCTCATAGCTCTCACCTCTTCCTTCTCCAAAGGATGCTTCTTGGGCTGCTCACAATTGTTGTAGATAGGAGCTTGGCAAGATGGATCTGTCTGTTTACAGATATTAAGGGCCAGATTTACTAAGGTCCCAAACAACAAGCACTAAATTCTGTGTGCAAACAAAAAAATTGCACGTAATATTAGTGGGCATGTTGCGAGTGATCTACTATGACTGCTTGCGCAATTGATAACAGATGCAAAAGTGATGCCGACCGCCCTCTTTCAATGAGGATTTTGCGTGTGCTACCGCCTGTCACCATGGAGAGTTTGGGAGTGCAGAGTGGCCGTAAACAAAAAATGAAGTTTGAAGCCATGGAGTTGGAGGCAAATAAACACACTGGTGAACTCTAGCAGAGACATCTCAGCGTTGCTAGAAGAAACGCGATTTGGAAAAAAAGCACACAGTTCAACACTGCTGGATAGACAATATGTCTTTACTATTTTTATTTCTGACCAGAGGTTGTGGTAGGCTTTTTTTTTGCTGTCATTTTGATAGTCAAGGTCATATTTTTATCCCTCCTTTTTTAAATTTCCTTTCCTAATTCTAATTAAACATAAACTAAATGACAACACTCACATAGTTACACAGCTTCATCACCAATAACCTCTCATGGGAAGGGCAGTCTTACAGTTAGGCACTCACAGACTGAGCATTTATCTTTAACGTCCTTTTTCCGCACTGACGATGAAGCACTCTGAAGGGAATCTTTGTTACATAGGTTAAATGACCTTCTCCACGATGTATTAAGAGCGCAAAACAGAGAGATTTTGCTTTATGCGTGTGTCTGCGTATGATGGCACACTGGATCGTCCCTCTTTTTCTGGTCTTTCATAATGACAGGCAGCCTCCAAATATTTCCGTCATTCATCCAAATATTTAATAAATTTTTTAAAAATATTCAGTTAATGCCAACCCTGTTTCTCGCCACAATGACCACAGCCATCTGTGCTTAACGCTGTTGCCAGTTTGCACCTGACTTTCAAATGTGCTAAATATAGACGCAAAAACACCGAGCACAATCAGTTTGAGATTTGATAAATCACATTGCGGGTGCTCAATGATCACATTTGCATCTCCTCCACCCAGTATTTTGTGCGTTCTGATAATCTGCATGTATTTTGCTTATTCATGAAGGCAAACATGCTAAATGGATTGCGCATGCCATTTTGCATATTTGACAGACGCAATCCTCTGTGCACCCAGTTAGCAGATCAGAATCTATCAAGATCGCACGTGTTTTTATACACGCAGACCTTAAGTAGATCCGGCCCTAAGTCTGCACTGCAAGTTATAGTAACACAGCCACCAGACACTAGTAACCACTGTTACTTTGCTTGTGGAGTGGTTGTGTAGCATTGGTACTGTCTCGAAGGAGCAGCATGGTTAAGCAGTTGCTTGATCTACAATTTGAGATTAAGTAATGTAAAATACATTCTATATTTGCACTTGACCTTAGCAGCAAGGTAAAGCACTCAGCACAGAAATTTTTACGTTAATCTGTATAAGGAACAAAGGTAATGCTGGCATTTTAAAAGGGGTCAATGTCTTTCAACATGGAAAGTGTGTCAGCCAATAGCAGTTTTCCACAGAACTATCCAAGCAAGCCTTTGCCAAACTCATGAATGAAGTAACACAAGTTTTTTTTTCTTGTTCTTAAATAAACTGTTGCAACATCATTTGCACATCATACTGTCTTTGTCATGAAATATTTGTTTATTCAAGTGTAATAGGGTCATCCTTGTTTTATTGCCCGTCACGCGCTAAACATGTTGGACATCTTTGTCTTTGTGCCATCACCAATGGAATAATCCAAACTAAACACATATGTGTCGATTTTGGAATTTATCCAGTCACAAGTCATGCTTCTTTTGAGAGATGGTAACTCTTTGAAAGCTGGCATTCCTTTCCACTGAAGCATACAGAACTTGCATCACATTCAACAAGGATTTGCTCTTTAATTGCAGTGAAAGTGAACCATTTCATTTTAAAGATGGGTGCTGCGGATTTCCACATACAGTCACCCTTTCCTCTTGGTGAAAGTATTGCCTCTATTTGTCCTACTTAACAAACTGTCCTGCGTGTTATTTGGCTTCATGTTCTCAGGCATGTTTGTTGGTGTTGTCGATACACACAGAAACATTCCCACACACTCGGAACTGCACCTGCAATTCTACTGTACTGTAAACCAAGACTGACTTTGCATTCAGACAGACCTGTGATGGGACTTTGGAGATGTTAGTTTATCTTTGGATAAGTGGGGGTGTCATAACAAATATTTCTTTATTTTGTCCATCACTAAGGCTCAATTAGACTTGGATCTTGACGCCACAGACATAAGCACTATGACATTGACTGTGGCTGTGACTTTGACAGCTTATGATTACAAAGATTATTAAACATTTTGAACATTTCTCCTGTTACTGACAGCATAATGGTTTGTTATTATTCATTCATTATAAAAAATGTTGTACTGTAGTCAAAAATGTTCATTGCAACAACGTAAAAGGTGAACAGTTTCTCTCTTTTCAGAGCTGTTACCCCATTTCCACAAACCTCACATCCTGTACCTCCAGTAAGCGTAAGTACATGCTGTACCAGCACACTGTTGGTACAAACAATAACATGAATGAAGCTGTTAGCTGCAGGCCGTAATCTAGAGCACTACACTACAGCTTACTGACTGACTGAGAAAAAAAAAAACTGAACATGCAGAACCCACAGAAAAACTGTAACATATTTCAACACAGAAATTTACTCTGTGAATGTAAAAGGAACAACACTTGTGTTCATAACGTAGAAATACATCAATATAGTATAATACCTATGACATGTATGATTAAGTTGTTTCAAACTAATTTGTCCTCAGTGTGCTGACCAACAGGTCCGAATAAATCCTATTTTACTGGACATCCTTGTGCTACATCCATTATGCTTTTCTTGTTTTTTTCGAAGGCTTTTTGTTTTCTAGTCTTTCTGCCTGTTTGACTGTCCAAGTCATTTTGGGAACAAGATGAGGCCTCATGTTCATCCCTTGCTTGCACACACAAAATCTCAGGGGTACTTTAAAGAATTTGTCCTCAAACTAGACACAACTGTTTGCTGGGAATCAATGAAGATGTGAATAGATTTTGGAGGTCAAAGGCCAAAATCACTGGGCCTTGTACTGATCCCTTGCTTGTGACTCGATTACTGAAGATGGATTTGAGGAATTTTCATCCAGCTTTAATATATTGTCTACCCTAAATCAGGGATAAACTAAGACAGTCTTGAAGATTATAGATCAAAGGTCAAGATCTGTGGCCTTTATGCTCACCATAGGGCTGTCATAGTATACCAGTATGGACAATAACAGTATTTATTAAGAAAATTCAGTAATCATATTGAGTTGAAAATAGCCATTTGGTAATACTGTGCCACTATTTGGTTCTTAATTGAGGAACACCTTAACCTTCCTGCCACAGTGGTGGGGTGAAGCAGTGCAACAGAGTGATTTTTGTGACACAAACAACAGAGCAGAGCAGGCAGACTCAGACACACACACAAGCTCACACAAGACGACACAGAATCCACCACATGGACAATGTGTTCTCTCCTCTGCAAGCTTGACATAAATAAGCATTATTATCTATCTATTAGGGCTGGGCATTTTATTGATTAAATGGATAAATTCTCACTATTTTCTGCAGAAGATTTAAAAATTAAAAATCAAGATTTTTTTCTTGACTTCCTTCAATTGTAAGTTGTTGAAATGTCTGAAAAAAAGTACTGAAAATTTGTATTAATTTTTTTTTAAGGTGGTAGGCTCTGTCAGGTTTTGCACAAGCATGTTTAGGCTTTTTTTTTTTTTTTAATGAGATTAAATATTGATCAGAGTTTCATGTTAATATTCTGTGAAAGTATTGCAGCCATCAGTGTTTTGGAAGACAAACCTACCTACATTTGAACTACATAATCAACATTTTATAACATACATCTTACTTTAATGGGGAAATTTTGTTTGGGAATATATTTTGACATAATAAAGGCAAAACTTGATTCATGTCATTTTTGTATCGCTTGGAGTTTTTTTTTGTTTTTGTTTTTTTGAGAGGGAAAAAAATCCATTAAAATCGTAAATCGAGTGTTGTGGGAGGCCATATCGCCCAGTTCTGCTGTCTATACAATAGGGATTGTCTTGATCTAGGGCTGCAGAGTTTAAACTGCTAAAACAGCAGCTTAGAAGTGAGTTCAAACAGATGTTCAAGTCAAATGTGAAGTTGTCAAGTCAATTTTTATGATTTTTTTGATTGTGTCGAGTCAAAAGTCTCAAATTGTAACTTAAGTTTGATTTGAGTTGAAGTCACGAGACCTTTGCAACGCAGTTAATGTACACTATTGTTAGCATGACTGCTCATTTATATATCTTATAATTTAGACACAGCAGCACTATTTCACTCACTGTATAAAAACAAAAATGCTTTGCAATTCAGCCACTGGGGCTTTGAATTTCTCATGTTTATGCTACCAGCTGGTAGCACCAGTAGCTGTACTTTCCTGTAAAGAGCTAATGAAGAGGTCCGATGTCTACAAGGCTGCTTAGTATCTGTACAAGTCGAAAATTTAAAATATGTTTTCACTTCAAGAGTGCACACCAAGATTCTTATCTGACACTGTAGACTGTAAATACTGTAACTGTCCTCTTGTCATTTTTTTTCATGGAAACTCAAGTGCTGTCTGACTTAAAACAGCAATGATCACAGAGGAGGTTTGATTTAGCTGCCAGTTGGAGCTTGTGTGGTGCACTCCAGCACATGGGTGCATTATGAAACACTGATTTTAAGTATTGTTCCACAGGTCTAACCTTGCAGTGTAGATGGATCTGCCTGATTCTATATCTGAAATCAGCCAGATTCATCTTGCCAAGCTCCAATCTACAATTGTGAGCAGCCAGAAGTGGAATGGCTCCTTTCAGCATCCTTTAAAGCAGGAGGAGGTGGGAGCTATGAGCATGACGACAGCAGGAAGTGACTGCTTGTGCAGACAGTAGCATAGATGCTAACAGCTTCAGTACAAGTTTTTATTATTATTATTTTTTAGAGAGAACCACATTTCTTTATAAAATGAAAAGCATATAACAACACTGAAAACTTCACTTTAGAAAGGACTTTTGCACTCCACTTCCAACATGTATTGCAGAGAGTTTGTTTTACGATGTGGCTTGTTTTCTGAATCAGAAAGATTCTGCTCATTTCCAAACACTTTCTATGGGCTCTTTCCCAGATGAACAAGTGAAAGGTATTGAACGGTTCATCTAGTGTGGCAGGTTACTGCAGGTATGCATGAAGTACAGCTCTTGCAGGTATGCGCTTAATTGTGTGGGACAAAGTTGTACCAAACCACACAGCCCATGCTGAAACAATTTGGCACAAATACATGTAATGGCACACCCTAAAACCTTAGAGTTTAAGTCTTTGTTGTGGTAATTGCAAAAGGCCTAACCTAACCTTGGCTGTGTCAAGGAATAAACCCCAAGGAAACTAACAAAAAACAAAGGGCTGGACCCAACTGCAGATTGAACAGAAAACGACTTTATTTGAAACCAAAAAAGGGATCTCAGTCCAAAAAAGTCAAAACCCAGTCCATAACTAAAGCTCCAAAAATACAAAACAAAGTTACAACAAAAAACCAAGCAAAAACAGAAACTACCTTAAACTCTGGAGATAACACAAGGAATCACAGGAGACATGGTGAGGAGGAAAAGGAATGACCCAACAAAAAGAACAAAGAAAGCAGAGACTAAATACACCAAGGGAACACCAAGCACAGGTGAAACAATCACACAGGTGGAGGGAATAATCATCAGAGACACAGAAGGGAGGGCAGGAAAACACCACGAGGAACACAGGGTTTTCAAAATAAAACAGGAAAAAAGAGAGACCAGGGAAACAGGACACAAAACAGGTAACTTAACAAGGATATAAAACAGGGAACAACAGGAGGTCTTAAAGGGGAAAATAGTACAACATAACAGAATTAGTCATATCATGACACGCTGTGGTTTTCAGTATGAAATGGTCATTAATGTTTTGGTTGTGGTCTTGTTTGCTTATGCAGGTCATACAGGGGCATCAGTATATATTTTATCCTGTTTCATGAGCACATCAAAACTTCTCACAGGAGCTATCACTCATTTGTTTTCCAAATGTCTGTTTGCTATTATCCTATTGAAGAGCCAAGTTAGCCGTCTAATATTGATTCTGCTGTCTTATGGCAAAGGTAAAACAAATATTTCACTGGCTTTAAAGACTTTGTGTAAAGAATAAAAAACACTGAGATCCTATGAGGCTGAAGAGGCTGGATGAAAAACAAGGTGTTCTTAATGCAGATGTGTTTTGGGTTTTTTTATTCAGTGAAAAAAAAAACTTCCAGAGCAGAGGTACTCAACTTTGCCCTACTTGGAAGTCAAAATATCAGGAAAATAATTTTATGAGAGCCCCAATACGAGGGTTTCAGCTGCCTGCTAACCTGTCTACCAACCAACCAGCCATGGCACATTGCATTCAGTTATCTATTTCATCTCTCCGCCTCATATGCTAAGTTTGTACTTCAGCTCATCGTCTTGAACATGTCTACATTGTACATTGATTGTTGCCTTTGATAGGATGATTTGATATCTGGGATAATGAGCAGGTGAAATGTGTATCTATTTAAGTGATGATTGAGTTGATATTGAATGCATACACAGATTAGGATAAAGATTAGGCCCGCACCATATGGATATTACATGCAACGTGCGATAACACTGTTCTGTAATAATTAATGTGATAAATAAATATGTATGAAGTGTATAACGTAGCTCTAAAGCTTGAGTAACTTTCTTTCATATTGGGCTAAAACACTGCTCTGTCTTCTAACAACTGTATCAGTGCCTGCAGATCCATAAACCCTGAACACAGACTTGTAAACGTTGAGCAGAGAGTTTTATGAATTGGTGAAATTAAGATCTTTGAGTTTAAAGAAATACACAAAGTCCACCTCATGAACAAAGTCAGACTCAGTTTCACAGAATCCTATTGGTTATGTCCTTAAATGCATCACATCTTTAACTAAACAACACGTTATGGCCTCTGTCATGTTGTATTTTAATCATTTATTTATCTTTTTTTAATTAAAAAGAAAGTCATACCCATAAAGCCCTAAAAACTGATGTTTGATGAAATGACTGCAAGGTTGTTCTCTTGTACAGATCAATATTGTTTGTTTTGTTTGAATAATTTTTTAGGGTTTTTGTTGTTGTACATTATGGTCATCATGCTTACCCCTACCCATGTGTTGAGCACCACATCTACTCATGCAAGTTTATTTCCTATCATCAAACAGTCCCTCTACAATTCTATTAAATTGCCCCTAGACACACAATTAAGAATGGGATTTGATTCGATTTTATTAATACAGATGCTATCATCCATTCTGCTTATTGGTCCAGTTCTTTAACAAATCCCTGATTGATTCTTATGGGTTTGGAGAGGGCAGGTTTTCAGCATCAGCAACAACAAACACATTAAACTCTTGATATTTAATGCTGTGCTGCTTTAACAAATGTTTTAGCATGTTGCTGGTTTTTCCAACATTGCTTGAACTCACATTCACAGGCATTGCACATTGTGGTGTTTGCGTCTTTGGTGTTGAAATAAAGCCATACTTAAGATCACTTTTGTCTACTGGACTGTGTTTAATTCCTTGACACCTTGACTCATAGTTGTTCTTGCTGACTATCTCTTGTGAAATTGTGTCGAAGTTGTTGTGCATGGCACACATAACACACGGGAAGAGATTGAAAAGGGACTTGTTAAGTCAAGAGAGAAAAGATTTTGGTTAATTTCATTTGTTAGAAAGCCATTTTCAACTGATATTGGCTCTTGATTTCCATCCCTTTATGCCAGAGTGATACACAGATAATAAAAGCCAGCAGTAATACCGAGGCGGTTTGCCCGGATATCGCTTACATGAGGAGAACACATTTATTGACTTGCAGTGACTTGTATCTGATGTTGATTTTTCATTGTTTTTACATGTAGGACTTAAGAGACTCAACTTGTTGCTCAAGAGTCAGTGAATCTATTGCAAAAACCAGATGAGACATGTAACCTTTAAAAAAAAAAAAAAAATCATCATAGTCATTTAAACGTGAAATCACAACTGCTTCACCCCAACTGTACTGACCTGCACTGTGTGTCTCTAATATCAGGGGCTGTTAAACCTGAAGCAGAATATTTATTGTCTTTGACACAGTGTGTAATGGCTGCAACAGGTGTGTGTTGTTAATAATCCTGTTAAGTCTAACAGAGGTGTCATAGACATGCAGGCACTGTATGTAACATGCATAACTACAACTTTTACGGCCGGGTAACATTTCAAGAGCATGAGCCAACTGTCTCCTGGAATAAAACTGAGATTATCTTGCTGGCTAATTATGTGAGTGTGATTTTTTTAAGGGGAAAAGGAAAAAATATAAAAGGCCAGCTTCCCCCTCAGAGGTCTGTTGTTACTATAAAAGCAAGAGGGTTCATGTCTCTTCTAATTCATTTTCTTTTATACTACAACACTAATGGGGTTACTGTTGGATGAGTTTCACACTTTCAAGTTGGCACCCTTTCAGTTGGAACTTCCACTTCCAACCAATCCAAGAAGTGAACAGAAGACGAGGGGGCATCTAAGACAACCTCGCCATTTTGCTACTGTTCCTAAAAACACACACAAATGGAGCAAGGAAACAAACGAGTGTAACACTAGCCGTCTGTTTGTGTTACAGGGCCTCCATCCAACCTGGAAATGTTTTTGGAGATTTACTCTGTCATTTCTGCATTAAATATGTTTCACATCCAAGGCTTCAACAATATGTGGGCTTGGATTTTTGTAGTCAGTGTAACCAAACATTGCTAATATGAATGGTCAAAGTGTCTGTGGGTGTTCTGGAGGAATAGATCTTTTAAGTACTGCTCCCTAAACCAAGGGCTGACGGTTAGGAGTAATTTGCTAAGGGGCTGTGGTGTAAAATATGTCTAAATCATTTTTCTTTAATTCACAAACTTTGATGGGTGATTGGATAGGGAGCCTGATAGCAAGTGAAGCCAGATACATCTGCAGACTGTTACTGATAATGATGTTTTTCCATGCTCTGTCTTTCTAAATTTATTTCCAGTTTTTTGTTGTCACTTTGTCACCATTAAAAAAAATGAACTACTACTGTATGCCTGCATCTCAAGTGCCAGGCAGTAAAAGTACAGTGACGGATCTAGAAAGCAGGTGAGGGTTTTTTTTTTGCGCACTGTGATTGGTAGAAATCTTATGAGCCAGGACTGGAAATGAGAACTGAAGACCTTCACACCTTCAGTCCAAAACCTTGTCATTTCACCCTTGAGTCAGGATTAACATTTGGAGGAAAATCCCTTAAAGTGTTCAAAAGAAACCACAAGCAAGGGATAATTATGGAGCCCAATAACCTTGACTTAAAATCTGCAGAACTCAATCAGTTCATCATTGAGTCAGAGTGAGTATGTTTGTGCCAAGTTTGGAGAAAATCCCTCAAAGTGACCTGAAAATATTGTGTTCACAAAATAGGGATGACCATGGGACTCCTTGAATTTGACCTTTGACCTGTGACCTTCCAGTTCATATCTTTATAAATATATAATGCCCTCTCTGACTAGTATCCTTGGATCAGAGAGATGTAAAATTTGACAAAAATCAATTCATTGTAAAGGTAACACAATCTCAAATGGAGGATGATCATGAGGCCAAACAACCTTGACCTCTGAGCTTTGACCTTATCAGTTTTCCTTGAGTCAGAGTGGGCAAGTTTAAAAAAAAATCCCTTGAATCATGTTTGAGATATCACATTTAGAAGTATAGGATGAACTTGAGGCTCTGCGATCTTGACCTTTGTCACATGACAAAAATTCAATCAGATCATTTTTGAGTCAGAGTAGACTGTAATGTAAAACAATCATGATTATTTTGAGTGATATTGACATCAAGACTATAAAGCATGACTATTTATTGATTTTGCAGTATTTGTGAAAAAAAACTCTTAAACAAATTGAATAAATCATATTGCATTGAGATGCAGCCGCAGCTTTGTAACGAATTCTGAAACTTATTTTGCAAATTATAACATGTAGATACCCATATATCTAACTATTTATATAAATGTTTATGTTTATATATATAAATATATATGTATATATATATATATATATATATATATATATATATATATATATATATATATTTATATATATACATATATATATATATATATATAGAGAGAGAGAGAGAGATAGATAGATAGATAGATAGATAGATAGATAGATAGCATGAATTTACTATGATAAAAATTATAATAATAACAAAATAGGGATGGGGTAGGATTAAATAAGTTTTTTTACTTCTTCCTACTCCTTTTTGAGCATGTTGGACTCATTATTTTGTTTTTGTTTTTTTCTTTTCTTTTCTTTATTTCTTTATTTCTCGATTTCTCGATTTATTGATTTTTTTTTTATTATTATTATTTTTTTTTTCATTGCTGTCTCATGCTTCATGTCAAAATATATATCAAAATATATAAAAATCACCAGTATAGTAATTTTTTACGTTGTTTAAACAGCATGTACAACACCTTTTTTATTAAAATTAGCAGCATTTAACAGGAGGGAGGAAAGATTGCAAAGCTTGCAGCACTGTGATCATCTAATGGCAATTACTCTGGTTTTGTGATTGTGGGATGCAGTTATCATGATTAAGACTGAGTCAATCACTTAGCACTAGTTTAAAGAAACTATCTTTAAACATTTTAGTGATATTATTTTCACAAAATAGGCACAGAAGGATGGATTGACAGGAAGAAAGCCAACCAGAAAAAACAGTGGTTTCCAAATTTTCTACTGATGTGTGAAGGCATAAAAATATACAATGTTGAAGGAAGAAACGGCAAAGACAGGAAAAAGTATATCAGGTCTAAACACAAAAGAAAAGAGAGAGAGAGAGAGCAAGAGCGTTATCCACCTGACCTAGCTTTGATCTCCTTAATGGGGCACTGGCTTCGTTCCAAATGTGTCGTCAGGGACAACGGGACAAGAAGAAGCTGATAAGGTAGACCAGCTCCGGGCTTTGGGGAGCAAGTTAGACAAAACACACTCCACCTTGACCTCCTTACTGCACAGAACTCATTATACTTCAGAAACAATAAAAAGGAAGAGAAGCAGAGAAGTTTTTAAGTCAAGAATTCAATAACACCTGAAGTTTATTTGGCACATCGTCAAGATTAATTCTTCAGTACTGTTGTTTACTCCATCTTATGGTAGTATTCTTTATTTGAGATCTGACTGTAAAAGGTCTTTATAATTAATAGTGTTTAAATTTAAAAAGGCTCATAAAGCTTTAGCAGACTTTGAAGATCCAAAGACCAATGGTTAATCAGTGGTTGGCCACTGAGCGTGTTTTAGATAGCAAAGGGTTTTATTCTCTTAATATTGCACTTGAACCCCTTTAACTCTCTCCTAGGCCCTCCTTCTCTCCTTTTCTATCTATCTCTTTCCTCTTTGAACTCCCCTGCCTATTTCCTGACCTCTCTGCCTCATCCGCCTGTCTCTCCTCAGCGGTCACATCCTCCATCTCTCCCAGGATTTGGGACTTTCTTTGATATTCTGCAGGATTAGCTCTGAGCTGTCTGTCGCAGTGTTTGGGTGTGCCTGATATAGGGGCTTTTGCAGTGAATCCAATGCCTATTACTACATTTTTATATACAGGCATCTACACAGACAGACATACAGAAAGCTTATGTGTTTTGGACTACGTCCTGCTGCAAGCACATGCATGCATCCTAAAACTGAAGTCAGAATCTATAAAGCCAAGTTCACACAAAAGATCCCTGATGCTAAAAGACAATTTTAGAGCATGGAAAGTACAGTTGCAGCTATACGAACTGAGCCATTGCAGCTCAAATTAGTCAGCGGATGGTATTGCCTCAGTTTAAAGCGCCATTATTCTGCCTCAACTCTGGTTCATATATATTTATTTTTGATGACTGCATATGCTCACAATCACTGTTGTTCAAAAAAAACCCTCTAGTTTTCATATACCCACCCCTGATCTCAGCTGTGTTCACAGTCTGTTTAAGACACTCTATAAGAACTCCTGTTACTGCAAGATCCTCTTCCTCACAAGGGCCTAGTCCGCTCTGATTGGTTGATCATTCTACTCCTGATAATTGGTTTGTTCAGTGCTGTTCAGCACCATGTTAACAACAACTAAGCATTTATTCTACCACAGGCCACTTCTGTTACCTGTAATGAATGAAGGACAGAATGGCAGGACACAAATGCACAACACCAGATCCAGTTATCAAAAAAGTTTATTGACAAAAAAAAGCAGAATTCAGTACACGGGAGATCAGTCAGTATTGGCAACAGAGTCCAGAAAACGTGAGGCTATAATCAGCAGACGAGAAGCAGGCAAGAGTCGGTACACACTAAAGGCTAAACTAACCAGGCAGACAAATCTGAGGAACATGAGGCATAAGACAGGATCAAGAAACAAACAAGATGGTACACGGCAAGTCTAGACCATGAGAAAGTGCTGGAACGAGGACTGTGAAATCAACGATCTGGCAACAAGACAGTGACAGACCGGAGGTTAAATACAAGAGGTGATTGGGGGTGATTAGACACAGTTGGAGCAGAACAATCAGGAATCAGGTGTAGGTTATTGTTAGTGATTTCAAAATAAAACAGGAAACACAAGACAAAACATGAAATGATGAAAAAATAGAAAAGGGAACTTAACAAACAGGATGGTGATCATGACATTATCAAGAGGACTACATTGAAATTGTTCTCATTGCCAGAGGGCTGAATTTTCCCAATAATGGGGGTATGAAATGGGGCAAATAAACTACCTGGCCAAAAAAAAAGTCACCACCAAAAAAACAGGGTCACACACTCTAACATTTCATTGGACCGCCTTTAGCTTTGATTGTTTTGATAAGCTTCTGCAATGTCACAACATTTGTCCCAGATCATAGCACTGCCCCTACAGGCTTGTACAGTAGGCACTAGACATGATGGGTGCATCACTTCACCTGCCTCTTTTCTTACCCTGATGCTCCCATCACTCTGGAACAGGGTAAATCAGGACTCATCAGACCACATGACCTTCTTCCAGTCCTTCAGAGTCCAATCTTTATGCTCCCTAGCAAACTGACGCCTTTTTTTCTGGTTAGCCTTACTGATTTTCTTAAGGCTACACAGCTGTTCAGTCCCAATCCCATGAGTTCCCTTCACATTGTGTGTGTGGAAATGCTCTTACTTTCACTCTGAAACATACCCCTGAGATTTACTGTTGTTTTTCTTCGATTTGATGAGGCCAAATGTTTAAGTGATCGTAGAACACGATCATTAAGGTTTTTTTTCTTTTTTTGGCCAGGCAGTGTATATATGGCTGTCATAAGAAGTAAAATGGACTTGATCTTGTTAAGGGCTTTTAATATTTCTGACTAGTCAAAGTGCTTTAACACTGCAGGTCACATCTTCCCATTCATTTATTGATGATTGAACTTTCTGTGTAAGTTAGCCAACAGTATTCAATAACATCTAAAGCTATTCACATCTCACTGGTGCAGCCGTGGATTGGATGATTATTTTTGTTATAAACATGACTTCAGCTAAGACACCTGTATTTTGAATAACTTGTCCAGTCTTCCTTTTATTTTCACAGATTTTGTTCAGATCTAAAGAGGGTTGAGCCAGTCATGACCATTTTACAGTATGTTTTCAACACAGGTGAAGCTGCCACTATTCTTTAACATTCTGAATGCAACATTGCATAAGAATTGAATGAATCTGAATATTTTTATTATTGTTTGCTGCTTCTAGTGTTGTGCCTTAACACACTAAACAAGGCATTCATTGACTCACCCAAATTTTTTTGTGAACCATGGACTGAGCATACATATTTTAACCCATTCACAAAATGTAAGTTAAATTCACTCTGGAGGGAGTGAATAGCAGTTTATATTTGCAGAGGCAGAGTTTCAGGTTCCATCTGGTGAATTAGATAGAAATCGCTTTGTGTGTGATGGCAGCCCGAAAGCTGCTGCCCAACCCCCATTTTCATTATGATTGCTTATTACTTATTTATTTTTGTACAAGACTGTTAATATGACCATTTCCACTGTGAAAATAACCACTTTGATATGGGACCTAATGGGGAGTCCTTGCTTTTACAGCCAACCTCAAGTGGACATTGAAGGAACTGCAGGGTTTGCTGCTTTGTACCATTTGCTTCATTTTTCAACACAGAAAGTTGGCACTAAGTGTTAGTACCTGATACTGAAGCTGTCATTCCTTCTCAGGGTTGATCCAGTTGATGTGGAGAGTTTTCATAAGCCATATTTCTTTTTGACAGAAGTAGAGGAGTTTCAGATTATGTTGTGAAAATCTGAAACCTGAAAATCGTAACCACTAGAAATCGAACCCCCTCATTCTCTTTTTATCTTAATCACCCTCCTCTTCCTCAAAATGTTATCCTATGATTTTTCAAATATTATTTTGTTTTCCATAAGGATTCCACTGAACACAGAATAACAACGGCAAAAAGACATTACAGAGAAGGGTTAAAGAGCTGCATGTTAAAGCTCATGGGAAACGCATCTCCAACACGCCAGGAGGCTTTCCTCACATTGATGGAGCGGGAGACGAGAAGAGGAGGATTGGGGGGGATCGAGCAAGGTTCACTGGTTCCCAAACTCCTGCAGAGCTTCAGTAGCCTTCACAGCCACCCTGAAACTGCTCTCACCCCTCCTGTCTCCCCTCTTTCTTCCCCTTCACTGCCCTCCAGCACTGCTCCCCAGCTTTTCGTCTTTTTTTCCCCTTTGTCCGTTCACCCCCCTTTGCTAAACACTCTCACCTACTGGCCTTTAACACCTCCTCCAGGCCTCTCTGTGACGTGTTATCATCCTCTCCTAACCCTCTCCCTCTTCGCATCTCCTTAAGAAAAGCCCCTCCCCCCAGTTCACCTCACATCTTTTCCGTCTCGCAGCTTTTGTTGTAACACATAAGCAAAATAATCTTCCATACATCCTCATACGAGCGTGTGTTTGTCTGCAGGGCTCCCTCCCTTACATCTCCGGGTTTTACTGTACACAGTAAATTACATCAGATCTGAGAGCCTGCTTTATGACTCTAGGTCAATATTGACTTTGTTGAAAAGCAGCAAGGTGGGAGAGTGATAGAAAGAGGCAGAGGGGGGAAGGAGAAAGATTCTGTTTGGGTGCCCCCTCGTCTTTTACGTTATTGAAATTGGCGTGTGCTCAAAATCAACAATGTTAGTATTTTCCTCCCTTCAGAGGACCATTTTCTGCTGCTATTTATTTATATACAGAACAAGGAACAACCTCCAAAGACTTGAAAACTGACCAAGCTAAAGAAAAGCCGATCATCCATAACAGCAAACATGAAGACTAAACAAATTCAGAGACCTCCAAAGCATTTTCAGGGTGAACGGGTAGGACCACAAATATTTCTGTTCATCACTCAAAAGACTATAACATAAACTTATCTCATGGTACCTGCTTTCTGTAATTTTTGTACTTTTTACAATGAGTAATCTTGAAAATATGTAGCACTGATGACACGACACTTTATGGGAAACATAAACTGGAAACAAGACAGTAACAAATGGGCTGTACTTCTAATCCATTCTGCTTTAAACCACTTGAGGAGGGGGAGCCAAGGCCTGAGAAAGAAAACTCATCAAACTGGGAAATCTGTCTCTTGAGGCCTGCTTTGCACTAATCTCACGCACCAGAACACACATGCAGGCACGTGCACACAAACACACTTGGGCTATACGCTCTTGTTGTTGTCAGGCCTCTTGTCTGTCTACACCACGTATGAGTTTTGGCATGCAGCCTTCCTCAGAGTGACAAAAAGCGCAGCATTTTGTGTCGACAACTATTCTTTACATCCCTACCTGGCCCCAGTGGGCTGGTTTAGAGGTGCAGGCAAGCAAAACCTCACACATACATGCACACAAGCTTCCTGACAGTCAGAAAAAAACTCAAACTCACACTTCCTCCCCACATTATGTTAAATCTCTTTGTCACTTGTGTTAATATGCATATATGTGTGAATTTGTTAGTTTTTCTCCGACATGAACCATACACAAATGATTTAAGCAATATAATGGTATTTTGTTTGTACCGCACCAGATGGTTCTCAGATTTGGCCAGCAAAAGCCTGCCTGCTGTGTCAACACTATTTACCAATTAGTACAGTTTGTTACTTACAAATTTGCACCACAACATCTACATGTAATCCTTGGATGAATATGCTTTACACCAATAATAATAACAATAATAAAGATTATTATTATGATCTTTATTATCTTTATTATGGTAATATAAATGATAACGCAAATATAATACCTGTTATGTACTGACACTTTTGAGCATTCTAGGTTAGCTTATAAGGCAGAGTAAGGACAAATAGATAAAAATATACTGAAAATATCAAAATAAACTACCAAGAGCACAAACCTCATTATCAGGTGAGTAATAGTCAAAAATGAAGAAAACATCAGTTTCTCCCACTGTTAACAAATCCTTGATAAAAAATCTGGATCAAAATCCAAATTCTGATTGCCACCAAAATCTAATCAATTCTCTCTTTTGCCATGACCAACATTCCCTGAAAATTTCATCCAGATCATATATCATTATTATTAGTTCATATAACCTGTTTGGCAGAAGTAACAATAAATACACACAGGATAGGTGTCTAAATAGAAAGTTGTCGGACTGGATATAGCAAAGGTGGATTCTTTGGGTATTTTTGAAATGTGAGAATTTCCTCCTGAGTTTTAAAATAGTCTTTCAACATGTGAAATTTAAAAGCATCCTTATCTACATGACAGGCATAAAACATAGAAATGCACTTCATAATGCTGTCAATAGAGTGCATCAGTGTATATGATATACACATTTTCTTTACATTTTTTCTGCAAATACTTTTTTTTTCAAATATATTCTATCTCAAAGTCTCCCCAGTGTTACACTATAAGTAATAACCATGTTAGTGACGGTAGCAGATGTTTTGAGCAATTGTTTCGTCACTGAGATTTCAAGCCAAGGCCTATCTTAAGGGAACAGTAGAACAGCTACTATTATATAAAATATATTCATGAGTACTCTTGTTGGTTTCAACATCACTGTGCCTCGTCTGAAATGTTTTCAAAGGTTTTTAATATTGTTTTGGTTGTTTTGAGGCTGGACCAACAAGACAGCAACAGTAAATGTATATGTAAGCATGATATTCACCCAGTTGGCCACACTGACACCAGCGAGTTATGCAGTGTTTATCAGCAGAAGACTGAGGTAAACAGAAGTGATATCTCACAATGTTACATCACACAGAGGAGAAACCAGCACAATGTTTCCCAAAAGGCAGCTTTCCTGTCTATATGAGGACACCCTAAACTGAGTTTCTGAATATCTCCATCATGGCAAAGTTTTTCCAAAATGTACATTTGTCATGGATGTCTGGTGGAATGGGGTTCCAGAGGCTGAAGGACTTAGACCCCATGATGGACATGCAGATGCATGCTTCAGTGATAGTGGGGATTTAAAATAAAAAACAGTTTCAGTTCAGAATAGATAACAGCTCGCTCAAGGACTCAATATCATGGACGTCTCATCAGAAGCTGTAGGCAGAAACAATAACAAAGAAGTCAAAGATGTGATCATGGCAAACATGTAACAGAGGTGGTCAAAATTGTTGTGTAATTTTACATTAAATGATGCCAACTGCACAACAAAGGGGGACCGAAAAGAAGGGAATAACATTAACATTACTGATGCGAGCTTGGAAAGACAGAGTGCTGTCAAGAATGATGGCCGGACTCTTAACCTATAAAAGGGCAAAATAATGGGAACTAGAAAAGCACTCAGAGAGCGCAGACCTCCGCCAAGCAGCTTCAGTCCACTTAGGCGAAAATGGTCCAATCCGGAAATGTTACAGAATCCTTTGGAAAATTCCTGTATCTGGATGGTGATCCAGATCAGTCCCAAAATCTAATTATTTCTTCCTTATCCCATTCCACACATTTCATCCAAATCTGTCCATAAGTTCTCAAGTTATCTTGAACACAAACAGACAGACAGGCTGACAGACAGACAGACTAAGCAGTGCCGGCAAAAACATAACCTTTTTGGTGGAGGTAATTATCAGTAGTGAGGGAAAATCTGTCTGATGTTGTTAGGGTGGATTTTGTGCCACTGAGAGGAACCTCTGTTTCATTTCTGCTTTGTTTGAGACAGTTGCAGAAAAGTAGGATTTGATTTCCTGTAGAGGGTCAGAGAGGGAATTGGGAAGAGGGGTAAGTTTGGTGGACCGGTAGAACCTGAACAAACACACATTTTCGGACAAACACTCTTCTGGACGCGTATGACAGCACACTTTTATTTGCTATTAAAAATGGCCTGAGCTGCACGCCACAATGCTTTGTGCCAGGCATACAATAGACCCTAATATTTCTCAGTTTGGATGCCTTTAAAATCCATTTTATACTTTTTGGTTTTTTTCAGAATTAGTTTTTTGCTTCCAAAGAAATACAGTAAGTTTACTCAGTTTCTGCCTCAAATATGTCATCATCATCATAGACACTACATCAACAGTTGTATGAGTAGTCTTTGTTTTCCTGCCGGCTAATAGTAATGATGTCACTGTGACTTGATATTTATCACTTTAGTCAGAATAAGAGCTCCCTGTGGTGGTTAAGATTTACTCAGTGTTTTTCAGGAAACTGCTGCCTAAAACCCAGCCCGGTATTTCACACACTCGCGTGGTTACACTTTAAGAGGTCAAGAGTAGAGTAATGTATGCGGTGAACCTCAGACCATCAGCACAATTCTACAGAAATGCTGTGCTTTTTTAGGTGTGTGTGCATGCTGTAGGTGGTAAAGTTAACATCCTCGTGAGCTGACCCTCCTCAGGAGAGGAAAAACATGCATCCATCAAACTGCCTGCCAGTTGGTAGTATTTGATTACTTCCTTAACCACCAATGGTTTGCTGGATATTTGAGGTCTGAGGACTAAAGTGGTCGCTGTTTCTGCCTCTGCTGTTTACCTTCCCAAAAGATGTTTTCTTTGTCTAAACAGGAAGATCTAATCATAGACAATCAAGTGGAGCATTTTCAACTTGAGGTGGAAATAAATGAGCTAGAGGATGTTTAAGCTGCACAGAGGTATAAAAGGGAGAACTGAGTTGTTGATGATGCTGTTGATCCTAGCTCCTAATTAGAAAACATGTCAAACTTAAACAGGGGCTTCTATCTTTGTTTGACTCTCCCTTTGTTCATAAACCACCTTAATGACTGGTTAATTGTCTGTGTTTTGGTCGACAGTGTTCACTGAATGAAACCCTTCCTCACTTCAGCTGAGGTCATTTGTGGGTCAGTGTAGTGCAGGGTCAGAAAGTAGTCCTTTCTCCTGCTGTGTCCTCAGCCATGTGTAGAATGTGGGTCATCTTCAAAGAAGCTCAAGTATTATCCTTCGACATAAAGCATCAGCAGCCTCCACGCTGGCTTGAACCCTAACTTCAGTTGAAAAAGTAACATAGGAAGCCAAGGCCAAGAGGGACAGTCTACTTTACCCTCTAAATTTGAAGCACACTCTCTGTAAGTAGGTCTGATTGATGTACACATGAGAATGATTTATGAAGCCTAACGGTAATTCTGTGTTTTAACTACAAATTCTACTGGTTTTTATTTAAGTTGATGATCATTATACGTTATTTGCAGCCTGGGATTAAACTGAAACACATTGGTTCTCTCCTGTAGGTACTGCACTTTAAATACTCCCATCACCCACATATATGAATGAATTTAATAGGGCAGTAAATAAGATTTTCATTGCACTACAGCACATGATGACCATATGTATAAAGATGCACATGTTTAAGCTTACTTTTTACTGTGGTCAAACTTTATGTTTCTAGATTAGCAAGAGTGGAGGGGGTAACTGCAAAAATATGTGACATGTTTGACTATAAGACTACATTTATCATGGTGCTCTCAAAAGGTCACTTGAGTGCATGCAGTAAGCTGTTGTGACAAATATATCTTTATTTTGACTATATGAGTTTGTCTCAATGACATAATATGGAGCAGGAGGTCATAGAATTCTAGTCTTTGCTCCAGACATTGCTTTAAAGTTTTTTCAGAAGGTATTGATACATGCAAATTAAAATAATAATCACTTTTATGATTTTCAGTGAGCAGTGTCATTATGCCTGGTTCTATGCATCTTTATGATTTACAAGTGCCAGACAGTTGAAGTACAGGGATGGATCAATGAGACAGGACTGGGATTTTTTTAGAGTGATAGTTGGAGTCTTAAAAGGACGAACATAAGTTATCACCTTTGTAGACATAAAAAAAATATATCAGTTGATCCTTGAGTTAGGGGCAGTATTTGTACCATGTCTGAGCGAAGTTCGTCTATGAGAGATATCACATTCATAAGAGATAACATGAGACCCAATGACCTCTGACCTTGTATTTCAAAATCTAACCAGTTCATACTTTAGCTAAAGTGGACATTTGTAGGAAGGCTGAAGAAAACACCCTCAAAACTCACTTGAAATATCACTTTTACATTGAAGTGTTGAAAATGAGTCCTAATGACGTTGCCCTATGACCACAAAAATTCATATCAGTTCAGTCTTAAGTCAGAGACATATGCGTGCTGAGTTTAACAGAAGGCCCTCAAAGTGATCTTTATATATTGTGTTCACAAAGAGGGATAACACAAGGCTCTCTGACCTGTGAAATTGAAAACTAACGTGCGTCATCTTTAAGGCAGAGAAGGTGTTTGTGCAATGTTAGAAGAAAATTCCTTGTAGCCTCCTGAAGATATTTTACTTACGAGAACTGGACAGACTTATGTATATACAAAAGAACATAAGCATGGACAACCTGAAAACATAATGCCTCCTGCCACAGTGCAGAGGCATTGAATATTGATCAAGTATTCACCTTTTCTCAGTCACTGAAAACTTCTGTCATATATATACACAAATTAGAAGTTAAAGTAACATCATAAATTCATTCGGTTTGGTGCACTCTGTCACCAAAGGTCTCTCGGTGCAAGTGCACTATCTGAAGACACAGATAGTGCTGCTGTGTGCCCACCATGGATAAGATGTGTTTGTGACCAGCCGGTTAAGACATGCTAATGTCAACTGACATGGCACAGAAATGTGTCTGAATTCGCACATGTATGACTGTTAGTGTCTCCAGCCCTTTGCAAACCGTTTGCACATGAACAGTGTGTATATTTATTAACCAGTTGTGAAAATGTTTGCTGGCTGTGGAAAAGTCACTATTGGAGCGGGATACTCAGTTGCATTCTTGCTAATATTTGGTATTTGAAGTTCCAAAATAATAAAACTAACCTGCTGATCAAAGAGGACAGAAGAAACGTTTGGAGAGAGATTTGTTCTTTTATTTTTCAAGAAAGTCTGAGACAGAACTGGGGTT
This sequence comes from Cetoscarus ocellatus, assembly GCA_037902135.1. Taxonomy (NCBI): domain Eukaryota; kingdom Metazoa; phylum Chordata; class Actinopteri; order Labriformes; family Labridae; genus Cetoscarus; species Cetoscarus ocellatus. Next base: position 1,976,188 of record JBAMNC010000525.1, on the reverse strand, counting down.
AGATGTCTCATTATGATGTGGCAGAAGTCCAAATATGTAACGACAATGGCACAGATACTGACACTGCCAAATGTTCAGTACAATATGTTAAGAATGATATCTGGGTTGTTTACTCTGCTGTCACATAATAGCATTTCCATTAGCCAAGAGGCAGATCATAAGATGTCCGTGGTAGGCAATAGTATAACCCGTTTGCAACTTCCAACAGCAACATAGTCAGCTTGGCATTAGACTTGCTGCCAACCGTTTCACAAAGCAATTCCCAACATGTTAAAGCTTGTCCAATTCTGAATCCAGTTTAGTTTGCTTTGTAGCTCTTTCTTTTTCATTTCTTAGCCTCTTTTGACATTATCGTCTTCTGTCTCTTAGCCTCAGCCATTTGTCAGACTACAAATTTTGGTCAAAGGCCTCTTTGTAGACTTTTGGTTTTCTAAAGTGTATTTGTAAAGTGACATGATAGGTATTTTCAAGCACATCACTGCATAATTTATGATGTTTTAATGTCAGTTGTAACAGAGAACAGTTGAACATTGCTTTAATTCCCATTTTTACAGCTTTCCAAGATAACATTGGTCCTAGATGTCACCATGACATATTTTAGAGGATTTTATTTTAATATTGGATTTTGCTGTTTCCTCCCTACTCAGAACAGTTTAATGTAAAACAGCTTTGTCATGTGCCTTCCACTGGGTTGAACCAATGACATCATAAGGGGGAAGTTTCAAACAGATTGTTTGAGCACACATTTTACAAAAGGTGGAACAAGAAGTAAAGGGAGAGGAAGATTTTTCTTACGTTAAGCTGTTTGTAAACAGGCCATGGAGACATATTAGAAACTATATTTTGCATTATATGGGACCTTGAATAAGCTCTTGCTGCATGGAACAGCAGTGGGATGCGCTGTTACCTTATAGCAAGGAGATTGCCGGTCCAAGTCTTTGTTAGGGCCTTTCTATGAGGAGTTTGCGTGTTCTCCCTGTGCATGCATTATTTCTCGCCATGTACTCTGGCTTCCTCCCACAGGCCTAAAACATGCTCTTTAGGTTAATTGGTGACCCTTAATGAACAAATATTATGCATTTTTAAGTTTTACATGTGTTTGTGTGTGCTTATGCACCTTATGGATAGAACTGATTGTTGATTTTTAGACTGTAATCCTTGACTATTCATTGACTATTTATTGAATCTCTTTTATCTGCTTTACCTCATATGTTCATCATTACTGTTTATTTATCTACTGCACAGCACTTTGATGACTGAATGCACTTTATGGGTTTTGCCTGATTCTTAGCCTTAGGCATTTAGTGGTTTAAGTGCCGTCCTTTTTCACCTGCGCTCAGGATTTTTCCTGATATTTCCTAATGCCTGTATGTTTTATGCTTTATTATGTACTGGTGTACTGATGCCTGCTGCTGAAAAACAATTTTCCCATGGAGTAATAATAAAGTTGAAGTTGGAGTAACATGTCCCTTCATGTGACAGAGCACAAGGCAAAAAGTCTGCAGCATTAGGACTTGATTTGTTGACAGTTGAAGTCCAATGGCTCATGGTAGCAAGTCCATTGCAGAGCATAGATGCTCGAATAAAAATAGAGTCATTGACAACATGGCCAAGAGCAGCACTGAACTGACCAATCACCACAGAGTAGAGGTGTACACCAATTGTAACGGACTGGGCCCATGTTGGGATGGGAGCCTTAAAGAGGTAGGAGCTTTAACAGAGCTCGCAGGCCAAGAAAGAACACAGCAGTATCAGGGGTACTCTGTATGTGAAAAGAAAAGGGATTTTTGGCATGGATGACTGAGGACGTACTCTGGCATTCATGAAAATGAATATACAAACCTAATTTAAAGCAAAATATGACCTGCTAACAATAATGAATGGATGGATCAAATGAGCTTTCAAAGTTATAGTAAAACTGTGCTTGGATCATACTATTCTTACTTTATGTTTCTCCATGAAAGAGGACTTCACATTTCCTCACAGCATGATGCTGCTTAAATACTGAGTCAATGACTCCATACACCAGAAGACTCAAGAGTAAGGCCAAAAAGTAGCTGTGCCTTGTTCTAAGTCCCTTGTGTTTCTGTTTAATGCCTCATCATGTCACCACAATCCAGTTAGCATCTCCTCCAAACAGTCTCTGGGACCCTGAAGCTAGCCGATGATCATATGGCCTCCAGGGGTTTATAGAGTGCAGTGTTATATCGTTAAGTTTGCAAGTAGACCACACAGAGCAAATGAGGGTGTCTGTGTCCTCATTAAAGCTTCGCCTTGGCAAACCAGAGACAGCCAATATACACAGAAGATTAGACAGTTAGCAGCTTGTTCAGATTTACAGCTGCTAGCCTTGGGGAGCAGAAAGACCAGGGGTGAGAGAGAACATGAGTTCATATATCTTTGTCTGGCAGCCAGATGAACAAACTGAGAACAATATGAGATTTTGAGAGGATGCAGAGAGAAAGAGGGCGATAGAAGTAATATTACAGATGGTGATTGAGTGTGAAAGGCCAGAGGTGTTACAGGGAGAACAATAAATCAGACAGTTTGAGAAGAAGGGAAATAATGAGGGGAACAAGTCAGAAAGATATGAATAAAGCAGATTCTAAATTTGGAAAATACAATATTTATTAAAGGTGATGTCAAATTAATGTGGTACTACCGTACCGCAGCCGTAGAAAACCACATCCCACACGATCAGTCAGTGAGACATGTCATCAGAGATGCCCAGAAAAAGCACTCTGTCAACCACATCTTTCTGAAATACAATCACGCTACATCATTAGCAACTTCACTTTTATGCTGAATGTCAATGATTCCTGTCAGCACCAGAAATCAGCCTCCTTATAACCTCAACTCGATCCCTCACCTTGTTCACATAAATAATCCTCCCATAAGAACAGGGGTCAACTCTTTTTCACTCTTTACGTCCCTTTTCTGTCTCTCTTTGATTTACATCCACCACATAAAAAATGCGGTCATTCTGCTTTGGAAAAACACAGCGCCTTAATTTCTTTGAGTAAATTTTAAGTGGCGTGGGCTCGTTTGGCGTGTTCATTGTAAGGTTTTGCAGACTCCCCAGTGTGCAGGCCCACCTAGTGTGACTCTGCACCTCGTAAAGAAATCAAGCCAGCTTTAGGGAGAGGCTTTTCTCCCTGTAGTGAGTGTTGGGTTTCACTGCCAGTGTGTTTGTTCAGTCACATCGAAGCAAGTAGTGTTAACAAAGACAGAACAAGGCAGTTTAGCCACCTGAAAGAGGATACACACATGAGCTGCACAAGTCCCCAGCTTCAATCACATTCTCCTTATAAAACTCATGATTCAGTTTGTCAAAAGTTTGATTCTGGACATGACAGCTGTGACTTCTCCTGAAATTGATTGCAGACTTGTTTTTACGTTACACTCACAACTAAACCAGATAGCCTGTTATAATGCTCACATTGTCTTTTTCTTGGCTCAATTTCACAAATACAAATATGTACACAATACACTGACACATTTGTTTACACATACACACTCTCCCCATCAAGCTGTCCCCACGGGACTTCTCCAAGCCAAGTTACTGACATGTTTGAGAAAACCACCAACACCACAAATGTCAACAGAAACAACCTTTATTCTTTGGAAAATTATCCGCCTTGAACATTAACCGTAGTGCAAGCACAAAATCATGAGTTTTCTTTACAGGGCTGAATAAATGCACATGCTATGCAAATTCTCGTTGATCCTAAGCACTGAACGGGTGCCAAAAGGACAAACACACTGAGGAAAATTTGATTTTCACTTTGACCTCTTTTCTTTCTTCAGAAACCAAAAACAAGACAATATTTCACTTCTATGTGTTCTATCTTGGGGGCATCAGAAGAAGTGCAAGTGGTGATCATATTTCTTTAGTATCCCCTTCTCAGCAGGCATTTGCTCCACTCAGTGTCCTGGAGCAATTCTTCCAGCTCCAGCAGCACCTTTCATGTAGGTTATCCTGACCTTTGACATGAAGAAGTGCAAAACATGTCAGCTTCTAGATTGCAGATATTTCTTCCTACCACCTCACATGTAAGCCATTATCTAAAGACAGACTGAGATACAGCTTATACCATTATTGATCAGTCATATCAATTATATTTTAACTTAAATTACATAGACCAGGATGAGACAGATAATGTAACACAATATGACACACATCCTAACTTACTTCCTAAGCACCTCTGCAACCAACCCTGGGTGCATCTTGTACGCTATCCTGTGTCCTTGCCAGCTACCAGCAGTCCAAAGCAGTCAACATGACCACAGTTGGCATTTTGGGTGCTGGTGCTGTTGATAAAATAATACATGGTTGCAGTTTTCTTCAAAGTCTGCTTTTCCCATTGCATATATATAAACAACTGCCTTGACCACTGGCTGCACTCTGCATCATGGGATGCTTATTAGCTATTTAGCTAACCTACCAAAAAGAGATTCAATGTTTAACCTGGAACAAGGAGGACGTTGAATGCCTCATAAAGAGATTAAAAAATGTTTATCAAGACTTGCCATATAAAAGTAAAAAAAAATCTCTGTGCACAAACGAGAGCACTGCTTATAAGGCTTGACAGTGTCAAAAAGTAATATCAGAGGTTATCAGTTAATATGGTAACTCTTTACACGTTAACACCTGAAGCAGTTTTGAGGGAGAAGCCTTGACAACAACTTTGACAAATAGACCTATTAGACCTATAGACTAATTTTTTAAAAGTGGGGGCTCAAATGCAGGAACTTTAGATTGCACATCGTTGTTATCATCCTTGATATTTTGCAATCACTTGTCATCAAAGTTGTCTGATCGGTATATAACAGTTGCTACTGCTGCTGATTTTAACCCCACTGGGGTGTGATGGGCAGACAGTTTTCCTATTGTTGTTTTTTTTTTTTTTTTTTTCAGATTAATTTGTTGATTGCATTACAAAGGGTAATTTACTGCTCCAAGGTTATTCGGAGACTTCCAGGAGATAACAACTTAGTTGTTTTATTGCTCAGTAGAATTGAATTCTTGTGTTCACATACATTTAAATGAACCAGGCCAAGAGGGAAATGTCCATTTGTGTCAGGACAATTTTTCCAAACAATCTAGGAATGAAAGCAACCTCAGAGACTCCATTGCTCTGGCCAGCAGAGATGGCCATTATTTTATTCAGGTTCATTTTTTGCTCTTCTTTGGTGGGATCAGCCCACCAACACTCGTCACTGATTTTCTACCAGCAGAAACATCCAGTACCTCTCCCTGGTCACCCTGTTGATAGCCCAACAAAAACCTCCCATGCTTTACTTCTGCTGTACTGGCATCTCTATCTCAGCTGTCAGCTCATCAGTTCCTACTTGTTCACAGTTACCGGCCCAACCAACATCACCTTTTTGTCATTCCGTCAGCGTTCCAGGGGACAACTTTATTACAAGCCTGTGAGATGCCTCGACCTGGTATCCCTGATGGCTGTTTTTGTATTTCCAAATCAGCCATCGTACTGTCTGACCTCCAGTGACCCACCCCCTAACAACATTGTCACTTGTTTTGTTATAGTTGAGGCCCAATCAGAACCCAAGTCAGCAGCACCACGGACACCCGTCCCTTGAGGGCAGCAACATGCTCCCATCTCTGTCAAGCAGGATATACCTTCTGCTCCAGCTAAGCAGCCACAAAGACTACATATCTGTTGAGTTTTAGCAAGTACATGGGACTTCTGTCCTGCAGGACTGCCAGAGACCAACTCCCCTGGGGTAGTGCCGCAGTCATTTGTCCTGTTCTGCACCCATCACCTGTGGTAATGAGCTGCTTCCTGTTTCTGTGGCTTCACAAGCTCATCTGCTGGTGTTAGACACGTGTGTCACCTGTTAAGCCTGCCTGGTACTGTTCAGAATTCCAGGTGCCGGTCTTCAACACTGCAATTTAAGTCAACTGCTTCTGCATCCCAGTTTGACCTTCTGTCACTTCATTAGTTGCCACACTGGAGAGGTCATATGTCCATCCCCACAAATCTAAGTGGTCCTTCTTTTGTTGCAAATCCTCAGGTAATCTTCAAGAGCTGTTTTGTCAATCTACCTATTGACTATCTTCTGTCTGGCTCCCAGGTGTTCACTTGAGGGCCTTTGCTTCTCCTCTGTCCAGCTTTAGTATAGTTTTAACCCCTCTTTGTGGCAGGTCCAAAGCATGCTCACATTCATACGTTGTTTTTCAGATTTTTTTAAGAGACACATTTTTACAAAAGCCCACTATCAACTGGGCATCAATAAGTTTTTCATGGTTTATCTCACTTTGCTGTACCTAAGCTCAAGTGTTAAGAAGCATTTTAATGAATATAGAAACTATAGCTACCACTTTGCAATCAAATGCCTCCACAAATTAAACAACTGTTGGATGGTGAAAGTGCAGTTATGGGTCAAGAAGAAGGGCTGGGGTAGATATTGTGGCAGTGTTATTGATTGGTATCCTATTTATTGGATGGTGTAAGTGCATGTTTGGTGACAAGATTTGAGGATAACATGAACTTACCAATTGACCTAAAAAACAGATCACTTCAGCCCCGAATCCTAGATGCCATCTGTATAAAGTCTGACGGAATTAAGTGTTGTTGAAAATTGTGTTCACAAGCAAGAGATAAACTTGAGGCCCCCTTACTTTGATATTTGACCTTCAACTTTAAAACTTCAACTTTTAGTTCTTCCATGAGTGACAGTGTAAATAAAAAAGTTTGACACTAATCCCTGAAATTTTTGGAAAGTGTTGCATTTAAGCAAGGGATACATTTGGAGTTCCCTTATCTTGATCTTTGACCTATGGTTTGTAAATTGAATCAGCCCACCCTTGTGTTGATGTGAATATTTTTGCAACTTTTGAAGATATATTTTCACCAGACTGGCCTGGATGGATTGACAACCCAGAAACATAATCCCTGTGGCCCAGGCTATCAGAGATTTTAGGTTGAAACAGATGTCCCAGCCCCTTTTTGTTTTCAGATTGTGTAATTTTCTTTAAGGATTTTGACCTTGTTTCTTACGCCTTTAACAACAAATAATCAGCAGCTTTCCTTCATTACACACACCTCTCAGGGGAAATCAGTTGATTGTAGTGAATTAAATAAGTTTTTAATTAGATGATAGGACATAATATTTCTTACATGCCTTTGGGGAAATAATATTCTGTATTGTTTGGTGTATTGATCTTGTAGTGGAAGATAAAGGTTTCCAGGAATCAACCTTGTGCTTATATTAACAGTGAAGGAGCCTTTACATAAGCTAATCTTTTGTTGTTGTAAAATGAATGACAAATACTTTTATAGTTTCCCAGCTTCATAATTTACTCATTACTGTCCCACCCATAGGGTTGGTCTTTTGTTACCACTTGTGTGACAGGATCAGACATGGATCTCTGGAGAAGAAGTGTTTTGTACTCATGGAAAAGTACAAGTAGAGCAAGACACAAGATCATTTTAGTTAAGGTGTAGCACAGAGAAGCTTTGCCATGATTGAAAAAGGATCCTTTTTATGCTGAAAACTCAGTAATAACATAAGCAGTTTCTTTCGAATTTATAACAAATACCTGCTCTGACTTAATGATGAACTGATCAGAGTTTGAAGGTCATATTCTAATGTTCTTTAGCCTCAAGATCATTGTTTGCTTGGGATCATGACAATTCAGACATGGTTTAAGGGGTTTTTTGGTCAAACTTTACACAAATACTGTCTGCGACTCAAGGATAAACTGTATTTTCCATGACCATCCCTTATTTGTGAAGGTGATATCAGTAGATTCCCTTGAGGGATTTCTGCAAAACTTTGCAAAAATATCTTCTATGACACAAGCGTTTTACGGTCATATGTACAATTGATCTGCTATTGGTGAATCCTAGGTCTTTGGTCATCTAGCCCTTAGTTTATCCCCTACTTGTCCATGCGTTTTTTTTTTTGTTTGTTTGTTTGTTTTTGAAGCTTAGCAGGATTTCTGCTAAACTTTGCACATATTTCCCCTTCATGACTTAAGATGATCACCCCATGCTTGGGAATGTGATGTTTGTGGTACACCTTGAAAGATTTGTTCCAAACCTCCAAAAATATCCCTTTCTAAATCATGGGTAAACAGATTAGATTTTTGAGGTCATATATCAAAGTTACTTTTCCTTGTCATCTTTTTTGCTTGTGACTGAGATTTTTGTCAAATCTGCACAAGTTGCCTCAGTAAGGTAAGCATGAGCTGGTTAATTATTGGTAATACTTGTCAGAGTTCATTCAGCCCCACGACCATTAGTTTCCAGTGAACATGACATTTGTAGAGGGCTTTGGTGGATATCTGACAAACTTGTGAAAAATGATATTTTTTAACTCGAGGATGTACTGATCAGAGGTCATATAATGAGAGTTATTTCGTCTCAAGATCATCACTTGCTTGTGTAATTTGCATCTTAAGTGTGCTTATTAGCTCTGTAAAACAAAGCAAAAATGTAGGACAGAAAAGTCTTTCTGACTGATTGGCATGTAGTAACATGGAAATCCTTGGCAAGGTTTTTGGTTTACGGAAAATACCCACTTACGCATGTCAAGACACTTAAGATGTGATACCTATCTCAACAGCAAATTATTTTTATTGGCAACTTTTAAGTTTCTTTTACTTTGTATGCCTGGAGGCATGGAAGACTTTTTTATGTTTCATAAAATTAGAACTAACTTTTAATATCTTCAAATAACATCCCGAAAGTATCTCCTTGTTGCTGTAGTCAGACTGAACATCCTGCTGTTCTTACGTAAACTTTTTCTAATGAAGCTTGTCAGTATCCACTATGGAAGATATACATTAATTTATTTCTGCACAATGACTCATCACCCACATCCTTACAGTACCATAAAATAGGTCAACTATTCTGACAGTGTCACTTTCCAAACAAACAGAGTGCACACATGACAGTCAGTTAGACAAATTGTCTGATGACATGTTCATTGATAATTGTAGGCTTCTCCTTGGCAAACCAACACAAACTCAGTCTCACTGGTTTGATGTTTTGTGCTATGATTATAATTCTGGCCTGAACCTCTTGCTGGGAGGGACAGGTGGAAAATTATTTCAGTCTAATCTAGTATTGCGTGTGGAGTTTTTGTATGTGTTCAAAGTGGTTTTCAGGAAGTGTGCCTTTGTCCTCTCTAAATCACATTGCCCTCAGCTTTGCCCTTTGGACCGTGGTTTTGGATCAGTGCCCATGTACATCGATGTCTGTATGTGTATATAGGTGTTCATGTGAATGTGTGTGTCCCTGTATTGTATGTGTGTGTATTTTAATCTCACACTCTTGTGCTCAGGAATGCAGTGAATAGCTTCTCCATGCAGGGGGGAGGTGGTGTTCTACCTGCTTCTTTTACCTTGCGGGGTTGATTTCCATGCTTTTGATTACATGGAATTCCAACTCGCACTGAGGAGCAAAAACACACACCTTTTGAAAGTACAGTACAATGCAGTGTAAACATGTCTGGACAAAATACGCAGGTATAAAACTGGAATAATGCTGCATTAATTTCACAATAGATTAAGAAACTATAAAATGCTTTAGGTAGGAAATCATAAAACTGGAGTTTACAGAGCCAGTTTGTGTATCAAAAGGTTTGTGATGCAATTGTTGACTGAGTTGCATTTTATGGGTTAGGCTCTTTTGATGTCAGGGAGTAAATACTTGTGGAGTGAGTTTACCAGGGACATGCCTTGCAGTATTCACTTTGTGGAATTAGAGGTGCCAGTTACTAATTCAGATGGAGCTAACATCAATCTACGATTGTAATAAGTATAAAAATGGCAGATTTATTCGCATACACATCACAGCAAACTATGCTGCCGGGCTTCACTGGTAGAACCCAAGGTCATTTACACACATCAAATCATCTTGAGGGCTGCATGAATCATAACATACATGAAGACTTGAAGGATAAAATGAAGGACAGCCATTAAATAACTGTCAAACACTTTCTAAGTCGGTAGAAAAATCTGACATAAACATAGCTAAAGGGATGTTCTTAAACCCTGAGTTATGTTAGGAAAAGAAGTTATACTGTTCTAAAAAGGAAGTCATTCAACCAAAGTGGATGAACATTCTTAACCCAACAAAATGTAAGATGAAATCTATAAAATTTCATGAACTATTGTACTGTTTTAGTCTTTTTATTTAGCTGCCTATTTATCTGTCTGACTGACTGCATGAATATATTATACACTGTTATGCTTATTTACAGAATTTCGTACAGGTCTCATCATGCTACATAAGTTCTTTTGGTGGCTGCTTCCAATATACATTTCATAACAAGGTAATGCTAATAAAAAAATACACTCTATGCCAAAAGTATTTGTTTGTCTGCATTCACACACATATGAACTTGAGTGACATCCCGTTCTTAATCTATAGGGCAATGATGTTGGTCCACCCTTTGCTGCTACAACAGCTTCAACTCTTCTGAGAAGCTTTCCACAAGATTTAGGAGTGTTTATGGGAATTTTTCTTCTTCCAGAAGCAATTTGTGACATCATCTGGGTGCATGAAATTGTCCAAAATATCTTGCTAAAGTATTAAGAGTTCCCTTCACTGGAACTGAGTGGCCAAGCCCAAGTCCTGAAAAATAACCCCACAGCATAATCTCCCCTCCAACAGACTTTACTCTTGGCACAATGCAGTCAGAAAAGTTCCGTTCTCCTGGCAACCACCAAACCCAGAATCTTTCATCAGATTGCCAGACAGAGAAACAAGTTTCATCACTCCAGAGAACATGCCTTCACTGCTCCAGAGTCCAGTGGTGGCGTGCTTTACACCACTGCATCAGACGCTTTGCATTGCACTTGGTGATGTATGGCTTGGTTGCAGCTACTCGGCCACGGAAACCATTCCATGAAGCTCTCTACACACTGTTCTTGAGCTAATCTGTAGGCCACATGAAGTTTGGAGGTCTGTAACTATTGATTCTGTTGGCGACCTCTGTGCACTATGTACCTCAGCATGAGACCCCACTGTGTGATTTTACATGGCCCACCACTTAGTGGCTGAGTTGCTGCTGTTCCCAATCACTTCCACTTTGTTATAATATCACTAACAACTAACTGTGGAATATTTAGTAGCGAGGAAATTTCATGACTGGACTTGTTGCACAGGTGGCCTCCAAACATGGTACCATGCTAGAATTCAGTAAGCTCCTGAAAGTGACCCATTCTTTCACCAAAATTTGTAGAAGCAGGCTGCATACCTAGGTGCTTGATTTTATGAATATGTGGCAATGGAAGTGATTGGAACACCTAAATTCAATGATTTGGATGGGTGAGTGAATACTTCAATATAGTGTATGTTTTACGTTACGTCATCTTTTCATTTAGTTCAATAGGAAGGGACAGCTGTTTTTGCTGCTTCTCTGAGTTAAGACCTGTGGAACAGCTATGTGCATGCCCAAATGCTTTTATTCTGCTTAAATGTTTGATGCATATACACTGGGGCTGGGTATTTCCAACAACCTCACGATATGATATGTATCCCATTATATGCATAAATTGTGGACATGAATACCTCTTTCATAGAATTTCTGATTATTCTTGTTCTTTTTTGTAAAATCAAAAAACAGCAAGGACATGGTTTACAGGGTCCTACGACTAAAGACACTTAAGATTAGGTTGTCAGGGATCTCAAAAATAATTTTACATTTGGAACATGAGCTTTGCATGTAGTTGTCTTCTACTGTCACTTCTTGAAAGGTGTATTTACAACTGCTGTCACAGCATTCGGGGCCATATTTATTCTGCAAAATATGTATCATTACATACTGTATATCAGCAAAGAGTATGTGACGATATATTGCCATATCAATATTTTTAGCACAGACCCTAATGCACACATATACCATGATCAGAGTGTGTTAATGTGTACAGTGAATGTGCAAAATCCAATCGTGACACTTTCAATCAGACTGAAAAAATATTGCACATGTAAACATTTCTTCTGTTCTCTGTATGTTTCATAAACACACATTCAAACCAAATGTAATATCTGAAGTAGTAAAAAGTGCAGCACAGTCTTTTCCCTCATCCTTCATGCCTGTTCTCCTGGTTAATATAATATTTTGTGGCAGGATTAGGAGCCAATTGTTTGTCCAGGCCCTCCAGGATTACACAGGACTTTTTTATGGTTTACTGTGGCCAAAGAAAAATAGCCTGATATGCTGCAGGTTTTTCAGGTCATGAAAAGTTGCAGCAAGATGGTGATGTTTTGATGCTTTAATATTTCTATGACAATTGTGAACATTGTGAAAGACAGGAAGAAATTAAGCTTTTACGGACCTCCCCCATAGCTTTTTCTTCTCAGTAAGTTCTTGCTGCTCTTTCCCTAAAATTATCCTAAAGCAGCTCAGAATGGGACAGAAAAAAATCACTTTAATGACCAAGGCTGTCAAAACCAAACCGATCTAAACCAAAAACCATGACAAAAAAATCAAGGTACATACTGAATCATTGGCTAAGTGTACTGTGTTGCACCCCAAATATTCAAGATTCACCCCTTATTGTTTAGCATGTTAGCATCCTAATAATTTGGTAAGCATATAACACAAACAACTGATCAAACTTATGATTTATGAAGTCCTTGTAAAAGTACTTGTATCAGATTGTCCTGATTAGGGCAGGAGATTGCAGGAGATTAGCATAAAGGTCTGATGACCATGAAATACCATGTCTATACCATAGTCAACTGTGTCGACACAGTTGTTTAGACCTTCAGCTAAGCATTAAAAAGTCAGTCGAGTACAGCTTGATTAAGGTAGAGAAGATTACAGAAGAAATATAAATGCATCATCCAGAGCACACAAATGTATAAAATAATGTAACAGTTGTGGAGTGTTAAACACCACATATATCTGTAGCACAAAGGTTTAAAAGTTGGAAGAAGTTATCTCGTTTTTTTGCAAGCTGTCTGCCTGGCTAATCTTTTAAGCCATATTGCTGTCAACAGTTTCTACAGGCAGTGTTTCTTTGGTGGAAGTATCCAGTAACACATAGCCTGTGATCAAGTATATTCAGAGTTTTCTTCGTATCTTAGGATGTTAAATCAGCATTAACTTCACCATGCATTAGCCTGGGGTCAAAACTTAAGGTCACAGGTCAGTTAGGGCATTCTTGTAAATGCCACTAAATCTGAGTAAATGGTTGTGTGTTTGTGTTTGTGATTGTATTTGTTTCGATTCCTGTGTGGTCGTCAACAGGCCTGGATTTCAGAGCTGTAGCTGGCTCACAAAAGAAGGCACACAAAGATAAGACAGTGTGTGCGCAAGGACAGTGACGTTAGCCGCGAGTTCCCAAACACACCTGGGAGATGTTCTCACAGAAGATAAAAGCTGAAAAGCCTATGACAAACACCATTCATTAAATGGCTGACACTGAGGATTGGATAAGATTTAACTTTGTGCTTTCTTTGAGAAGTTTGGCTTCTTTGGGGATTATTTAGACAGAGAGAGACAACTCATGCATGCACTTCAGAGATATATTAAACAATAACATTAGCTTTGCTCGGCTCAGTGAAGGTAGGCCAGAGTTTGTTTCCTGTCACTTCCACTTAACAGAACTCTCTTTACTCATGATCAATGATCAACATCTGTAAAATAGACATGTTATGTCAAAGGCCTTACCCTCCCAAACAACCCAAGATACAGTTTTCACCTGACTTTACCTGCGGCCTAACAAAGCATCTTATCATCATTTAGCTGACTGTTTTCATTTTACAGCCTAAAACTTTCATGTTATGTTCCAGTCTCTGACCATCATATCAATGTTTAAGTCACACTAAACAAAAAAGCTGATAAATAGGCTAAGCATAATGTAGACAGGTGTAAGTATAAGCTGGGAAACACTGTGGTGTGTTTAGCTTCCATATAGTCAGATTGTTTTCTCAGCAGTTGTCAGACAGAAAAGAAGCAGGGGCCTCATTTATAAAACATTGCGTAGGATCCATACTAAAAGTGAACGTGCACCCAAAAGCTGAAACAGACGTGCGCCAAATAAAAATCTGAGTTATAAAACCGTGCTGCATTGCATACAGTAGTAAGTGAACATGTCTATAACACTGCAGACTCGCGTGTTTATGATGACACGGGTCTATAAGTCTGATATGTGATGACATTATATGTATGAGATGAATCTGGCTTTTCTTCACCCCCTCACCATCCGTGCTGCCAGTTTCCCACATCTCCAAAATGTTCGTACGCCAGCATCAAAGTTGACGTACCGGTGTGCACATTGTCCCGCCAAGTTTATTTTTATAAATCACAATCTTTGTGTGGGAAGCGACTTACGCCACTTTCAAGCCCCGTTTTGTGCATAAGCAAGCTTTATAAATGAGGCCCCAGATCTCTATAGGGAAGAATTTGACTTAATTTGATTCACTGAGCAAAAACAAAAGTTTGGCTGGTACAAGCTGGGGTGTATGAGGTACTTGACAATAGCCAGTGATGTGGCTGAAAGTCTCAGCAGCACTGCACCTTAAAGGAAAACAAGATGAGATGATTGGTAAGGTACACCGCTGTTGCCAGATACCATTATTTTGCGTAATTGTGTGAGATTTACATAGAGAACCACAAAACTATGTTGGGACAAATGTACGATTCGGCACTATTTTACGATGCAACAAATGACTGTGTGTTCTTCAACCTGCTGAATCTCGTTCTAAAGAATTTCCACTTATGTTTACTCTGGTTCATAAAGGAAACCTTGTGTATCCACAGTAAAAGGGAGGTTATCCCACTCACAGTGGTTCAGTATTGTTTACCTCTGCCTTTATTGTTTCTCTCTGAATCCATATAGTGAAACAAGCCATTTTCTGCATAGTAAAGTAGTGCCAAACACGAAGACTTTCTGGAGTGAAAAAAAGTACCCTGATAGTTTTCAACACAGTTTTATGGCTCGTTTTACATAAAACTCACACAATTATGCAAAATAACTGTACCCACCAACAGCAGTGTACCTTACTGGTCGCCTCATCTTGTTTTTCTTTAAGGTGCAGTGCTGCTGAGAAGTCTTTCAACCACTTCACTGACTACTGCCAAGTACCTGATACAACCCTACTTCCAAAATACTGAACTATCCATTTAAGCATAATTTTTCATATCTTTAAGTGTCACGTAAAAGAGCCTAAAACATGAGTATTTGACATAAATTGAATGAACAAAAGGGGTCTTTGGACCTTTTATTTCCACAGAATCATGTTTTGGGCCCAGGCCTTTTTGAGCTTTCTTTGGTCCTTTTGTAGGTCTTCTTCTCATAGGAGATGAAACCTTGCTCATTTGATTTACTGCATTTGACTTACATAATCTTCTTGTACTTTTGTTGCCTTTCTCTGTGGTCTTGTTGTAGCCTCTGTCTAACGTAAGAGATCTCTGCTGGGATACACTACATCGTGGATTTGATGTTGATCAAAGACGTTATGCAACAATTGCTGAAAGTATGCTTTGTTAGTGGTTTTGCTCTGTTCATGTGATGTTTCATTGTTGCAATTGTCTCTTTAATGAATTAAGTTATCATACAACATGCAAAGGATGGAGGCATGATTGTGTTTTGTCCTTACAGGGGTTCAGAGTGGGATTAAGCAAAAGGCTGGAGCTCAGGGGTAAGACTGTCACTGGAAACCTCATGAAGAGGTAAAAGAGCAGCCACTCCTCAGGATTAGGTTGTTGGATTTCAGTACTTTGATCCTTGTTGATACCATGTGTAATGCAGTCTCTTTTACATGTCACATCTTAAAGTAAATATCTACAGAATATAGAGAACTTTTTGTCATGCTTTTATCAGAAGCTGCTGCATGCACCTTGACACTGTCTATACTGCACAAGTACATGGACAGTGCTTTTACATTGAAATGATGCCAATTTTTTACAGTTTAAACAACTTGTAGGAGTTGCTTGCACATTTTATGTCTCTGGGCCGACGATAGCAAGGGCAGACCTAATAATGCGATATCTCAACATTGTTTGGGCCATTTTCACCACACTTTGCATGAAATTCCTCTCTGGCTTTACAATGATCTGATCAGATTTTGAAGGTCATAGGTTTAAGGCCTAAGATCTCCAAGGGGAATGATTTCTTCATTGATTAAAAAAAAAACCCCAAAAACTCTATGGTCTCTTCCTCCCAGTCGTCCACGTTGCTGTCCAGCTCATCAGTGCCCACTCCTCCTCTGAGCTCCAGGCGGATGCTCTTCTGTTCTTAGGACTAATGCTGCACCCTTGCTTGGTGTTGATGAATTCTCTTAGTGATTTTTTTTTCAAACTTGCATCAATGTCCCTTCTGTCTCAAGGATAAACTAGACAGACCATGAATTCGTTTTTGTACTAAAACCATCAACAACTGTATTTTGCATTATGTGTGAGCTTTGAATTCATATAAGAAGTGAGATTTCTTTCAATCACATGACCACAAAAACCATGCAACCATACATCTAAATGTTAATTTAAAACAAGAAACAACCAAGTGTTTAATATCAATGACCTTTTTTGTTGATAAGAGAATTATGTGTATCAACTGAGATTTTTACAGTTTTTTGTATCTGAGTTTAAAGTTCTGATACTGTGATATTACTCTCTGTATCCTGTGAGAGGTATCTGCTACATTTGGAAATCCTTTAACATGCTTTTTGACTGAAGATTGACCTGAACATACCGGCCCTCTTCTGTTTAGTTCCACTTGCTCTCGGATTTGCATATTTCTTCTGTGTGACTTCTGGAACATGTGGTCCTGCCGCGCTAGTCCCAACATATCAGAATATGATCAATGTTGACAGCTTTAGCCTTTGGTCAGATTGACCTAGAGTATATGCTCTTTTTTCTCCGTCTTTACTTTCCTTTTTCTTCTTCACTGACCAAATGGGCTTGTGAACCCTTTGAACCACTTGACAGAGAGTACACACAAAAAAAGTCTTCTCACTTACTGGAACTGACCAATGGACCTGGCTGAAGAAAACAAAGTGGACAAATGTGGACGAGGGAGAAGAATCAGCTTCTCCATAGATAAAAGAAAGAATGTACAGCAGAGGACAGCTGTTAACTTGATTTCTTACTTTAAGTAAATGCTCATACTTATCATCCTCATATGCGAGCTGGATAGAGGAGGGTTAATACAGGTCAGGCGGACGCGTGCTTCCTCAGCACAGCACACTCTTCACTGCTTGCCAAGGTCAAAGATTGCAGCGCTGATTAGCTGATGATTTATACCACTGTTATCAGTGAGGGAAGTCATCTGTGTCACGTAGGGACCAAATTTCTGTCAGGAGATTTCTGTGACATTTGGCAAACACTGCCAAAAGCAGAAAGAGATGCTTTGTCCCAGAAGACAAGAGGAGTCTTTGAGGAGTCGTTTTCAAGTGAATTCAAGGAAATTACTGGGCTTCCACAAAGCGTCATGGCAACAATATATCCTTTCCTCAATGATGTGATACAGTCATTGAATCAATAATGTTAAATACCAACATTTCATTTTATTTTAAATATGAAACTGTGAATAGATTTCCTCTCTAATTTTATTTCCCACATTACTACCTTATGACTTTTATTGTTTACACTTATGACATTAAACACAAAACAGCCCAGGAAGGAAAAGGACGTTGGCATCAGGTTGGACAATGTTAAAAAGAAGTTTAAGGATGGAGTATGATAAGAGGTCAAATTGATTAGCAGCAAAAGATACATTTACTGTGCACTTTGCTCTTTTAAGGCCATTCTATATTATTCTTCACTTGATGATTATGATAATAACTCTATTTGTATTGAAATTTTAATAACAGGGGTTTCCAAAGTGCTTCAACATCAAACAGAACTATAGAAAAAGAAGCAAAAGAACCTATACACAGAAGATGTACCCTTAGCTGATTGTTTTGCAGGCTTTTATGGTCATCATAAGGATTGTAGTACATATCATCTCATGGTGCCAGATTAAAATTCCATAGACCACTAAAGAACCATCACAGTATAGTCCAGTGTTTCCCAAACTTATTGTTTGTCTGGTCTCACATCACCATACACATCAAGTCATAAAGACATCTTGACAGAAGCAGGAAGCCCTGTCTTAAATGGGTAGCATGTGGCAAAGGGGAAGAGTGTAGCTATTTTGTTATCCACTGTTGGATAAGTGATGGATGAAGCTAAAGGTTAGATAAAACTCAATATATAGTCATGTCTCTTGCCAGCAGAGAAATTTCACGGTTATTGTAAGGGTGGGAAAGCCTTGCTGTTTGTATTTACACATGCAGCCCACCTTGCTTAATTCAGATGTTTTTAAATACTTCTGGGTATGTGTGATTTTTTTTTTTTTAATCTCATGTGACGTCTGGTGTAGATTATTTTTTGCCTTAAGTCAAGTCCTCCCACAAAATTTTAAATGGTCTGCAAGCGATGCTAGACTTTTTTTGCCTTTAAAAGCCCCTCCCTCATAGATGTAAGCCCCACTTTGGAGCCACAAACTCCACTTTGACAATAATTATGTGTGCATACTGTAGCTTTACATGAAATCACTGTCACTGAGCTGTTAAAGGAGAAAGACAGAGACAAAGGAGGGGGGTGTGCAATGATGCCTCTCATTTATCACCAAACCCAAGTTAAGCAGCCAGACTTCTGGCCAAGTAATCTCAGTACTATACCAAAGTGTTTCTTACTAATAAAGCCATTCCAGAAGAATGTGAGGTTAAAGTGTTGAACTTTATTTAGCCTGCAACATATTTAAATCTACATTTAATCAGCCTTAGCAGGCAGATGCCATTGAGAGAAACTGAAGTAGCACATACTGTGGATGTTTCCTGCTGTTGGGAAAATAGCACACACAGTATGCTAGTGATGCTGACGTATGGACTTTGCCGGCATTACTCTCTACACCAGCTTTACTGCAGGGTTACTTTTTATTTCCAAAAGCCTGGAAAAAAATGTTTATCTCATTACATTTGCTCATTTCTACAAAGATTCTGCCCAGCAAACAAAATTAACATAGGTCATCTAAGCTTACTGCCTTGTTTAACTCCAGAAATGTTTTTGTTTTCATTTTACAACAATTGACTGTTTCTAGTACTAGTTACATTACACCAATCATACACCTTCAAATGTATTTGTGTCATGACATTAAGTTTGTGCAGCCCAAGACTGTTTCTCATGAAAAGGAAAAAGGAAAAAATACAGAGAATTAAACACAGGATCTACTGTTGACCCAGTTCAGTCTTGATCATGTTGATAATAAAATGCATGCACATTGTGTAGGGGAATATGACTAGGAGTGCTGCACTGTTGAACCGCTGTCATATTGCATCTCAAAATTACTCTGCAAATCCCAACATTTGAAAAAAACACATTATGTTTCTTTCAGTTATTTTGACTCTGAAAATCAAAGATGCGTAGAAGATAACAGACATAAGGTAAGGGAAGATTTTATTGTTTACGTCACAAAGACAGCACATATCTGATCACATAAGTTTCCATCATACAACCCCCCTGAGCTTAGTTTGTACTAAGTCATAATAGAAGAGAGGACGCTGATGATGGATTTGTAGTATTCGTGCCCAGTAGTTTAAGTAAGCCTGTGGAAATGGCAATTATGCTCTTGGTAGTGGAAAGTCTTTGTTGCACTTTACATTCAGACATAGTGACTTTTATTAGTGCATGCATGCAGGGGACAGTCAATCATTAATAGAGTAAGACCAGAAAGCACTTGACTTCTATTTATGTATTTGACTTTTAATAGAGCTCAGGGCGTACTTATGTTCGAGGAATAATCAGTAGGGGCCTTATTGGTATAGAAAATATTAAAAGGGCCACATGTTAGGACCCTATACATATTTTTGAAAAATTAAAAACCTCAAGTTGTACTTATTTTGGCTTCAGCTTATCAGTTTCCTCTCAATTTATCCCCGAAAAACAAGTTTTCATTTTGGGGTTGGGGTCTGCCACAGGATTTGAACACCTTTGAACACCATAAAAACGGGATGCTGAGAAATCAATGGATGGATGGTACCCCGCATGCTGTTTATGTTGTTCTAAGCAGGATGGAAGGAGTACACCTTGGCTGCTCAGATACTACAAAAATTATAGTCATAATAATTTCCATCACATCCTGTGGGTGTGTTTATGTTAGCTTAGTTTCTCTGCCTGTATTTTCTTACATTTAAATTACCGTCACATGTTTTTGATACAATGACAATAGCACTTTACAAGGAAGCATGGAAGGGTACACCCTCTGTTTTTGCTGGCACTTCAAATACATCTATCAGCACAGTCGGCAGTAAGTCATCAATTAACACAGTCATGCAGACCATAACGAGAAAGTTACAACAATGCAGGGCGGAAAATTTTGTAGAAATGGAGTGCAGGCGAGTTCTGACCACTGGTCATCTGTTGCCAACAAGTATTTTATGATGAAATTTAAGATTGGTGTTTATTTTTTACCTTTTCTCTCAGACATAATGTATGTTCGCGGTTTATGTCTACCAAAACAGGTAGTTACATGGAGCCTTCGGTCTTTTTGTGCCTTTTTGTGGTATCCTCCAGTAAAACACGTCACATATAGACGAGTATATACATAAAAATGCTCATGACACCAACAGACGTAAATGTGAACGCGAGGACAAACTGCAAATGTATCTCAGGACTTGGGGTTAGGTACCATTTCAATTTTATCAGTTTCATCTGTTTTCATTGATCTTCATTTCAGTTACACATTTTTTTGAGGGTCAAATATAATGACTGTATTAAGAATAAAAATCTGCCTTGACTATATATTATGCCTTGACTATATCTTTTTCATAGTTTAGCCAAACTCATCAGCTGTTGTCCTCCATGATCCTCTTCTCAAAACTTTATAACTTTTAGTTCTGTGTCACAAATGACCCACTTGGCACAGCGGGTCCTTCAAGATAGGTAAAACAATTGAACTGTGATTTAATCCTGAAAGGTTTATGAACCTGTAAGGAACCAAAAAGCACAACAGAAACTCTCATATCCTGTCAAAATATAGATAGAAATATTAGATCCTAGAAGTATTAAAGGTTTCATCATCTGTTTTGATGCTTAAACTTCAACAAGCATTGGTTCCATATGGTTGTTTTCCCATTTTTATAACAATAGCTGCCTTCCTGTCATATCCTGTAGCTCTTTGACTTTTCAGATTAACTCTGGTATGTGCCTTGGTTCCACCTGCTCCTCACTTAAATTACAACTGAGAGCAGTTTTGAGGAGAGGGGCAAAGCAAGCATCATGTTGTAAAAGAAAGAAAAGCCTCAATTGTTCATTGACTATACATGTTAAAAACTATGGAAAGCACAAGCAAAGCATGGCATGCAGTCAACCTGTTACCTAATCTTCATTAGCTTGTGTTCTTAAAAATGAGACTCAAGATTCAAAATTGAACTTGAAACTTCATGTAAGGTCCAAAATGACTCATTTTCAACAAGTTTCCACCATTTCCAGATGTTTTCAAACATATTTTCCAAGATTCTTGATCAAAAATCAACTAAGATATCAGATTGTGGCATGACAACAAACCCCTCACATGGGCAGAATCCCACGGCTCACTGCTCATTCAGAAATCCTTTTTCGTTTCTGTTTTTTGGACAAAACAAACTGAACTTTTCCTGGTCAAACATGAGAGAAAATACTGGAAATCTGGGGGAATTCCACCTAAACAAAAAGAAAAACATTTAGGCCTTGGTATTGGCTAAGTTACAATACAAAATTTCTTTCTCGGTCATTGATGGGCCTGAAAATAAAACAAAGACAATGTGACTTCAATAAGTAACAGTAGGCAAGATATATATAATAAAAATGTAATCATCGAGTGAGATTTCTGTAAAACTCTGTATACAGGTTGCCTCTAATCAAATACCCCCATAAGGAAATCAGCTCCATTTTGGTTTTCTTCCTGTATCATTATAGTGAAGTCTGTACTGTTTTTGGCCTGTGTTTCTTTGTTTTTACGGATTGCCTTTGTTTTATTAGCCTTAATGTTTTTTTTAATACTTCACTAAACCCATATCAGTACTAACTCAATAATGCTAAATGAACACAACTTGAGGATGCTTTTAAGATAAAAAGCAATGATTTGGCTTTTATTACGAAACTCTTCTAGGGAAGTATTTGTCATCAAACTTTTCACAGAAGTTAATGTTTTTAAAAGGAAATAATCATTCTTTTCTGTTGTAATTCAGATGACTGACACTGCAGTGACCCGTCCTTGCTGACGGGAATCACCCTGATGACGTGAATAAAAGTGCCTCAGTGTGCAGATGGATGCAGGGGAGGCTGTTTGTTGTACGTGCTGGATAGGACCACCTCATTAAAGTGTGTATGTTTTACCCATGTATGTACAGAGTCAGCACAAACCCGGACACGTTCTCACTCCTGTACTGTATCCACTGTAACCTTGCCCACTTGAGTGCACGCACACAGACTCACACTCTGAGTCAGCAGAAACAGGAGCTTGGTGGCACCGTTAATGAACTCAAGTGTTATTCTTCAATTAAACTTGGGACGCGTATACAGAGCCAAAGAACTCCTCTCTGAGCTACTACGGTTACATGACAACCCATCTTTTCTTTTTTCCATCACTCAATCTGCCTCTCTGCTTTCCTGCTCCATCATGCCTCAATCCTCTCTCTACTGGAAAGTCCCATTGTCTGTCCCATTTTCCCAATTATTTGCATTCTAAGGCATGAGTTGTAGCAAGCAGGGCTAACATGTGAAACACATTGCCGCCAACTTATGTCATTACATTCTTTATGGTCTCTCTCCACTTCCTCTGTCTATCAATCTGTCAGCGTGCAGGAGGCAGACACAACAGTGATAGTCCTGCAGTGAAACATCTGTCCAGTAGAGGGTGTCACAACTATGTGGAGATCATGTGGAAATGTGACAGACAGCAGCTCAAAGATCCTAAAATAGATTTGTTTTCAAAGAATCTCTGTAACATTTTCTTGACCAGAGATTTATGAAAGATAGTTTTAGACAGTTTACACCCTAGACGTGCATTTCCTTGTTTATTTTAATTAAGCGTCTGCCTCTTGGACAGTTTTGAATTGGTCTCAGACTTTCAATCAGAAGAATACAGGGGAAATAATTAAACATTAATTTCCCCTCATTTGGCCAAATTAATAAAGCAAAGTCCGGTTCAGTTTAGGTCAAAGTGTACTTAAATTCACTATTAGGGCAAAAGACTTTACTTAGGGAAATAGTCTCTAAATGTATCCGTAATAATTAGGTTGTGCTTTTAGTTACTTAATGGATCTCACTCAAAAATATTTGATAGCGCTATAATGTGATTTTTTTTTTGTAAACTAAAAAGAATATTAGATGTTCAAAATACCTCAAAGTGAACCAGTTACATTTGTCAGGCTGACAGATGTTGCTATAATGTGATAAAATAACATGGAGCATCCTGTATTTCAGTTTTCAGAGTCAGAGTAGGGTTTTTTCTAAGAATATTTAGACTTACAAGGAGTTTGACTTGATAAGTCTAAATATTCTTCGAAAAAACCAATATAGGTTTTTTCTAAGAATATTTAGACTTACAAGGAGTTTGACTTGATATTTTGGAGCAAGAACAGCTGTAAAATTTTTCATTTTAACTTTAAAATAATGTAAATACAATAACATAATTGTACAAAAGTGGTGTGAAAAAATATATAAGCCGAATAAGTGTAATGATGAAGCCAAATAATGTATACACCGTATATGCCCATTATGACGATCATTGAGAGTAACAAGGGATGCACAGTGTTTTTGATAGTATAAGTTAATAGCTTTAACAGTTAATTGTTGGCAGATCTGCTGATGTTTACTATCAATATTACAGCCTAAAACATCAGCATTCATTTCGTGGAGTTTTTCCAACCTGGTGGTAAATTAGAAGAATTACATTTAATTTGAAAAACCAGGCTCCAATGAAACAAAAAAAACTTCCTGTTGGTCAGTTGATACAGTTCTGATCATAGCTCCTAAAAGGGCAGATGAAGGTTTTAAACTCACTGTTCGAACTACACTTTGCTGACAATATAGCTAAAATGCAAATAAAACAACCTTTTATTTCAATGACTCAGTGCATCAGTATTAGCTGAAATAAGTCTGGAAATATCAGCATGTCAGATATTAGCCAAAAAAAAAAAAAAACAGTATCATGCAACCTCCCAAAAAATCATACACAACTAAAACCTCCTGGGAGAATTTCTCAACAGCAATGAGGCAGCCGTAAATTGATTACAGTGACTCAGTACAGCCTACAAAAACAAACAAAATCATCAGCAGCAAGAGTTTTCCTCTCCTTTTGGTCATTTTTGATCCCATTAATGCTGCTGTGGGGTAGGTGTCAGATAAAGCCAACAGCAGCATGCTTTAAAGTGGCTAATTTTACAATCTCCAAGTCAACAATTAACAGTTAGTGAAAAGGGTTTACTCCTTAAAGACAATGAGGGGATAAATTTTGCAAAAGCTGTTCCTAGACCTGTACAGAAAAAAACAACTGCAATGGTATAAGCAGTCCTGCTGGAGCTTTAAAGCAAATAATTAAGCATCCACTGTGTCTGTGTGTATAACTTAATTTATGTGTGGTCCATACATGTATGCTGGGGTGGGATTGTATGCTGTTAGAAAATACAAACCATGTATGACAGTGGCTCACAGGGGTCCCGGACAGACAGTAGAGCACCTGGACGGAGTTCAGAACGAATGTAGGCAGTAAAGGAGAAATGGAGGTCCTAGTGAAGCTCTCTGGTGGATGAATAACATTCACCTCAACGTTAAAGACTCTCCTGAGTAGTGGTAGGGTAGAAGCCTCAGAACCTAAGATCAACTCCTTAATGAGAACTTGTGACCCAAATTTCCAAATACTTGGAACCACACTAATGAATTTAGTGGGAAGTGTTGTAATTCAATCTCTGTATGGAACAGAAACCAACTGATCATGCGCACATATATTTCATTTTCTTTGTTTCCTGTGAATCCAGAGACTGTAAATATTAGTTCTTTCATCAAGATGTAAAAAATTGAATACATTCTTCAGTGAAAACAAGCTGTTAACTCAAGATAACAGAAACTCATACCTTAAGATATTGAGGACAACAAGAATGCTCTCAGTATCATATCAAAATGTAGTCTAATATGGATTTGTGTCCACTCTAGGCTTCTTCCAAACATCATGAAGTTTTTAGCATCCCTCTCAACACAGCTCTTCAGTTTTGGTTCTGATCAACCACCAGTGTAAAAACATAAATAAGTTTTCATATGTAAATGGCACATGAACAGGCTTTAACCTGTGATTTAGACTTAAGCATGGATCAGTGATAGAGTTGGCTGTTTCTCAGCTGAAAGGTTGATGGTTCAATGCCCAGGTGCAGTTGCATCATTGCATCACTGCATCGTCTTGGGTAGGACACTGAACCCCAACTGGCTCCCTGTGATACATCATTGGCATATAGTTGTAAATAAATGACTGAAGTTTATACTCATGGACTATTTAAATAGCATCCTCTGCCATCGGTGTGATTTTGGTGTGATTGGTCAATAGTGACCTGGGGTGTGAAGGTACTTTGAGGTGTCAGGGGTCTGAAATGCGAATTCATCACCAAGCCCCTTATATCATTTTATCACAGTTTAATTTAAGCTTAAGACTTAGGAGGTTATGTTTTGCCGGCATTTGTTTGTTTGTTAGAGGATGAGTCAAAAAATCCTGATCAGCGTGTAACGAAATTTACAGGAGAGATCAGAAAAGGACCAATCAGTCAGATTTGTGTGGTGATCCGAAAGCCAATGTGGATCCAGAAATCCTTTTAGAGGATTTGTTAACATAGCAATTTAGGAGTTTTCCACATTTTTGCAGATAACTGGAAAAGTTCTCGAAGGTTTTGGATGACAGTTTCAGTGAATGTTGGCAGGGCACAAGGAAGAAGTGATTAGATTTAGGTGGTGTTTCAAATCCAGATGATGATTCAGGATTTTATCAAGGACTTGTAAACGGTGTGAGATAGGGCAGTTTGACAAATACTGACAATAATCCAACCAGCAGTGTTGGAAATGTCTTGGCAGAGGTTTGTGCTCTCGGAGCACTTCTAGTTGTGCAACATTTTTAATATCCTTCCTGGCATACAGATTTATGAGTACTTCTACTGTTTCTAAATAAAGCCTGATGTGATAAAGATGATGGTGATTTTATGATCCGATGTTAAACTGTAAAAAAGAAAATCAAAGTTCATAAAACTCAAAATTTCAAAGAAGCTGTCTGCATTTGATTTTGAATTTAGGCCATAAGTCATAATTTTGGGTTGTGAGAAAAACCAACTAAAGTAAAGACAATCTCGGGCAATCCATAGAAACACATATTTGTTGTGACTGATGGCATAACACTGCGGCAAACTTTAATTCAGGATTTATGTGAGGCATATTCTCAGAACTTGGCCTGAGCCTGAACCAAATGCTTTAAGTTTTGACAATTTCAGTTAAGAAATTAGAGAAACTCTGCATGAAAAACTTTATGACGATAGTTGAGATAACTACTTTGATTACGTTTATAACACAACGAAAAACAATTTGTTTTGCTCACTGAAAATGTATTTAATGCCAACAGATTGAAGTTTTCATCATTAGCCTACAGTATACTGCTCATAAACTCCACTGGAGTTTATCTATTAACGACACTGATACACCTTATTTAGAAGAGCAGGCATCACGTAGACCTCTGTTTGCTTGTCATTTCCCATGTGACGCTGTTCCCCTCCGTCATAAATCCTAATATGTGCAACCCTGACGGTCTCTTTCCTCCGGCTCCTTCCTCTCTTCCTCCTGTACCGCTTCAGCTGTTGCTCGAATACAAAAATATCTAAAAAGGGTCCTGAGCAGCGGTCAGGTGGCTTCGTCCAGCCGGGACATCACACAGAAAATCCTTTCTTCGTCAGTGGTGTGACGGGGAGGAGGAGGGAGTCACGACGCGCTTTTTCCGACCTTCCGTCAGCGTACTGGCGCGCGCTCACCGGCGCGAGGCGGTGGATCACGAGCGGCAAACGTTGCCCGTTGCACGCACACATTTAGTCGGCGTGGGGAGGCTACGTGTCGCAGTACACACTCTCTCTTCTTAACGCTGAGGCTGAAGGTGTGCTTCCTCTTTTAATGGGTATTTAGAGCACGAAACTGGGAATGAATGCCCTGAGTGCCCTGTTTTACTGGGTTTTTTGTCTTTATAACTACAGTTTGTCCGGCCAGAGCCATTAAAGACCTATTTCTTTTATCGGGTTAGAAAAAGAAATGTTCACATTTCCCTATAAATGTAGATACTGAGTTGACAGTTTTCCCCTGCAGTGTGATCATAATGTGAGTGTTCAGTCTTTCTTACTGATACATTTATGTTAATTAATCACAGAAAAAAATACATTATTAAAATTATTTAAAGACTCATCAGTGACCATATAAGAATAGCTACGGTTCCAGGGCACTCCACTGGCGAGCAACTCAACGTTCTGCCTTACGTTTTTAGTGTTTTATTAGTTTTTATTGGCTTTCTTTGGTGTTCTGGCAACCCAGTTGCTCTGCTGAATCTGCCACTGAAAAATGAATGTGACTGTATCATTGGTGTTTATTGTTGTATTTTAAGACTTAGACTATTATATAAACATGAAAAAAATTGCCTGTGATCTTCAGCATTATTTTGACAATGGGATCCACAACAAAATAATATAGAATTATAAGTAAGTTATCAACCCTTGGCATTACTACTAAGGAAAGGAAAATTGACAAGTGCCTTATTTATTGACCTTTTTTGGCTCTCTGATTGGTTTGCTGATCCACCAACCAAGAACCCCCCCCCCCCACACACACACACAAATAGC
Source organism: Cetoscarus ocellatus (assembly GCA_037902135.1). Taxonomy (NCBI): domain Eukaryota; kingdom Metazoa; phylum Chordata; class Actinopteri; order Labriformes; family Labridae; genus Cetoscarus; species Cetoscarus ocellatus. Next base: position 1,948,331 of record JBAMNC010000525.1, on the reverse strand, counting down.
AACCATTTCTGGGCTACTTTGGTTAGATGAACTTTTGCCTGGGCCAAGCCTTGTCAGTGTGTTACCTTAATTTCATTATTTTAATGTGGTTGTAATGTGTACAGAGCAACAGTGACCTCAGGTGTCCACAATGTGATTTGGGAGAAGCCCATATTGGTGGTTAAATGCAAAAATAGCATCTTCAACCACATGAAAACCAAAGAACATGTCCTTAAGGACAGAGAAACAGTTTCCAATACTGAAAAACGTGTGATATTCTGATAGCTGTAATCTTACTTATTTATGATGCAGGGGGAAGTAGGGTTAGTTGTATTGTTGGTTGTCACAGTGCTCATTACAGCTAAACCATGGTACTTTGTTTCATCATGTGCATTTATTTTATTTGGCCTGATGACATGGTCTTTTATCTTAAAATTTTGTGGATTAACACAAAAAAGTCAGTGGAAACTTTTTTGTAATTTAGTCAAAGTATTTTTTTATGTAGTTGTTCTGTGTTGAGCTTTTGGGGGTAAACTGTTACTTTACAATGAAATGTTTACTAAGAAGTGGATGGTATGTGATTCAGTTTTAGTTGTCTTGTTAGTATTGTTGCTCAAAATGCTTGAAGAGGAGCAGAAGATTTTGCTGTCATAGCCCTAACAAGCTCAGTCGCTTCAGCAGCATGAGCACAACACTGTATTCTGATACTGTTTCTGTTGTTGTCAGGATACGTGCATTCGGTTTAAGTAAGCAATGAGGCTGTGATGTCATCATTTCTGAAGCTATTTGTATTCATTGACCACATGGAAATGCTCAGCCAGCGTTTTCAGATTTATCCACTCTTAGACATATTTTCATAAATGTGTGTTTTCGGGCACCTGAAACGTAATATCCGTGTGGATAAAACGCCTATGAGACTAAAAGCTTCAGAGGATACGCCTGAATTCACCTCCGTTTGGTTGGTCATCATAGGGCTTTGAGGGGCTAGTTGTCACACACACTCAGATTATGCCCTAGAGTACAACTCAAAGAAGTTATAAACACAATCTGTACTGATGACTATTGTACTAATAATGGACAGGATTGTAAAACTTATTTTGTTTTCTGGCTCAAAAATGAAAAAATTACACTTTTTTAACCTAAAACCCCATCGTTGACTATCGGGAATGTTTGTTGTAGTGTATCTGAGCACCTTTGATGGTCAGTAACTCTTATTTAAGGCAACACATAAAAATTAAATTCATTCCTCTTAAAAAAGTGTGATAACCAACCCCTCTCTCCCCTGCTATAGACAGCTACATTGGCTTAAGACTTGCATCGAACACCAGTAGGTTTATAGTTGGTAATGTGAGTAGGCTGTTAGCAGCTTTTTGAAACGGTAAGAAACTCACAGTATTTCAAATGTTGCAACTAGGACTGAACTCTGTGACGAGATTTTGTCCAACCTAGCAACAGTAACCAAGAGAGGCGGGGCTTGATAATGGGTCAATTACTTATAATTAGGAGAGGAATGAAGTAATACAGAGTGTAGTGCAGTAATGTGTCCTAAAATGCATAAGTGAGTAACCTTTGTAGCACTACTTGTTCCCTCTACACAAGTCTATGAGGTTTTTGAATGATTTTTTTAGATATATGCTGCAAATAGGTTTGTAGTGAATAAAGAGGGTTTTTTTCTAAAACATAAAACACATCAGGAGCTGCCTCACTTGTGAATTTTAAAGTGTTGCTTTTATAAAGGGGTGGTTGCTTAACTAAGACTACTGAGTTTGTAAGGAATAATGAACTTTATCATTTTTGAACCTCTTTAAAAAGAAATGATGGACACACAATCAGGGGCATCACCAGGAGCCGTGGGTCCCATGAAGGGATAACATATGGGGCCCCAACTCAACAACCCGAGCTGACCCAAAATGAATGCTCCAGTCACATCTCTCTTTTGCAAGGAAACATTTTAAGTTTATCATCATAGGGAATGTTCAAAATACCTTGAAACTGGTATTTCTATTAGTACAGTCTGAGGAAAATCCCTTCTTATGGTAATAAAATGTGTTTTGATTGATAAAAAAAAAAAAACAATGTCTATATAGCCTCATTTTAAGGGCCCATGCTGGTAATGGGCCCTTAGAATCTTATTCATTTTTGACCCCATATGGGACTCCTGGCCACGATCACAGACTTCGTCAGGTCACACTAAGAGGAAGTCTTTTGTAGAAGAGGATGTAATAAGGAAGTCTGCGCTGAGTGAACATTTAATCAAGGCTGTCATGTTGTGGTTCCATAGTATCCTTTTGTATCCAGCAGATTATGTTATGACTTCAAAAAATGAGGAAGAAGTTTTCATTTCTGAACAATTCCATTTTTCTTCCTGGCCACAGACCTTGTTGGCCAGCAATAATCCATGCACTGAAAAATGGCACAGGCTCTCTGTAAAAGGAATCATGATGCCCTCTTACAGGTTGGCCTACAAATATATATCATCCCTGCACTATTCAGTGAAACTCTGGAAGTTATAGGCTAAATGAGACAAAAAACTATTTTATGAGGAAAGTTTACCTGCAAGCAGTCCTTTCAACATTTTATGATACAAGCCAATAGTTGTAAGCAATTAATCAAAATGTTTGTTATTAAATGGATTTTTTTTTTATCATTTTCAGTCTTAACACAGTCTAGTTCACATTGTTGATTACTAATATCTAATAGGATGCTTAGTGCTGTTTAAAATGCACATATGAGTATTTTAAGGGGATTTTACGCACAGATAAAGTGGGTGATATTTCAGTCGGTAGCTCGACTAAAAAAAATCACAACCACAACATCAGGACGCCCTCATTGCCCTTTTTTCCTCAAACACAAAGAATAAAAATAGCCCGACACTTCTGATCCCAGCTCTGCGTTTTTAATAGCTTGCTGCTGGTGTAGTCACATGAGTCGAAGTCTAATAGGTGAAACTTTTGAAAAAAGAAAAAAGAAAAAGCTCCGAGCAGCGCTCAGCTCATATGGACACACCTACTACCGCTTTAATGATCTACCACGTCTGCTGAGCGCGGCTGCCCGTGGCACATTATGGAGAGACGGAGACAGAGGTGGACGCGTTTTTCTGGAAAGAGCCGAGCTGTGACTCAGGAATAACCAAAGAAGACGTGAACACTGTATTTTATGTAGACAGCAAGTTTGAAAGGGACGACAATGTGCGCGCGTGGGTTTTTATTTCACTGATCCTGCTCCGTGGCGTCAAGTTGCACACCGGAGCAGGGAGAAGTTTCAGATGGACAGACACTTGGAGAGACAAGCATGGGATTATTTTTGTAATGAGGATTGCTATACCGTGTCAAGAAAATAAAGGTCTGCTGCGGAACAATGTGAGACGTTGTGCGTCTTGGATTTTTGTGTTTCTGGATATTCTGAAAGTGATTGGCAACAGTTGAGAAAAAAGAAGTTATGCGCAAAGCAATGAACGCTGCGACCCCGGGACCAAGATGGATTTGCCATTACCCCCTGCCCCTTTTTTAGACAAGTTTTAAACCGGCCTGCTCCTGTTCCTGTTGTTGTTTTTTTATTGTTGTGAAATTTATGTTTGAGAAGAAATCGCCACATTGGCCCTTTGGATTTTAAAACGTCGCCTGCCTTTGGATTGGATTTCCAACACGATGAACTTGATTGACAGTTTGACACTATTATTTTTGACGCTGTCAGCTGTCAAGGTGAGTCATGTCTTCCTGGGAGCAAAGTGGATTTCAAATATAAAAAAGGAAAAAGCCTAACTCGACGTGTATTTGCGAAGTGACGCTTGGTCATTAATGTGTAGCTCGTCCTTGCCTTTCCCCTGGCTAGGTCATCGCTCATGTTTAAACAAGCCCAAATGTTTTGTGACTATGAGGGGATTTAAAGAACCCAACACTGTATAAACCAAACACACTCACTCGTGGGTGGTGTGCCTTTTGTGTTGTAAATGTGAAGATTTACTTCAGTTATGTTATGAAGTTTGAAGCTAGGTAGCAGGCCTGCTCTAAAAGCACCTTGGAGATATGATTACGCTTTAAAGGCGCAGTGGCTGAATTAGGACATGAGCAGGTTCAGTCCTGGCACTGAGCACACTCACATGCTCCCCGCTTCAATAAGACGACTCTGTTCACACTCAGAGTTCACTTTCAGCACTGAGCAAGCACAACTTCACAGATAAAACCGGTTGGCTTGGGGAATTTTAATGGCACTCAGTGCGCACTGTAAATCGTTTTCCATATAATCATTAATGAAGCGCAGTGCGCCCCGGGAGGCTTTGAGCAAAGGTTTGAAAGTGCAAAAAGCAATAAGCCACTTCAGTGGGAGGTTGCATATTTTCCCATGACATGATTTGGCTTTGAATTATTATTTCTAACTGGAATTTCCCCTCAAAGAGGACTTTGATATTTTAAAGACACATCCAGGGTAATGAAATCCCCTCCAGAGTCCAGCTAAGTGTTTATTAAACTAACTGGTTGATTCAGTGACAACTTATCCAGCGAATCAACGCTCAACAAGATCAGGATGCGGTTTCAGCTGCTCAAAATCACTCATCACTCGGTTTAGGGGCCGCTGTTCGCAGCCTCACACCCATCTATTAACAATACAGAATATGGTTGTGTTTTGGTGGGCTGGGGGTCCCTCGGCCCACAAGGCTGGACCCTCACGCCACCAGAAGTGGGTGGAGACTGACGGACCCGCACAACCGGACCCTTTTTGAAATCTTAACCAAGGAATGAAAAAAATGTTTGAATATTTAAACATAAGCCAGTGCTGCAGAAGGATCTCACGCAACTTTCTGGAGTTATTGCGCGAGAGACTTTCATGTGAAGCGAAAGAGAAGCGCGCGGTTGTGCGCGTGAAAGCCAGTGAAAGTTGTGCGTAATGTGCGCACGGATGGAAAGTTGCCAAACGCCATTGTAGTGCGCTGTAGCTGGTGTTGGTGACTGCAGCTCCCCGTGAGGTATATCCTTACTTTTGATGGTAACTTTAATATTTCGTCAGTCTGTGTTGCTGCTGATAGAAGCAGAGGAGGGACACCGTGCAGATTTGGTGACTGAAATGAAACCAACAAAGTTTAAGCAGTTTGTGAAGTTTGGTCACGTCGCTGATGTGGCAGAATTTAGGTCAGCTTGTTCACACATAGGAACTCTAGTCAAATATTTGGCCTACTGAACCCTTAAATACCAAATACATCTTGAACTCTGGTGATTACAATACAGACAGTTTTTTAGAATCTTGTAATATGTTTCAATATATTTTTATTTACATTTTTATTTTTATTTATAAGGGGATTATTTTCCTTTCTATGTATGGCAAAATCCCCTTACTAAAAAATAACTAGATTTTTCAGAGCTTATGGAGGACATATTATAAGTAATTGTCTCTTATATTTCCCATCTTGTTTATTAAATTACCATAGGTAATGTGCTTTATATTGTTGTCATTTTCTGGCTCTGACAAAAGACAAATGTCAAGATCCAAATATATATTTGCGCAACCCAGGCTAAGTAAAGGGCACCTGCAGTTGACTTTTTTCAGACCTCTTGCACAATCTACTGTTACTAACAGCTTGTTTTTTTCTGTTTTCCCCTCCATGCAGAGTGCCCACATACCGAGGGAAACAGAAAGAGGTCCAAATGATGGTATGTGTCTCAAAGGGCACCCTGGGAATAAAGTCTGCTCAGGGCTCCCTGGCTGGCACACAGATTGAAAGGCTGGTTTGAGGTTCACCTTGATATTAAAGGGAAATTATCGCCTCCTGGTGGACAACTGCACACTCTAACAATCCTCCTTAATCCTCCCTTCTTTTAAGTGAGAGCCTCTTCACCCCTTGAATCTTAGAACCTGGATGTTTTCATCTGGAGAAAGCATTCCTGCTTGTTTGAGGTTAATCTGGGGAGATGTTGTGGTGACCAGACTCAGTTATAGAAAGGAATTTTACCCTCTTGGCCGTACAATTTCATTTTGCAAAATCCCAGCGTTGCCCAATCTAATTTGGACAATCAGAAGCTAAACTTTTATGATATTGTTCAGGGCCAAGTTTATTTGTTTTGGCTTCCCAGAAGGCCAGTCAGGCTGGGGTTGTTTTAGGCTCCGAGTGATGTTTTGGAGGTGTTGTTAGGCTGTGTGCTAATATCTTTCTCAAGAGGAGAACTCCTGCAAAGTCAGAGAGGGGTGGGATGAAGGGTGGGGAGGTGAGCAAATGATTGGCTGTTGGCTTTAGGGGGATTGAATCCTAATGGGTCGGATATGAGGCTATAAAAATTAAGTCATAGTCAAATTTAGTGACAACTTGAAGTTATGGATTGAGTTAAGACAGCTTTATAGATGGAGAGTTTATAGTTCCAACAGGAAATTGCATAAGAGTGTGCTTGAAGGTTGTTAAGCCAACTGCAATAATAGATAATGACATTTTTTTTTATCTGCCTGCCCACTATTTTCATTCATATTTTCTTTTTTCATTGTGTTTAACATTGATAAGTGAAAGCTTTAATCCAAAGCTCTGCTACCATTTTCTAAGCCTCTTCTCTGCTTCCTCTTTAACCAGTGATCCCTTTAATGGAAGTCTACAACAAGAGTTTGTGCCAGCCACGGGAGTTGCTGGTGGAGATCTTGCAGGAGTACCCAGAGGAGGTGGAGCACATCTTCATACCATCCTGTGTGGTGTTAACGCGTTGCGCTGGCTGCTGCAACGACGAGATGCTGCAGTGCATGCCCACATCAAGCTACAATATAACAATGGAGGTCAGCAGCTTCGTTTACACACAGCATCTTCTATAATGAGTGGAGTCCTTTTTAATTTTTCTTCAAACTGACCTTTCTCTGAGACTTTGTTTAAAACATCTATGTGGCACAAAAAGGCCATTAATGCTTAATTTTTGCACACGTTACACCAGAGGGGCACAAGAGTTTCACAAGTGTCACTCTGACATGTCGAGAGCTCTTGTAGCACTCCACTATGTGCTTAAAGGCTGCTCAGGTGTGACTCCTGGATTAAAAAAAACAACTGTTTTAGGAATGGGAATGGAAAACCAGTTCCAATTGAGAACTGGTTCTGACTTGTTTTAGGAATAGATGTAACTTGCAGTTATTCATTATGGTGGACAGAAGACAAAGGTGGACCAAAGTTTTGCTTTGTCATCCAACATGATATCAACAGTGCAATGAGTATTGTTTGATTCCTGCTCCGCAAGAATTGATTTGAGTATTTCTACAGAATTATTTTAATATGTAGAATTGTTAATGACTTGGTATCGGTAAAGTCCTATCTATTCCTATCCCTAAACTGTTGTTAGTCCAATGGTGCCCAACATGCCCTTTGCTTACAAATGTCTGTTTTTTACAATTATCTATAACACTCTAAAAATAGAAAGCAACTGCAGTGTCACTGTTAGCCTACAAAAAACAAAAAACAAAAAAAACAAATCTTTGGTTTAGGAGCAAGACAAAAAATATTCATTGACTGTGGTGTAGACATTTTGAGTCACTCAAACAGACACCTCACACTGGCCTCTTAACCATTTTGAAGATATTATTTCACAGTAATGAACTAAAACACTTGGACCGGGTAAAAGTGTGCTTGCTTTGAGATGGAGATCTCTGATTGGTGTTGTTAGTAAACAGATTAGAGAGCCAATAAAAAGTCAATAACAGGAGGAGAATAAAACAAGATGAGGTTTGTGTCAGAGGAAAACAGTGGAAAATGTTTTCCTCTGTATTTATTTTAGGAGACATCAGATGTTTCATCTACAGCTTTATTTTGGTCTTTTCAGTTTCCCTGCGTAACAGTTTGGGACTTAAAAACATGAATAATGATTTTAATATCCAATACTGCTTTTTGTTGTTAACTTTTTCTTTCTTCTTCTCTTTTTTACAGATAAAAAGAATAAAACCCCAGAGGCAACAAAATGATATTTTCATGAGTTTTACAGAACACAGCGCATGTGAGTGTAGGTAAGAAACCCTCAACACAAACTGCAACAGACATGCTCTCAAAATGATGAATAATAAAACAGTTTTTGAAGTAAAGGTTAACGTAACACATCAGGTAAAGTGATCATTGTCTGACACAGTAAACAGATGAGTATCAGGCATTTTATCTTTGTTACTGTTGCTCCACTGATCCTAAAAAAGAAGAGAGCAGGTTTAAGCATATCCCAGCAGACATCCTGAAAATTGTTTTCACTTTATCCTCATTCCATCAAATGGCTCACCAAGGGAGAAAACTTGTGTGACTACAGTGCTGCGTAACCATTCATTTTCTACTACAACATGGGAAGGTAATTACTGGAACTACAAAGGTGTTGACAGCTTTAGTTATTGATTTATTTCATAAATATTGTTGATCCCCCTATTCACAGTTTAATGACTAATTCTGGGTAGATACAATGACTTTTTATTCTTATAAATCTTTGAATCTTAAAGTTGTAGTCGCATTGATTCCTCCTGCCCAGATTTTAGTTGTGAAACATGATTAGTGTCACAGTAGCACTGGTAACTTGCATTGTCCTCCTACATTCAAGCCAAATCCTAAAAGCAAACAAACATAGTGAGGGGAGAGTACTGGCTAAAACCAAGCTCTTTTATCATTTGATGCCTCTTTTCTGAGTATTCAGATGCAAAACGTCTTTGCCTCATTGGTCACAATGAGTCTGTAGAGCCTGCGGCTATGAGGAAATGTCACTCTGGCCTTGCAGCCACAGCTTTCTTAATACCTCACTGTAAAGCCATTTAAACGTGGCTGTAAATGTTAAGAGCTCATCTATAAAGTTTAGAGGCTGCGTTTAATCTATTTAGCATTGTTTTAAATTTTGACTTTACTGCCATGCTTTGGAAATAATACAAGAAATACAAGGCTAAAAGACAGATCAAGAGGCAGAAGCCAAGTTTTGCTCTTTATATAAACAGACAATAAAACTGTTACATACAGCACCACTTATTAACAGCTGTTTACCATAAAATACCAAATAATAGCTGGGGCGTTTATTTGTTTCAATCACTGAGAAGACCAGGCGTTTATTTGGGACCAGGCGTCTATTTGGAAGAAGCGTTTAATTCCTTTCTCACAAAAATCTTGCTAGCAAAAAATGAAAAAATATGGTAAATGTAATCATATTATTTATTTTATACCAGTATGAATATCACCTTTACGTTTTCAAGGCAAGATTACAGTACCATAATTCTACTTTTGTCTTCTTCTTTCAACTCAGCACTCTCTAAACTCTCTTAATACTGGTAAGGAACTAGATAAGTTAAGGTCTTACTTTTTCCCGCTGTACCGGGGCCATGGCGACCAGGAGCAATGTACCGGTAACTGATGTGACTGGCTTCCTGACGTTAGTTAAGGGCAAGCGACATGCAGCGGCAGTGACAGCGTCTTCTTCTTTGAATCTTTAAAGCCCTAGTATGTAAGATTTCGGCTTTCTGCTCTCTAGTGCCCTAGACGTAGTGGTCGTCGAGTGTAACTGCACTGTCGTAAAACAGAGCGCCTCACACCAACGTGCATTTGTTGACATACAGAGGGAGGCGAAGCGAGCAGACAGGACGTCCCGAGAGACAAATAAACCATGCGGACTGATAAGGTACAGTCTGATCATGTTTCTATTTGAATAAATCACTTTTCAAGCGTCAGCTGTCAGTTGGTAGCTCAGCGTTTGCAGGTGTGTAGCCTGCTGTAACTTTAACCGTAAGCTGTGCCTAATAAATTGGACTCGGCGTTTATTTGGAACGAGCGTTTATTTGTCAAAATGTACTGCTACACCATGCGTTTATTTGGGACTCGGCGATTAACTGGAACTTGGCGTTTATTTGGTATTTTACGGTACATTAATTATGAGCTACCTATGTTTTAAACAGCTTGTGCTTCAGCAGCAGCAGTATTAAATTTATTTTCAGGGCAGGGCATTGAACAGGGAGGGAAATTGTGGAGAGAGATCACAGAATAATGAGAAAGGAATAGAGCTACAAGTCAGTCTTGAAAAGTAATCACTGACACCAATGTTCTTACATTAAACCTACAGCATAATGTTAGACAACATACTGCATTATTTACTGACTACTGCTTTCCAAAGTTTGGACAGCCGCCCCATGGAAGGCCCCTTTAGGCACTGTAGGTTGACCATGAGAAGTCATTTATGATAGATAAAAACGTGTATATTTGAAATTGCATTTTAAATTATTGTAAAATACTTTATGTAATGTTTTAGGTCCCTGAATGAACACAACACAGCCAGTAGATCCAACTTAGATTTTAATTGTTTTATTATTTATAGTCTTACAAACCAAGATAATGTCACATTTGTGTTAAACTAATTAAGGACACTGTTAACTATCTCACTGTATCACTCACTTCCAGATTGCAAGAATTTTGCAGGGCCTTCAAAGACTTAATTTGGAAAGAGTACATGGAGGTAAAAGTACGTTAAAAAGAGGATTTCACTGAAGAAAACAAAAGAGCAAAACTAAACATTCACAATGATATTATCTGTTTATGCAGAAATTGAGGTAAATTACTTAGACTGTCATTTGTGAGGGTTTTGGTGGAATTTAGATGTTGTGAGCTGTGACCTAATTTTGGAAAATGTTGTTCTTAAAAGTCTCTTGCATATGGAGAGAGCAAAATGCAATTACAATTAATATAATACACAGAGAAAAAATTTACTATTAATGAAGTTGGTTATTTGAATAGGTAAAGGATAGCTGCTTTAAATGTTTACATTTAGAATTGATTTAAGTTGATTAAGAAACAGAAAAGTAATTCAACATTTTTATAGGGAAACCAATATTTGGCGTCACAAATCTCACAATGAAAAGTTGTGAATATTGTGTGTTTATCACAGAATAGAAATAAAGTAAACTTTACAGGAAAAAAATAAAAGGAAAACATTTAACAATAATAATCCATATATTTGCCATATGAGGGAACTGGTTTGTATGCTGACAGTTAGTGAGAAAAATCAAATTATTGTGTTAGTCTGACTAATACTGAGCTCGTAAAGTAGATGTAAATATGCAAGTTTTACTTCAGTTGTGCTAAATCAAATTTCCCAAGTCAATTTAACACGTGGATATGATTAAAGAAACCACAACAACACACCTAGGTTTGAGATTGATTTGCACATATATGTAAATCCCTCAATTAGACCCAAACTGGACTAGGCAAGCTTCACAGGCTGTGTGCCAGTGGAGGTACCAGATGTGCTCGGATGGTCAGAGTGCTGCGCCTGCCACTGATGCTACACAATATGATTACTTGGATGCTTTGCACTTGATGGATATAAACAGATGCAAAACACATCCATCCACACATTCAAATTTGAAAATGCTTGTTTTTGCATGCAAAAAGAAATATTTTTATTGATAAAGAAAATACAAATATATATTATCTGAGCTGATCTGGTTAGACCTGGAAAAAAACCCCATTAAAACTACATCTGTACCATCTTCAGCATACAACACATTGAGAGATGCTACATCACCGTACAAAACAGTCATATCGTTCATCTTGACCAGCAGGCACAAGACCTGAGCAGATCTGACCACCCAATCCCATCTGGTACCTACACCAGGCCTTGACCTGCTAGTCTACCAGCATAAATGCTGAGCATACCTCAGGACACTATTGTTTGCTGTCATTGATCACCTCTGGCTAGAGAGATGGTATTCAATACATTTGTACCAAGAGTAAACTGCAGATTGTATATGTAATACACAGAGCTGACATTCTTATTTTTACTGCGTTAGATTCTTACTTGTTAGCAGCAGTAACAGGAGGACGATTCAGTGGTAACTGGCTGAAATGTGGGAATATTCCTACTTGCAGTTGTAGAAGCAGGGATGTACCATCTGTGAACCACGTGCTTATATTCTGAGTCAAAGATGACAGAACACTTAAAAAGCCTGAATCAAGTTAAAGATGTTGCTCAAATAAGTGTACTGACTGATGACTGTTCTCTGAAATGCTTGTGTACATTTAAAAAAAAATCTGTGCCTTATTTTGTATTTTAATGAGTTGTTAAGACATTGATATGTATTGATGTTATGAATGATGCTGGTGCAAGCACTTCATAGATGGCACTGATAGGATAATGACCCTGTTAGTGAACATATACATGCATATACTCCTGCTCTTTTGCATAACTATCATGAGTTATCATATTATTTTGTCAAACGGAAACTTAACTGTGTGTCCGTGACCTTATTGAATGAAACACTGTTTCCTAACTCTTTTGGCAAACTGCACGCCAGAAATTTTTGTTGCTCCACACGCTGTTATCGGCAGGAGTCGTCACTAAGAGGCAAAGTGAAACAAACCCTGAAAACTTTCTATTGTAGTCATGTTTGTGCTTGTGTGCAAATGTGTGTCTGTCTGTGTGTGTACACAGTTATTTCCTAACAAATCAGGTTCGTTTGCTTTTGAAAGTGAAAGGCAGTTTTATCACGGTTTCTGGTAAAAGACGATGACATAACACGATTGAAAAAAGAGATTGATGTGAGCCCGCACATGCAGATAATGAGCCTCAGAGCAACCATGATCTGGATGTGTATCTGTTTACCAGGAAACAAAAGCATGTTGTAATCTAATGTCACATTGTTTTGTTCCTGCCTTACAGGTTAAAGAAAGAAGTGAAAGAACAGAAAGAAAAGTGAGTACAGCACTCTTTCTGCATGAAGACTGGGTCAAACAATGGGGACTTGAGATCTGATCTTTCTCCCGTTTTGCTCTGCAAACAAACTCTCACTTCTCTGCCGTCTGCAACTCTCGGCCTTTCTGAAATTATCCCACGTGCTATTTCTAACCTAATCCCTCGTTTTTGTGTTCTCACTCTCTCTACCTTTCAATTTTTCTTTCACACGAACGATGACATTTAATTAAAGAATTCAAGCGGAAAAGATAAAACATGAGATAAGTGCACAGCTCTCAGGTGATAAACATGGGGAATACCATCTTAACTCATTCAGGTGAATAAGTGACACTTAAAGGTCATTGCCCTCTCGAAATGTGTCCTTTACACCCTCTCTCCCTTTTCTATCGCATCTTTACATTCCTCTCCCTCTTCTCTTTACTGTTTATGTCCCACTTAACTTCTGCTACTCTGGTTACTTGCTCCTCTGATATAGATAACAGTGTTTTTAAAGATGTGTTAAACCTGAGTGTTTATGGTTCTTGCTTAAGTGTTTGTCCCATCCCATGCCACTGAAGTCAGTGTGCTAAGGGTCATTAAAACACTTAAATCCCTCTGCTTCAAAAAGCCGTTAATATCAGCAGGTTGGTTACATTTTGGTTTTTACTTTAAGTATTCAGTTATATAGATAAAGCCAGTTTTGATGCCTCTCTTTAACCTTGTATTAACTGTTTACGAGTCAAGCTTAGGTGGCGTGTGTCGACAGAGTGATTTATGGTCTGAAGGTCATTCAACTCCTTTTTCTGCTGCTTTCATACTTTCATGTTAGTTTTTATGTTGGCTTTTGACCTCTCAGCAGTGACAGGTCTTCAGAGGTCTGTTAGGGTTAGTCATCCCACTGAGGTTGTGAAACTCGCAAACTGTTGATGTCCTCAGTGATGGGTAAATAATTAAAAGAGGAAATTCTTACATTTACAACACCGGTAAAAACCTTTTACATGGATAATCTTTTGTGGGCTTAGCTATAGCTTGCTATTCACAGCTGGGTCTGACTTAGCATTATTAGGCTGCATTCACACAAGGCCCAATTGCCCCTTGCTCACCTTACCACACCTCAATTTTCTCCTCCCCAGTACACCACTGGCCTGTACTCACATTACATGGTTACCTTTTATACATCTATCGCCATGTCCTTATACTACACACACACAGCGTTGCGCTGTCATGAAGCATCCTGTAGCCTACAGGGGGGGGTCTCAGTAACCTGACACACCAGATGGACTGTTGAGTATATTTCACTTGTCCATCATGGCAACAACCCAAAGAAAGTGTTTTGGAATGGGCAGAAGCTTTCAATAGTATATCCAGCAGGTGATTGAACGCCCGATTCATCAATCTCATTCATTATGGGCCAATCAGGTAATGTATCAGGCAGCCACTACAGCCGAACTGTTAAGGACAGAACATAAGCCGCTTGGTAGGACAAACTGTCAGAAGTGGAGCAAAAATATCCTTTACATAGAGAAGTTTGAAGTGTTGTTGTTTGTTTTTTTATTTCATCAAGAAATGTCCAGATCTGACAAAGCTGCTACTGAAGCTGTTAGCATCTATGCTAATCTCTGTACAAGCAGTCACTTCCTGCTGTATTCTCGCTCGTAGCTCCCACCTCTTCCTGCTCCAAAGGATACTGACTGAGCTGTTCCGCTTTGGGCTGCTCACAGTTGTTGTAGATTGGAGCTTGGCAAGATGGACCTGACTGATTGCAAACATTAAATCAGGCGGTTCCATCTGCACTTCAAGGTTAGGGTCTCAGGGTGCACTCACACATGGTCTAGTCACCTTGGCACATGCCAAAACATAAATGTCACCCCTCCCCAGTACCCTGCTGGCCTGCACTGACAGTGCTCAGGCATGACCAGGTCAAAGCACTGTTACATCATGTCATCAAAAGACAAACACTGATGTCTCGGAGTCAGCAAAATGAAGAAAAACCATGGGAACATGACAGCAACTTTACTCATTTTGTGGCTTCTTTTGTGTTGTCTGGTTAGAGATGGCCGTCTAATGCTCCACATGTTTAAAATGATTGCTGAGAGGGGCAGTTATGTTGCTTTCATGTCGCACACATTTGCTTGTGCTCATGTATGAATGAGTGCACCAAGCCTAAGCACTCCTCTTCTGTCCATACCAGAGCCAGGGGAGTATGTGTCTGAGGTCAGCACGGAGCACTCACTAATGTTAAAAAATCAAAAAGTATCCCTGAGTAGTCTGTCTGAGATGCTCTGTTGGAGCTCCTGCCACTTTCAGGCCCCCTTCCCCATGTGGGTCCAGTCCACTCTGATTGGTTGTCCGGTCTACTCTGTGGTAATGGGTTAGGTCAGTGCTGCTTGACACCATGTTGTCAGTGGCTCTGCATTCATTCTAACATCTCTGCTGGGGACTTGGCTTGCCCCTCCTTGCCAGTGGGCTTAAACTGCTGATGAAACAATGGTAGGACGTCACACTGTTAGGTCTATTCAAGAGGCAGGGGAAGCCAGACACTGCATTTTTTTGTTGTGTGCATAGAAGTATCCTTTGATGTGAAGGAGCGATGTAAAACACACTAAGTGGCCAAATTATCTCTTTTAGCTCTGGTTCAAAATGTACACAAAACCCCTCATTAAGATTATCTGAGTCGTGACAGAAGTGGTGCCAGTGTTTGTTATACCATGGCAAGTTAACCAGTAGAGTATACATTAAAATTAAGTCAGTTTATCTGTTACAGAAAACACATTTAGCATTATGTAGCAGGCAAAAAAAAAACTCCAGCTTATTTTCATCCTCAAAGATATCTCACATTTTTAGACAATACACCACGACAACTAGTTTTAACCTCCTAGGAGGAAGGTGTAAAAATTAAATTGTAACTAAGTATATGTTGTTACAACAGTTAATCAGACTTTGAAACACCTCTAAAGTTGGTAAACTGTAAACTTTGTCATAAGTTAGAACCTACATACAAACTTTTAAAACCTATATAGATCTGGTGCAACGCATGGCTGAACTTTGTAATCATGGCAGGCAACTTCAGTTATCAATTTTACCTCTTGTCCTCATTTGATCCGAATTCTTGTGCTTTCGCAAGCAGCTGTGCCATGCCAGGCCAACCTCTCAACCTCTCACATCTGTACCAGGAAGCATATGAAGCAGTCACATCCGTAAAACAAACCGCCTTTTCCTGGTCAAACACACTCTGTCTTAGCACAGGTTACACCGTGTAATTGTGCTGTCAATGCCCATGGAAGTTTTTGGATGGATTACAATAACCTACTTACTGACCAAATATCTAACTCAGAATTTCTGTGTGACTAAAGGCCTGCAACACTAACGATGTGTACTTTTCCATCCTTAACACTAATTAGTATAAGGTAGCATGCTACCACTTAGAATTGAGGTAAAACAGCTTAAATATTAGCACCATAAGCCTTATAAGAAACAACTTTAAACCACTGTGAACAAGCAACCAAAAAGTATATAACCAGCACATATTGTTTCAGCCCTGAGGAAATATCTTATTGGATATTGTGTTGCGGTCTCATTTCCAGTGGGCAAGCTTAATTTTCGCCTTTCTTCAGACACACAGGGTACAATCTGCTGCGTGTTAAAGACAGTGCCAGCAGATTGAACATCTTGTGCTTTCTTAAGAAAAATTGCATTGTTGTTTCTTCATATCCACCCCCCCCGTTTTTCTTTTTCTTTATTTACAACAAATCATTCAGAACCTCTGCTGTACTCCTCACTGACATGATACACAGTTGCCTTGTATTTGAACAGATGCCCCTGATATTTTAATCCTGTTTGCACCTGTGAAACTCATGTTTTATACTTTACAAGCTTGTTCTCACAGTCCTTTGTTCCAAAACAAGTTGAATCAGCTTTAAAGTCCTGACCCAGATAGACAGAATGATGCAGTTTTGAAGTTAAGTCCAAGTTCCTTGTCCTCGGGCCATCTGGGAAATTTCAGAACAGCCGACAGAGCCAAACCTCAAACCATTAATCCCTAACAAAGTCTGCAGAGTCATTGTGCTGTTGTACTTTTTTTTTTTTAAACCAAAGTTGGATGGTACAGTGGGTTTTCACTGTGATATTTGATACTCATCATGTTCACAAACTACAGGATAAGAGGGAACCACCTACAGTAAGTTACAGGACGTATACCAACGGTTGCCTCTTTGAAGTATGTGGGTGCAGTTTTTGAAACAGTCTTTGATTAATGTGACCTTGCCTGAAAAAATGCCAACATTTCAATTCAGAAATATCCTTGTAATTGATGTAAACTCTGACTGATGCTTTTTTAATCCAAGACAATTTAACTGATCATCACACACAGATCAATCAGTGCCAAAAATCAGACTCACACCTCAGTCAGTCTCTCCTCAGTCTCTCAGGCATCTCTCTGCGTTGTTGTTCTTGTTTTTTTCTTGCAGAAAATCCCGGAAAGGCAAGGGTAAAGGCCAAAAGAGAAAACGAAAGAAAAACCGTGACAAAACAATTCACGATGCGTATGTCAGCTCCGCCTTCTCCACCTACCTGCACCTGAGTGTTGCGCTTCTTATAATTAAGCTCATTTGGGAGGAGCTTCTCTGTCCCTTTTAATTTGCAGCATTTAATTTGCCCATAAGCCACATCAAATAGCATGTTGCTTCCGTGTATTGTGCTAACTTTTTGTCCTGTCAGCCATGCTCTGCGTACTCAGTGTAGCAGTGCCAAGCTTCTTGCTAACGTGTTTTGTTAACGTAGCTTCCGCAAAATTTCACATAACATGAAGGAAAGAACAGAGAGGAAGAACTCATCTAAACTGTCGGAATACCCATCTTATCTCCCTGTAACCTTATCATCCTCATATTTTCAAGAAAATCACTCCATAAGGACCAGACAGGGACAATGGTTGGGGCAAGATAGAGCAAAAACAACAGAGAGGAGTTGCTGGTAACATCTTGTCAGATAGCTAGCTTTTAGACTGATGATGGACATGCTAAAAGACGCTGGAATAAACAGATCATCCTCTGGCTGTAACTTTAAACTTGCTGCGACACAGATCACAGCTCCACCAGCATGGCTCCACGGGCCAGCTCGTACTGTTGTGGTATCTGTGCCGGGATCAGCGGGATTGTAATCATGGTCCTGTGTTCAGTGTTGAGTCTGTGCTGCTTTCCTGTGTCTCGTACCCGTCTGCTCCTCAGCCTTTTTTCTTTTCATCTTTACAAACAGGTTTTTTTCAGTCCCATACACAATGCTGGTACTTTTTTATGTAATGTGAAGATATGAATGATGGCTATCTACTGCCTCTTTTACTTTTTGTCTGCTATGGGGGATTTGTAAAGCAGCAAATTGTAAAGAAAGTGATGTTTTGTGCCTTTTTTGTATCTGAAACTTTACAATAACAAACAGATTTTATTTAATAATTAACAAGATGATCTCATGTTTCTTCAGTGCTCAATGTAAAAGAATACATGTCTTTGTGTTCATTGTAATCTGTATCTTAAAATGTCAACTTGTTCTGAATCTAATGTTTTTCTGTGGAAAGCCTAGTTTTATTATTTAAACTAATAAATGAAATACTTCTTAATGAAGAACCAAGCAGACCCTTGAGTCTTCTTTACAAGCAGTTTTTATTCCGTGTGTTGACATTTACCTTCATTTTAAAACCAATATGTGTCATTTTGTGTTGCATGAACTGGTCTAAAGCTTTGCTCCCTGCATGTCTAACACATACAAGGTATTTGTGAGCCATCCAATCAACGCAGGAGGGCTTAGGGGGCGTGGGGGAGGGTAATTTTACTGCCTGAATATTTGCCTGCTCTGTGGGAACCTGTGTGTAACACAACCCAACTGTCACATGCAACACAACTTCTTGGCCAGTGGCTTGGAGGAGCAAACTGGAGCAAACGATGGGGTTGACTTAAGGGCGGCCTATCCCTGTGGGTGGTAATGGTGCAATGCAATAATCTACCTCTCTCTCCCTTTTCCTCCCCACCCTTGTCTGTCTCTCTCTGTCCAGTGTTTGTGAGCCATGTTGTGATCACTGCTCAGAGAGGAGGAGGCGTTTGTTCGTGCAGGATCCCACAACCTGTCGGTGCTCCTGCAAACACACAGACGAATACTGTAAAGACCGCCAGCTAGAGCTCAACGAGAGGACCTGCAAGTGAGTGCCTTTAGTAGAGCAAAAGTTTAATATAGAACCAGGATCATGCTTGTTGTTCTCTACATGATGGCTGTAGTACATCCCCTTATTGTGTCTGTTTGGCATGTGGGCTGTGCTCATCCTCAAAAATCGACATGATGCGCACTACAAAAGATGCAATTACATATGACCATTAGGGGTAGTGCCATAAGACAGAGTTAACAGCATCAGACAACAATGGAGGAAAAAATCTGAAGTAAGCTGATAAAGTAAGTAGTCATCCATATTTAAAATGATGTGGTTTTGCGTTATCTTTCCACAGATCCTTAAAAAGTCTTAGCAGGTCTAAAATTTGATTTTTGAAATTTAAGGCCATTAAGGTCTTATTACATGTAAGATGCATTACATTTCAGGGAAGTTGTTTCCCAAAAGTGTCTCCATTAAAAACCAAAAATAGTTTCATATGCCCAATAGTGTACTTTACATGTACACCTCATATGATGGAGTACCTCTATGCACAAGACAAAAAGTCTGGAGTATCAGGACTTCTGGTGTGTTGTAGTAGATCTTGGAACTGTCAAAGTCCAAGTTGCAAATTTGCTAACGTCACAGAGAATGCCTCCTTCGGTTGAAATTTTCCATTTCGAAGTTGGACATCCTTAATAGACCTACCAGTGTGACCCCCTACCAATGTTCCATCAACAGTTTAAGCCCACGGGCTAGGATGGGTATGCCCAATGCAGAGCTGAGAGAGTACAATGAATGCAGAGTTGTTGATAACCTGGTGCCAAGTAGCACTAAACATACCAATCACTACAGAGAAGGCCAATCAATCAATCAGAGCAGACTGGGCTCATGTGAGAAAGGGCGCTTAAAAGTGACAAGAGCTTACTTGAGCATAAACCTGAGCTAAGGCA
Source organism: Cetoscarus ocellatus (assembly GCA_037902135.1). Classification (NCBI taxonomy): domain Eukaryota; kingdom Metazoa; phylum Chordata; class Actinopteri; order Labriformes; family Labridae; genus Cetoscarus; species Cetoscarus ocellatus. Next base: position 1,928,646 of record JBAMNC010000525.1, on the reverse strand, counting down.
AAAGGTGGGCTCTGTAGGGCTGCCTAAAAACACAGGATAAAGCAGTGCCAGTAATGTGCTGCTTGTACAGTAAACATTTTTTCCGTCCATGCACATAAGTGCACTTACTCATGTCAGGGTCTCTTTCCCCATCATGGGAGAGCAAGAAGACCCTAAATATCCTGTTCTTAAACTTATATTTACCACCCTGACTACATTTTAGTAAAAAAACAATGTCATTCTAAAAATTCAACAGCTCGGCCTATAATTAAAAATAGCTGAGTGTGTAGGGGGGATGTCTGTCCTTCGAGCCAATGATAGATACATTGGTTGTGAAAAACAACTTGAAAACCTGCATAACTAAAACAAGTCCAGTGTTCCTGGACGTGACTCTATAAACTGATGACCATCTGTTGAGTGTGTCTGTGGCTGTTTGTGTTTAACTTTTGGGAGTGTCTGTAATGATTAAATGATGGGACAACACAGCTAAATGTGTTGGTTGTGCACCAAAACATTTGCCAAATCCCCTGCAATATTTTCCTGTAGGTATTCACTCTTGTTTTAAGTTGATTGGTGGATTGGATGATCACACTCTCCCACAGTAACAAGGAAAAAACAAAATATTTGCCAGTTTTACAATTTATTCATTTTGCACTGACTGCAGCAGGGTGAGGAGGATCCATACGAGCTTCAGCAGCTTGGCACCTCTTTCTGTTGCTGGTCACCAACCTGGCCACGATTTGCTGTGGGATGGCATCCCATTCCCCTACCAGGAGTTGTTGAAGTTCAACCAGTGTGGTTGCATTGGTCACTCTTTCTTGTATAGCTGATCCCACAAGTGTTCCATTGGGTTAAAGTCCAGTCATTCCATCCTCTTTACTCCCAAATTCTGGAGGTACTCTGTGATGACCCTGACTCTGGGGTGGCAAGCATTGTCATCCAGGAGGATGGAGTCAGGTCCTAAACTCTGGAGATGTGGCATTGCCACTAGCTCTAGAATCTGATTCCAATATCCCACTGCATTGAGATTGCCTTTAATGATGACAAGTTCTGTTTTTCTGTGAGAGAAACCTCCCCACACCATAACACTGCCTCCATTGAAAGATGCCGCGTGATCTGTTCAGCAATCTGCATAGCATTCACCACGCACTCTCAATACTTTGGTCCCGCCATCCAGCCTCCACATACAGAACCTTGATTCATCACTGAACGTAACATTGCCCAGCATTCTTAGGTTCCACTGCCACTGCTATCGACACTGGTGCAAGCAGGCCTGACGGTGAAGGGCAACCATTTCAGGCTTCCTGGCATAAGCTGAAAGACTGGCCATGTGCAGTCTGTTCATCACTATCTGATCAGAGATCTGACTGTGTTACCATTGTTCAAATCTTGCTCGTTTGTCTCTGGAAGAAAGCCCTGTCTTCTTGGGGTGTTGTCTTCCTGCAACACCCACTTCAAGGTCTTTCTTTGACTTCACCAGTCTCATGGAACTTGGCCCCAAGTCTGGAAAAAGTACTAGGGCTGACACCAAATAATGCTGATGGAGTCTATTTCCAGACTATTTCTATTGTTTATTACTACCTGTCTGTCCGTGAAAATAAATGCCAATTTTTCTCCCCAACAAAAATAGTACAAATATTGTCCAGACAGTCACTGTTGCTCAACAGTATGCCGTGTAGTGTATTCTCTCTGTCTTAGCACAGACTGTGAAAGCAAAAACAGTGGATCCAATTCATTGACTCAGACACTAGCCCCTTTTACTCTTCGTATCCTCAAAAGGCTTTGTTGACATTAAGCCATGAGACATTTACATGTATTCCCCAGTGGCCTGTTTGTCATCTGTTAATTAATAATGTTTTGCAACATCGCGGAAACTCAAGCGCATGGATTAGTGAAAGCTCCACACACATACTATGAGACAATGGGTCTGTTTCTACAGTCTCACCTCTGTAACACAATGTGTGGCACAAAGGGATGATCACAGTGTCCCCTCTCTAAGTCCCTGCAACTTTAACATTGGACATAAAACATCACAGGGGCAGTATGACTCAGACATCTGATTTGATTATTAGATGTCAATGTTATTATAGAAGGGGGCAGCTCCACTGGATGGCAGTTAGATTGTACAAATCCAAATACAAAAGTGACCTTACCTCTGATTGTATATTTTCTCCACAAGTTTTTCTCAATTGCCAGGTTTAATCTTTATTACAGAATGATGCTCATTTTGTAAATTATAGTCCCATGGCAAGGTAGACTTTAAGGCTTTGCTACCTATAATCAAGAGGTTTATACAACAGGGACTGTGAATCAGGATGGGGATGTGTTAGTGTGTACCCACTCAGTCATTCACTTTTTCTTCCAAAAAAGAAAGTAACCTTTAGGAAAAGCCACAAATGCCAAACTTGAGGTATGAGCAGAGGGAGTGACAGAACAGTAGTTGACGTCACCTTGGCTCCATAGACAGTATGCGCCCAGAATTTTTTGGATATGATGTTGGTACTTCTGCCATCCCAATTCAGTATTGCGTCATTTCAATCATCATTTTGGTTTGTAATCCACAACTTTACCCTTTTGGTTGACTCACAAAGCTTTCATCCAGATATTTTCCAGACGCGGCTGCCTGAAATAAACAACTCTAACAGAAACATCAATGTCTCAAACCATTCAAACAGAATACATTCTGCCAGAGTCAGTGTCAGCTAGGAGCTATTTGATGGACAGCTTTCCACCATGAGATTGTTTTTCACTCATTTTGGCTGAAGCTAGGGATAGACAATGATGTTTGAGCATTTTAATTTTAACCAATTTATAAAAAAAATAGAATTTAAGATTTCTTGCAACTGTTATCTCATTTAAAAGCAATGTATTTTAGTCGATATTTTTACTGATGTCTAGATCAGTGATTCTCAAATGGTATCGCAACGCACACTTGAGTGCCTTGAGGCAAGTCCAGGTGCACCATAAGAATTTGTAAAATTATAACTTACAACTAATGAATGAGTTTTAAATTTACTTTTTATTTTATCATTTACTTGTGTACACTCATTCAGTTATGCAGCTGCAAATTGTAGCAGGCAGAAGTAATTATATTTGGTTTGTGTTATACCGGTCACAAGTTACTTAATTTTGAAAATGTGTGTCACTGAATTGGTGAAATTGATCAAGTTTTTAAGCAAATTCTTGAGCAAAAAGAGTCTAGAGTTAAAGCAGTACCACCACCATCCAGCTGACTAAGAAAAGAAAAGACGGCTTTATTGTCTGGTTTCACAACAGTAATGCACTTCTTTTTACTTAAGACACAATCTATGTGACTTCATTTTTATGTAAAAGATCAGTTAAATTATCATTTCACTTACTAATGTCAAGGTTAATTGACTCTAAATACTAGAACAAAACAAACAAGACAACACACTGCTAAATCTGTTAGCCAGTCACTTGCAATTACTTTAATGTGTAAGCACGAAGCTAACAAACCCAGATGTACTTCCTGGTTCTCTGTCAAATCTCACTGAATGATTGCAGACTTCCAGTCAGTGTCCACCCAGCTTAACTGCTTTGCAAAGAAAACTATGCATGTGCACATACTGAGGCTCAACATGTTTCACAACAGACTCATACAGCACTGGCTTAGTGGCTCTGACAAAAATCTCAGAAGCCAGAGGTTGAATGATCTGATCATTCTCCATGTCATCGGTGATTGTGTTGCACTGCTCAGCAATTCAATCATTTGAACACAAATTGAAAACATACAAAATAAGAGTTAAAAATGCTGTTAGTTTGAATGTACATACAATTTTCAGGTACACGGAGGTAGTTTTAACACACACACACACACATATATATATATATATATATATATATATATATATATATATATATATATATATATGTATATATCTGTATATATATATATATATGTGTGTGTGTGTGTGTGTGTGTGTGTGTGTGTATATATATATATATATACATATATATGCACACATGGAAAATATCTGTTTAAAACTGGCTGTGGATGCCTCTTAGGGTGCACTCACACTAGGGCCAGTTGCCATACATAGTACATGATACATAATATAAAAAAAAAACACTACTGAGAACAGTTGATGCACAGAGAGAGTTATTATATCTCCTTCTGTTACTTCATAGGAGAGGAATGATGTCTTACATTAAATATGACTCAGTTAAATCCATCATATTCATAGATTTCTGCTGCTGAGGCTGTCAGTGTCATGTGTCCCTCTGATTTTGTTTTTTTAATCATAGTGGTTCACACATTTTAAAACTAGAGTTCAGTAATTGTGTTGCTTATGAAACATGAAGCTAAAGAATATTAACATACAATCAGGCTTAAGTAAAGAGAAGCAGCAGCAGGTGAAGAGGAGATTATTTGAATAAGAAAGACAGGAAAGAAGTGTCATTGTGAACAAACACTTCAAAATAAATGAGGAAAATGCAAATTAAATGTACTGTATTTGCAAAATATCAGTTCAATCACAAAGTCAAACACACCCATGAGTGTTTGCACAGAGGATCAAAAAAATTGTACACACCATGAACAAAAGGAGAAAATATATCCTCTCCTTAAATAACAGATGCTTACTTGGAAATGATTACTTTTATTGGAAGACCTCTGTGTTTGATTAAATAATTAAGGTTTATTAACCAGAAAATTTTACTTTGTATATTTAGACATGGTGGATTCAGCCAGTATTAAGAACATAACACATGTAGTAAACTTTAAAATCAACTCTCTACATTTCTTACAAATTATCAGAGGTCCACACACGAGGAGCTTTTACTGTGAGGAGGGGTCTCATTGCTTGCAGTTGTCTGTGCTTGTGCTCATGCATGGTCAAGCGCACTGTATCAAGGACATGGTGGTGGGGATGGCCCCACAGTTCCAGAGAGTGGAAGTTTTTGGTTGGATCCAAAAACTTGAGATAAAAGTTGAAGAAGCTGATGAATCTGCTCAGTTTTCCTGCCTACTGCACTTTTAAAATTATTTTTTCCTTCTTATTTTTTCAGATGTGACAAGCCCCGAAGATGAGAGAGGTGGTAGCACCAGATGTACAAGATGAAGGAATATTCTAGAGATATTTCACAGCACAGCACTTTGACCTTTTAACCGTAAGCTCTTCTTTTCTGTGGAAAGCATTCCCCTTGGACTGACTGAGAGAGAACAAAAAAAGAGACTGAAGTTCCTCCCACTGTATATCTGTGTGTACATAGAATCATGATAAAGAAAAAAAAGAGTACAGAATTGTTATGCTGCTACAGAAACATATAACTAAACCCATCATTTTGACAAAAAGCAAATAGCCGCCATGTGGTTTGGCATTTCTAACAGGCTTGCAATGCAGGTGTAGTCTTGTTGTCAATTCATTGAATGCAATTACTTCACTGGATATGAGTCTACTGTGGTTGTGTGTCAATCATAAATTGCAGAACCTCTCAATCTGAGATATATTTAACTGCTAAAACAGCGGGTGAGGCAGAGGAGGACATGGGAACGCTCTCATTTCAAAAGAGACGGATGGATATTTTTCTTTGTCAGTCATTGTATAAAAAGCAGGACTTGCATAGCAGCTGATGGAAAACTGTCTGGACATGATGTCGCCTCCTTCCCTGTGAGGACATTTGCAGGACTGACGTGGACAAACACAATGACACTATTGTGAGCAGAGAAGAGACTCCAGAGTGCCATATACTTTAAAAGGGATACTGGTTATCAATATAGCATTGAATGTTTTGCTATGTCCTACATGAAAACCACTGAAACATCCTATACTGTAGTGTGATTCCATTTGAAAAACTGTGCCTCTCAAAATGTACTGAGAAATCTTTTCGAGTGCTTTTTAAATTATTTTTGTTTTGTTTTCAGGAGAGGGGATTGTCTGAGTAGTTTTGTTAGCTGTTGAACTCAATACAGAATCTATTGATTACTTCTTCTCTGAACTTGTACATACTTGATAACCCTTAATGCCATAGTCCATACTAGATAATTTATAATGTTTTAGAGTATTTTTTCAGTATTCAGTCTTCTACCCATATTTAATTTGGTCTATTTATATATGCAGTGTTATGTACTTGTAGCTGTCTTTTCCCCTCTCATGTTTAAGGTCACTAATGGCTTCTCTCAGCATGGACCCTCGCCATGCCTTTCTATGAAAAAACAGAAAATCACAAATGATTTAAGAACATTCCCTAAATGGATCATCTTTATTGGTGTACTGATGGCATCTCCTCTGGATTTTAAACCCCTTTTTACTAAGGGTGTGGGTGCTGTGTAGAAGTTTAACGTGTCTGTGTATGTCTGAGTGTGTGTTTGTGTGTATTTGCTGTCATGCACCTCTGTTTGTTTGTCTCGGTATGTTGTATTTAAGTATTTAAGCCAGTAGCAGGCCTATGTCTATGTCCGTCCTGCATAAATGCAAATAAACCAAAACTACTGCTAGCCGCTTAGCATTGACTACCACCATGAATTTAAAATCCAGATGCCAACCTGCATCCCCTCTGCCATCAGTTCGCGAGCCCTCATCATTAGTTCTTTGTCTCCTCTTCATTATTAACATGTCTTTTGTGTCTATGTAAAACAGTAAAGCATATTTATTTTAAAATTATATTGTTTTTATATAAAATAAGGAAAAGGTTGCTGTGTTGTGAATGCTGTGTTTTCAAGAGATTCATTAGAAAACATGAGTTTTTTCATGTTTTTGTGCAGCAGGTTGATGCTCACACTTACCCCAGAATGTAACCTGAGAGAACAGATTAGAGGAATATGAAATTCCTGCACGCTTTTCATGACAGACCGACAAATATTCAGCCTTATGAATAAAGTGGCACTTTGAAGCAGTGTGCAGCAATTTCATCTGTCAAATCAAACTGCAGAAATCTTTTTTTTAGGCCCACAAGGTTCTTAAAAAAGGCCACAGAATGGAGATGTATGTGCAGTTTTTATGGATTTTTTTCATCGAGTTATTTGGTAGGTTTACATTTAGTTAAGTCAACATTCTTTGTTGGTCTGATAAAACTAGACTTTTTAATAGATGATTATTTTCATTGTGCACCACATGGACAACAAGACTTACCTGACCATACAAATAGGAACAATAAAATAAAACAAACTAAAAAAAAACAGACAATTTAAGCAAGAAAGCATCAGGATTATGACTGACAGTCATGGGACAATACTTCGTAACATACTTTGCAAAAGTAAAGGGTGAAAGATCAACAATTTTCTAGTAATATTCTATTATATCATTTGTTTTTCTAAGAGCAAATTAAATTAAGAATGTTTTGGTAGGATGGAAACATTTTTAAAGACAATTGGAAAATGAAAAAAGGAGAGGGGGTAATACTGTGCTTTAAAAATGCATGAAAACATGTTGCCCTGTACCCTGTGTAAAAAGATTAAAAAAAGATGAAAATCATTTCTTTGACATAAAGTTCAAATTTATGAGGAATAAAACTCTGAATTTTTAAATTCAAAACAGATTTACAAGAAACCAAACTCAAACATTTTGAGATTAGAAAGTGTAGAAACCTTCTGCTTTGGGGAAATTTAGATGAAGCCATCTGCCTCATTTCACACCTGCAGCTGAAAGCCTGATCATTACACTTCTACTTGGATTTAAGGATTAAAAAATTACTTGTACTTTTAACCTGAAACCATCACATTATTATTAGCATCCAGAATTTGAAGGGACATTGTGGCATACTGGAGCAGTTTGGAAAAAAAGCAACAAACTGTTTTGAACAAGAAGATTTTGTTTATTTATCAAGAACTACAGCACAATGAGATGATAGGAGACAACATTTTTAATTCCATGAAGTGTAACTCTAAGATACAAGAAGCTAATTTTTTTTTTTTTCGGGGGGTGGGGGGGGGGTTTGCAACTTTTTTGTAACTTAAAATTCAGTTTCATTTCTTGTAAAGTCACAGTTGTATAGTCTGTTGTATCTGTCTGTAAAGTCTGAATCCTTTTGATATCTTTACTTTGAAGAGTGGACCTAATATGCCAATGTATGTCCTACTGATATTGCCCCATATGAATTTCTGCTCCATATTAAATTTCTTCAATCATACCAGACTTGACAAGGTACCAGGCTTTGACCAGGTAAATAAACAGCATTTACCTGAAAGTCCACCATCATACTAACACTCAGAGCATTAGCATAAATGTTAAGTGTTTTTTGTGTTAGTATAAATGCTCAGGGGTTTTTTTTTTTCAGCTTTCATGTGCAAGAATAGAAGACAGATAGATGTTGTCCGTCTCATGTGCACCAAAAGTAAAGCATCGATTGTGTGGGAAACATACACAACTGTAACTCTGTTCATAATTTTGACGCACAACAGGTTAGCTGTTTGCTCGCTTGTTACCTAGGTGAACAGTAAAGGGACATTTTCACTATCAGGTATTAGCTAAACTCACTTAAAAGTCGCGTTGTTTTTATTCCAAAAACAGATCTGACCTGGTACATTTTTTCGTATCACCTGGAGTGGGGATCAAAGTGAGCTGAGACAGTGTTATGTAAATACTAATGTGACGTTGTGTCGCTGCTGATCACTGAATCTTAGTTGCCACAACAGGAGTGGGATTTTTGACAAAGAAATATAATACATCCTGCTGTCGGCTCCGTATGACCTCCCAAACTCTTCTCTACTTTTAACAGTATGTTGTTTTGCTGCTGGAACAAAACTCATCTCCTCAATATGCCACAGACTGATAGCCAGCTACACTATCACCTCTGTTTCCTCCTGTGTTGTTGTGCTGGATGTCATAACAGTTGCAGACAGTTGGGCTATGATGACCCTATGATCCTGCCTACATTTATGAGATACTATCAAAGTTTATCAGGAAAAAGAAGCACCTAATACCAAAACCAAGAAGAGTTTCAATGAGTTGAGCTAATACCAAACAAAAAGGTAACATAACCAGGTCCATAGTGAGTACCTGAATACGGTATGTTATCTCTTGTGACAGAGTGCACATGCCTTTATTAATAAATCATTGTTCCACATGTGCATACTGAGACAAGGACCGTACATTAAAACTGCCCAGTTCAGCTATCAACATAGCTTTACTTAAATGTGCATACTGACTTACATCATTTTCCTGAAATCACAAGAAACGTTGTGAATTTTTTTTATTCATATGCGTTTTTGTGTGTGTTTATGGCATTTTCACAACACCTGTTATGCCAGAGGAACAAAATTCACAGTGCCAACCGGAATAGATGTCATTAACTATTAAACACAGCATTTTTTTCCTATCTGGTATGAATCCAAGGGCCCAGGCTCTTTCAGCACTTCAATACTGGAGATGAAATTATCATTAGGTTCTTATGATCCAACGACATGACCACTGAAGGAAGTTTAAGAACAGAAGCAAAACATTAAGGCCCGGCTTGTGGTGAGGTTTCAGTAATGTTTAATCTCCATAAAACATTTCAGCGTGTGAGTGCAGTGGGAGAAATGACTTGGGTATCATGAGAATTTGGTTTCAATTTGTAGTCTGTTTATAATCAAACTGTGTTTACTTATTACATTCCACTTTGCTCGGGTTGAGTCCATAAAAACCAGAACCCAAGAGACAATGTCAGACTACAGTTTTGTAATCTGCCTTTCAAACGGTTATTTTGTAATTCTTTACAGAACACATTGGTATTTTTCAATATTTAGTTTGCGGATTTGGCCTTCATTTAACAGAATAGTGAATATAGTAGGAATTCTGGAGGATTCTGGGGAATGTCTTAAGGGAAAGGAGCCACAGGTTGACTTGAACCTCTTCCTGACTTGATGGATATGTGCCACCTTTGGCTGAAGTGCTCTAACCTGACACACCAGTTGGACTGTTTAATATACACTGCATAGCATCTACAGTATTTCACTAGTCCATCTGGGCAACAGCCCATAGAAAGTGTTTGGGATTGGGCAGAACCTTTCCAAAAGCATATCCAGCAGGTGACTGGAGGATCATTCCGTCAATTATGTTATTTACAGGACAATCAAATAATGTAGTATGCAGGCGCTAGTGCTGCAGTGTAAATTACAAAACATCAGCTAATTCGCAGAACAAACTATCAATGAAACATTTTGTAAGTGGAGCGAAAATATCATCTCTATTGAAAAATGTTTTCAGTGTTGTTATTTGTTTTAGAGTGGTCCAGATCTGACAAAACTCCTCAGCTGTCAGCATCTTTGTGAATCTCTATATTAGCTTCCTGCTGTCATCACACTCTTAGCTCCAACCTCTTCCTGCTCCAAAAGTCTCTGATTCGGTCGTGCTACTCGGGGTCCAGCTCAACCATTGTAGGGTGCAGCCTGGGAAGATGGATCTGCCTGATTACTGACAATCAATCAGGCGGATCTATCTGCAGCGCAAGGTTAAAAACGCCAAACATTGCAGAGCGTGGGTTACAGCATTTGTGAGTATATTTTTAAAGCTATTCTCATCAGCTTGTTTAGTCTATCAAATTCTTTGACATACAGTTCAGTCGAGAAGTCCATCAGCTGCACACACTGACAAGACTTCGATCTGAATAATGTATTTTTAGTTTTACCGTAACACGTGAGATCACGTTAAAAGCAGTTATTCTCTTGTTAGCTTAATAGACAGTTAGACTTCAGTAATGACTTGGTGTGGTTACAGCTGGGTAGGGGCATTTCTGTCCATAACTGGATAAAACACAGAATTCTTATTCACTCGACTGCTAATTAACTGAAGGCTGAAATCAGCAACAAAAGTACAAGCCCTTTGAGCACTGTGTCAGGCTCCAGGGTAATCACATACAACTCAACAGCAGCAAAGTTTAACATGTTGTAAGATTATCAGTAACACAAGGGAAATTTATAGAGGAAAGTTTTCATCAGGAACTAAACCCTGGGGTAGATTTCCTCAAGAAAATGATCCTTAATTCAAAGAGCAATTTCAAGTTTGTATTGTATTAACCTGTCCTGAGATACCTCATCTAAGGAACCCCCAAATATTTAAGAACAAAATAAGACATGCATGAGCATCACTTCAAGTTCAGTTGCCTAGGTCGCTCCAAATTTGTACCCATTGTGAAGCTGGAAGGGCCAATAGCTGCCTGGGGGTGAAGCCAAGATGCATCAGTGTAATACCCCTGAGCTCTCCTATCTTTCACCTTAGTCCTCCCCAATCGTGTCCTCTTTTTTACATCCCCCCCACCCCATCCCACCCAGCTGACTGGCAGCAGTATAAATGATTAGTACTTCATATTAATAGATCACACACTGCCCAAACTAAAATGGTAATATGTGCATCAAATATATATATTTTTTCAAATCCTGTTACTGTTCATTCTCTGCTGATTCATGTATAAGGTTTAACTTGTCTGAGCTTGGTTTTTAATAGCTATGTTATTATAAAAATGTGAACATTACTTTTCCTCTTGTTAAAATGTTATGAAAACCAACAAAATGAAGATTGAACTCTCCTCAGCCGTGAGTGTTTCCATCAGGCTGACATAAGGATACGTCCTACTGTCCTACTGTCCTACTGTCGACTGCTGAGGGATCTTTGCAGCCTTTACCTATACAGCCCCCCCACCATACCAAACATGAAAAAAAAACCAAAATGTGTAATCAAATGTCTGAAAATTTTGAAATCATGAAGGGTATGCCACCTTCTCATGATAGGAGACACCTCCTGAGCAAGGTGTTTGTCTCACTAATGTCTAGGCATGTCCATGCAGCCACTGTAAACTTTAGAGTGCAGCACTAGAAAGTTGAAGCCACGTTAGTTTGTGGTCAGACACCAAAGCAGCCTGTTCCATGCAGGACTGGAACAGAAGGGTTAATACACATGCTAAAATCCAACAACTGAGTGGATTTTGGGTAAGAAGCATTTTTTTCTGGAGACATCAGGGACCAGTAGGAACTTCTTGTGGGGGAATTTTATAAAGAAGTGTTTAATGTGTGATTTGCATAGTGGCGTGGAGTCAATTTCAGCTTTTCTTCTGGTCTTTATTCCAAATTATGCCATCAGCACATGTAAGTGCTGCTTCACTTGACTTTACTTTTGTACAGAGGATGAACATTGAGGCCCATTTTCCATACTAAGACAAAATCTTGAACCTTTTGTCTTTATTTTGGCAAGATGCTAAACTTCTACACTTGAGCTTTTACTTCATGACAGATCTCAAAGTTTTAGTATGACCACTCTTCATTATTTCTGAGACAGATTCTCAAGTCACCGGTAGCTGGTAGCATAGAATTAGTGACTTGTTCTGTGACACCGTAGCAGCTAATCGCTAATCTCTAAAACCCTAGACCACATCTGACCCCAATGAATGTAGATTAAGTGAAGGTTTTTGGATCTTTGGTCAAGTTTGTTTTGAAACTCGCTCCTTCTTATCCCCATTTCTTGCTGCTTCTCACTAGATTAGCTCCTACATGGTGCTAATTCTCTTTCTGCTCTCCTTACTCATGCTCTTTTTGTGCATACCTAAATATAAAGCACACTATAGACCTATAATCCATGTAAATTGTAGGGCCCCTTCTGAGGGGAGGGAGACATCCCCAAGAATGTTAAAAACCATCTAAGCTGTGACTTAGCAGGAACCTTGAACCTAGCTAGCTGCCTGTGTAGTTTGTCTGCTGTAACTTTTGATTTTGCATCAATGTGGGCTGTCTATGATTTTTGAATTTAGCATAAAAGAGCATTAGAGGAAAAATGATTAAACTTTTGGTACCCACCAAAGCAAATAAGCCATAGTCATGTATTTTCATGAAGAGACTTCAAGACAAACTAAACATCATTTTACATGCACAACATTGAAAGAAGGGATACGTAGTCCTCTTGTTGTTGAAAACATGCAATATGGTTATTTTAACCCAGAGAACAGTCTAGTACAGCTATGGGAAACTCCGAAGAGCATTAATTCTTGTTTTCTGTAACCTTTGAAACATATACTTACAGGGTGAACTGAAAAGCCTTCACAGGCTGCCTGCCCTGGCAGACTTGTGTTGTGGGAGGTGGAGGTTGCAGACAACCTTGGTGCCCTTGAATCACACCGAGTGCTGGTGGAGAAGTGGTGGTGGTGGTGGTGGTGGGGGCAACTGGCAGATTTTTTTAATACAAACTTTTCATCTTGAACTCCATCTGTTAAAATAGCCTCTACCTACATGACAAGAGCAGAGGGATGATGACCAAAAAGAGAGTCAGCTAGCATTAACTATTGTTTGGAGCTGCAGTACATCCTTTTTTTTTTGTTTTATCTCCACATATGGACCAATTATTTGGTCAATTATCAATTATTTGATCAATTATTTTGTTACTTTAGAAGAAAGGAACAGTATGTTCCTCTAGGTCAGGTTTCAAATTTGCAGTTTTATTAATTTTTATTAATACTCCAAAATGAGCTAATCACTGACAAATCTCAAACGTGGTCAGTATCATTTTATTTATGTGAAGTGACTTTTTCTAATAGAAGTATCAATCACCAAATGTACAGAAACTGAAGGGTATATGTTCTAAAAAATCCTTTTAAACATATGTGTATGTATATATATATATATATATATATATAGATATATGTATGTATATTACACTTTTGTGTTATTACATAAAAATATTAGCACATTATGGACTCCAACTGCCACATTCTGTAGAGTACAGGTTTTAATTTCTAAAAAAGAAAAAAAAAAAAACATTATTTCATCCATGAAAAGCACTGGAGTTGGTGAGACTCTTTGGTTCACTGACACTGGAAAATAAGAGTAATATTTAATGACGTTTTGGCACTTTTTTTTGAAAAATGTGTCGACTTTTGGGAAACACTGAAGGAGTGACTTATTTCAAAATGGGGCTTATGGGTTGGTGTCCTGTTCTAATTCACAATGTGCTCATTACTGATGATGTAAGTCATTTCCGACAGACGTAGTAAAAAAAGAAAAGAAAACTAACAAACAAACTAAAATAAATCAATCACAAAACCACAAAGTCATAACTGTGGAGTAAGTTTGTCACCACGTCATGGTGGTTTGTTGTTTTTTTCATTTGTAAAACTGTACAGCCCTACTCCTCTTGGCATGAAAACACTAACAGGTTTGGCTAAAATGCTCTTCAGCTGCCAATACAAAGGGTTTTTAATATAAATCCCCTCAGAAAACAGCTGCTAATGAGATCAATGCTTTATTTGGACAAGTTAGACTTTTCATTACACAGGACTCAACTGTGCAGGCTGGTTATGCAATCTGAATGACTGTTATGATTTATTATTGCTGCAAACCCTGTATTTGCTGTTGATTTGTGTGTGATGGATGTGCAGATTAGATGCATTTCATGGATATTTAATCAGTGAGTCAAGATGGCGAATGTGTTAGCAAACTTACTTATTAATGTTACTTTTTGCCTTTTTTACCCAGAGCTAGTTTTAATTATCTGACTCTTTAATGGTCAAATGGGTCTTACAGAAATACTGGCATAACTTTAAGATTAAAGATTGTGCAGGAACAGACCTGGGCAACTGTCTGTTAGCTGGTTAATCCATTAATTATTATTGCTGTTATGTATTGACAGCTTTAATTTTGTCCCCTATGAGATGCTGTTGTGCCCCTGTGTTCTCGTGTACGCACTCACATTTGTCTGTCCAGCACAAAATTGATGAAATGTAAGAGTTAACCGTCCTTCCGAGTCTCGTGTTTATTACTTTAATGTTGTAGACATATTGATAAGTATACAACAATTACCATCAATTATTAGTTAAGAAAGGATTTTGATTATTTTTAGGGAATATTACGGATGGCATAAGGAAGATTAGATTGTGGGGGTAATCCAAAACTGGATGTGGATCCAAGAATTTTGAAAAGATTATTTATATTGCAGGATGGGTCAGTTTTCTGTGTTTTCACTAACAGCTCAAAAAGTTCTCTACAGATTTAATGGCACTTTCAGGAAGTATTGGTCATGGCACAAGAAAGAAGTAATTAGATTTTGGTGGTGATCCAATAATGGAGACAGATTCAGGAATTTTTTAAACTTTTTTTCACATTGTAAGATAGGGAAATTTTATACATTCTTTGACAATATCGTGCCTGACAATGATGGAAATGCCTTGGCAGAGGTTTAGGCTCCTAGAGTACTTCTAGTTGCTGATAATATTGATGTTTTTTGGGTTATTTTTTACCTTGGACATTAATTTGAAAAACTGTTATATAATCCTTTAACCTTCAATATTTTTTTCCATTGTTTCATCTTTATAACTTGACTTCTCTTGTGTCATGTAGTGCCATCTACAGAGAAAGACAAGAGGAAGATGTTTTGTAAACGATATTCAAACGTCTCACTGCTGCCAGTGTCAATTCTGTTTGTTTATCTGAGCAGGGGGAAAATACAAAACCTGCTCTTACATAATAAGATGGATTATGGATAACCTGAGAGAATGCACCAGCTTCTGCTCTTTAGAGGGCTTATTGAATGGTGAGAATATGTGGACAATGTGGGGACATAAGCATTTATTTAGCATGCACATCCACTGAGAGACATGTCTCTATGTCCAGCTAGGGGCAGGACAGACGTGTGAGATGCTGTAGATTTTAAGCACCACCTGTTCACCACAGCATACAGTCTTCATTAAACCACCCCTTACACTCATCCTACCCCCCACGAAGTTTGTCCATGTCTATGTGTTTCTGTAAAGCGTCCTTGGGTGTCTTGAAAGGTGCTATATAAATTCAAGATATTATTATATTATTATTATTAGATCCATAGTTGAGCCTTAAGTGTGGGTGTTAAGGGCTTTTTGCTTGTATTGTAAGTAAATAGATTAGCGTAAAGAGACCAATGCAAAACAAAGAAAATAGAGGTATGGAACCAAAACAGTCAGCAAAAAGATGCTAAAATATTCAATAAAAATGTTAGCTTTTCTCTGTGGTTTATGGAAAATGACTCAGAGGTCAAAGTAATGTTATGAGTTGTTGCTGTGAGAATGTTCTCAACTTCACAGAAAAAGATTAGAAGAAAACATTATGTGTGTTTTTGGACGAGTTTTCCTTTGACTGACACAAGATAGCATTTAGCTTCCCGTGCTAACTTCAGCTGTGAAGGTTTCAAGGAGACAATGCATGCAGTAATTCCCTGCTATTTTTACAAGGTAACATGAAGCAAAAGTATTGCATACAACATCTCAATAAAAGTAAATGTAATAAGTCTCTCTGGTTTAAACAGGATGAGATCAGACTGAAGACCGCAGAGCTTAGGACTGAGAGAACAAGCACAAGAATGAAAGTGTGATTAGAGCTCCTGGCAGCTTTAAGACCAAGCGACGTGCTCTCAGACAGGTAGAGCACCTCACTCTGCTGATGCAAACCAACAGAAAACCCCTCCCAGATCACTGTCCTCAGTGAAGTCAGGCGTGATATGTGCTCGCTCACACGTACTACGTCTTTAAAGGCTTCTGATCTACGTTTACTCAAGTTTTCCAGCTGATTGTGACGCTGAAAAGTATCCTGCATGAGTCATGAGGCAGGCAATTGGAGAGGAAAAGAAAAGGAAAGGAGGGAGGGAACAGGAATAAGACAGAAATCAGTTTAAAGATGGATCAGAGTAAATTGTCTGCTCATTCATCTGTATTTGTGTTTTTGTGTGAGAATGAAAGAAAAAGACATCCTCTGGAAGTAAAACTAAACTGAGTGCAGAGAGAATTAAGTGCTAGTAAATTATATTCTAGTCTAAGTGCTATAAAACTTGATGCAGGGGAACATTTTAACAGCAGGTTTGCATGAATGAAAAAAATCATCAAACTTGAAACCTTCCTGAAGCACAAACTCATCCCTTTGATTTTGGTTTTGCCACTCTGGCTGCACCCACTAGCCCATCTCATGGGTGTAGTCCAGCTGACACTCATTACCGCAGCATTACCATCCACCAGGCTTGTTTGAGACTGTGCGCTTATGTATATAATCTTCAGTGTTTGCCAGTACTGGAGTTAAATGATCAGTCAGACACTAAAATAGATCCCCTCTCTGGAAAAAACTTCACTCCTCTCTTTCTCTCATTCGTTGCGTCATATCTTCAAGTATCTATATTTGACACACAGTCCAGTCTTTACCCTTGTAAAACTACAAATCAAAAGAACAACTCTCATTTCTTTAAAATGCAGAAATGTTTGTTAACTAAGCAGAAATCTCAGGCAGAACCAGACTTAATAATTGACACTGGCTGTACTAAAAACTGCCCTCTAGCACTGATTTGGCCAAAATGCAGTATGCAAACAAATATGAGACCCATAGCACACCAAAACAAATACCAGAAGATGTGATGATTTGGGTAATTTAGGACTATGTATTGTACCATTGTACCCTGTGCTGTTTTAGAGCACTAGCAGATCAAGGGTCAAAAAAGTGGGCAGTAGCTGCTTGCATCTATAGGTGCATTCCATTTAGAAATGAAGTGAATTGAGAGATGGGAGTGGGATTTACATTATATCCCAGCGAGACACATTCCAGTTACTAGCTGGTAAAGCTGGGGTAGCTAAAGCATGTCTGACTTCAAAGTGGGAAATTACAGCCAAAGGGGGCGTTCCCAGTGATGTTATCTAATTTGCCACTCAGACTATCCCAGTTCCAAGATCAACTGGAATGCACCATATTGCAAAAGTAGCCTTCGCAGAGCCATTCTAGTCACAATATTTATGCTCCTACGTAAATAAGTCTACTCAATCAATCAATCAATCAATCAATCTTTATTTGTATAGCGCCAATTCATAACAAGTGTTATCTCAAGACACTTTACAATAGAGCACAAAGCTCTTCATATTATGGATACACATATATGCATAGATACATATATACATATAAAAATACACATATACATATATATACAAATATATACATCCAACACCCAACATGAATCCATATAGCCAATCATGAATCCCTCCATCATGGCGGCAAGAAAAAACCTTCTGTTAAGCAGCAGGAAATCTTGAATGTGGACCCCAGTCTCATGATGAACAGCAAATCCACACGATGCTGTGTTGGGTGTGTGGGCAAAGGGAGGGAGGTAAGTGGAGACAAGTGGACTAAAGTAAGAACTAAAGCTAGTGACAGATCAATGGACCAATCATAGACCTGTCGTCGTCAAATTTGTTTCTGCTGCAAACAAATTTATTAGAGGAGGGTCCTCATGTCTGTGTGGTTGTGGTGAAAAATTTATAGAAGTATAATCAATAAAAGTCTTACTGGAAGTAAGAATTTATGGTAGTGATGAACTCATGGGTGCCCAGACCACAAGTGCATCCCTACCATATTTGTCTCCGTTAAGTATAAATGTATTAATGGTAGGCCTCTTGAGATGTGACACCTCATTCTCAGGAGGGATATCATGTCCATGTGGAGCTAGAGATAGTTACTATAGATGTATCAACCATGGATAGAAAGATCATGTTAATATCAACATTAACAGCTATAATGATTATGAACTGGAGTGAGATGGCCAAATATGTGTTATGTCTGTAATTGTAGTTATTGAGGCTTCGTGACTCCACAGCAGCAGGCAGTCTCCACCAAGGATCCCAGGCAACCTAAAAGACAAGAGCCAGAGACGAGTACAGGAGCAAACAGAAAGGGGCAGAGGCAGATATGGAGAGAGAGTGTGAGAGAGAGAGGGATAGAGCCCAATGTGCCAGATCCCCCGGCAGTCTAAGCCTATTGCATCTTAACTATATGTCTAAACTATGGACTATGAGCTGGTCCCTAACTGAAAGCTTTATCAAAGAGGAATGTTTTAAGTCTAGCCTTAAAGGTAGAGAGGGTGTCTGCCTCCCGAACCGTGGTCGGTAAATGGTTCCAGAGAAGAGGAGCCTGATAACTGAAGGCTCTACCTCCCATACTACTTCTAGAGACTGATGGAATCATGAGCAGGCCAGCATTTTGGGAGCGTAATGTTCTAGAAGGGTTGTACGGCACTACAAGCTCTTTGAGGTAAACTGGTGCCTGTCCACTGAGAGCTTTATAGGTGAGAAGAAGAATCTTGAATTCTATTCTATATTTAATGGGAAGCCAGTGCAGAGAGGCTAATACTGGAGTAATATGGTCTCTTCTCCTAGTTCTAGTCAGCACACGTGCTGCAGCATTTTGGACCAGCTGAAGCGTCTTAAGCGACTTACTGGGACAGCCTGAAAGAAGAGAATTACAGTAGTCCAGTCTAGAGGTAACAAAAGCATGGACAAGCTTTTCAGCATCGCTCTGGGACAGGATAGGCCTAATTTTAGCGATGTTACGAAGATGAAAAAAGGCTGTTTTTGAAATTTGCTTTATGTGACAGTTAAAGGATAGATCCTGATCGAATAGAACCCCAAGATTTCTAACAGTTGTGCTTGGCGTCAGGCTTATGCCATCTATGGCAGTTAAATCATTAGAAAAGGTTTCTCTAAGGTGTCGAGGGCCCAGCACAATGATCTCTGTCTTGTCTGAGTTAAGGAGAAGAAAATTTTGGGCCATCCATGTCCTAATGTCCTTTAGACACGCATCTAGTTTAGATAACTGATTTGTCTCACCTGGCTTCATCGATACATACAGCTGAGTATCATCAGCATAGCAATGAAATTAACGGAGTATTTCCTCATGATATCACCGAGGGGAAGCATATAAATGGAGAAGAGAATTGGACCTAGCACAGAGCCTTGAGGAACTCCGTAACTTACTTTAGTGTACACAGAGGACTTGTTGTTCACGTGTACAAACTGGTATCTATCAGATAAGTAGGACTTAAACCAATTTAAGGCAGTCCCTGTAAACCCGAGTAATACCTCTAATCTCTGTATAAGAACATCATGATCAATGGTGTCAAAAGCCGCACTAAGATCTAATAAAACAAGTACTGAGAGAAGTCCCTCATCTGAAGCTGAGAGTAGGTCATTAGTTACTTTAACTAGAGCAGTCTCTGTGCTGTGATGAGCTCTAAATCCTGACTGAAAGGCCTCAAAAAGGCTGTTGTCTTGAAGGAAGTCACATAGCTGATTAGCCACTACTTTCTCCAGGATCTTTGAAGTAAATGGAAGGTTTGATATAGGCCTGTAGTTAGCCAATGTTCCCGAATCGAGGTTAGGTTTTTTAAGGAGAGGTTTGATTACAGCTACTTTAAAAGACTGTGGCATGTAGCCTGTTGATAGAGATATATTTATTGTCTCCAGCAGGGATGGACAAACTAGGGGAAAGACCTCCTTGAACAGTTTAGTTGGGATCGGGTCTAAAAGGCAGGTAGATGGTTTGGAGGAGGAGACAAGAGAATTTAGCTCCTGAAAGCTAATTGTAGAAAAATGATCTAACGCAGGTCTGACTACAAGTAATGGTACGGTAGGTTCAGGTGAAAGCAGGGAGTTGCTAATTTTATCTCTAATTTTAAGAATTTTATCATTAAAAAAGCTCATAAAGTCCTCACAGCTAAGAGCTAGAGGAATCACAGTCTCCACAGAGCTCTGACTCTGTGTCAGCCTGGCTACAGTGCTGAAAAGGTACCTAGGGTTGTTTTTATTTTCTTCAATTAGTGAGGAGTAGTAGGCAGCTCGAGCATGTCGTAAGGCTGTCATGTAGTTATTATGACTTTCCCGCCAAAGTATACGTGACTCCTCCCTCTTATTGGAGCGCCATATTCTCTCTAATTTACGGGATGCTTGTTTAAGTTCACGAGTTTCAGGAGTAAACCAAGGAGCTGCCCTCTGACGTTTAATAGTTTTTTGTCTCAGTGGCGCAATTGAGTCCAAAGTGGATCTTAGTAGACTGGCAGAGTCGTCAACAAGCTGATCCAGCTGAGAGGGGCTATAGCTAATATCACAGTTATCAGTTGGCCAAGTTATTGAGTTTAAGGCAGCAGGAATCGCTTCTTTAAATTTAGCCACGGCACCATTGGACAGATTTCTACTCTTCACAATTTTGTTACAAAACACAAAATCCTCTAAGAAGATGGTAAAAGTTACTAAGAAGTGATCGGATAATAAAGGATTCTCAGGAAAAACTTTTAGTCTATCAACATCAAGGCCATATGCTAGAACCAAATCAAGAGTGTGATTGAAATGATGAGTAGCTTCACGAACAGCCTGAATAAAACCAACAGAGTCTATTAAGGACATAAAAGCTGAGCTAACGCTATCACTTTCTTTGTCAACATGAATATTAAAATCACCTACAATAAGTATTTTATCAGAGCTAAGAACCAAGTTTGATACGAACTCAGAAAATTCTGATAAGAATTCAGAATAAGGGCCTGGAGGACGGTAAATTATCACAAATAGGACAGGCTGGCAGGTCTTCTTTCTGTCTCCTTGAGGTAGAACCAGAGGGCTCTAATTTCCTGGCGCAACTCAGGGTGGCACAGCCTGGCGCACTCCGCGCAGTGGTAGTTTCATCCGGCGCACCGCCGTGCGCAGCGAATTTGGCAATTTGGTAGACCGGCTGCGCCGAGATGGGTGTGACGGCGCACCAGGGGGAGGTGTCGACAGATTCAGCTTGGCGCAGTGACGATTTCGTGCCAAAAAAACACGCGGAAGGTGCGCTGAAAGCCCACCAGCTCCAACCTGGTCTATTCTCAGCGCAGGAGAGGTGCATCCGGGGCAGTAGTAATTTGGCTGACGGGCACACAGTGCGCACACGTCACCAAAACCTCACAGGAAGGTATCCAGAGTGTCAGGCACATTTCAATGCAATAAATAATCACAGCAGCCACTACTTAATGTAACCGTCTGAGCCAGCATATACATTTGTATCTATATTACTTGTCCCGTCACATCTGATGTCAGATCAGAGACGTTTGTCATTACTAACAAGTTCACGTCTCTCAAGCCAACCACAAACAGCCACATCATCCGATACAGAGTATCCGGCTTCTGTCCTCTCATGAAATTCAAAAGAAAAGAAAAAAGAGAGAGACGCTCGCTGAATAAATCTAAGTCACTCAGTGTTTTTATAAGGATTTACCTGTGATTGCCCATATTTCCCTCTTTTAATCTTTATTCGTAACGTGATCTTAAAAGATGGGGTACATTATTGCAAGGAGGATGAGGAGGAGATATATTTTCACCAAAGGTTCTGCTATTTGGCGATGACAGACCAGGAATGCAAGTGGATCACAAGCATGATGAATGGATTAGCCTGCTGCTGTGTTTAAATGTAATTATCACTCCTATTATGACATAGGAACAGATGATATCTGTCCCGTGAGGTGGTCCACACGGTGACGCACATCGTGTCCTCCGATGCGCAGCCCGGTGGCCCCTGCGCTCTCCCAGTTGCTGCAGAAGTGACAGGGGCTCTGACCTTCTTCTCCACCGAGGTGAAATTGTCACTGCGCCTCGCCCGTGGCGCATTTAAAGGCGAGGAGAGGCGTTCATTTGATTGGTGAAGATCACACTCGGCTGTGTTAAACCCTACTCTCCTCCCTCTCTGCCATTTGCGCCAGTGGGAGAGACGGAGGCGTGGGTGCGCCTCCCTGCGCCAGACTGCGCCATGAACAAAACTTGCGAAATGCCCTGGACACACCCTGTTGGCGCGGCGCAGGGCAGGTGCGCCGTGCCTGCGCCTGGTCTACGAAATTAGAGCCCAGAGGCCTAATAAAGTTGAGACGGAAGCACACTAAGCCAGTGGGGGAGCAAAACGCTGTGTAAATGTCTTGCGGGACTGACAATGAATCTGCATCATCCATGAAAACCTGTACATGGGGTGCACTGGCTAATCACTCAGCTAACTGCACCCTGCTTCTCAAGTTTTTGAGACCATGATAATACACTGTTGTTATGGCATAAGCCATCAACATCGTTAACTATAGTTTTCAAAGACAGTAAACCAGCTTACCCAGCCTAACATACTGCGATATAACAACTAACTGTCAACATGGAAAACTAACTATCAGTTTTATATGACAAAACACCAAGTACCAGATTCACAAGTTGATCAAACAATTTCTTTATATGCTATGTATACCCACCTGAGATCCCATTAAATGCTCTGTCCAAACTGCACCGCCATTGGTGACATCAATAGCTCTGTACAATTTCTGCTGATTTGCAGCTGAAATGCTGTAAAACCCAGGGAAAAAACTAAGGGCATTAAATGGGCCTCCTAGAATGAACAGATGGATTGATAGTGTCTCCTAGAAACAATATGGTTTTTTCAGATAAAGTCAGAAGAAGAAAATAAAGTCATGTGTGGACTTGCTAAGATATATTTACATATAACTACTTGATTGAAGCAGCAAGCAACTGAATTCAGGACATAAAAATTGAACTGAAAGAAGGACCAAACAAAACAGGTGCTAACAATGCTAATATTAGCATTAGCAACACGTCACTCTGCAAACCAACTTGCAGAGTTGATTGTGGCTCCAGCATTGTTTACCCACTGATGCTGGAATCCTGTGGTAGAGACTGTTCAATATTCACACCTTTCTGTGTTATTAACCCCATACTTAGCTGCTGTATTTCATGAATTGTTTTAACAAGATTTGAAACCCTAGAAACATCCCTGCTATCCATTGCAGACTGCATTAACAGTGATATGTAGAAGGCAGTTAATAGTTAGTTCAATATCCCGTTTGCATTTTGTAGTAGTTTGTGTTTATGTTCTGGGTAATTTAATGTAACCTGATGCACCTGATGAACCATTCCAGATATTTCACCAGTCCAGCTGGGCAACAGCTGTGTGTTTGGGAATGGGCAAAAGCATATCTGGCAGGTGATTGGACAACCTTTTTGTCAATCACATTCATTACAGGCCAATCAGATAAAATAGTAGGACAGGGCTACTGCTGGGGTGTAAAATTCAAGATGTAAGCCACTATGTCGAGCAAACTTGCCAAAACATGTCAGAAATGAAGAAACTATCTTTTGTATTGAGAAATGCTTTCACTGTTTGTTGTTTGTTGTTCATCTAATAAGGAAATGTGGTCCAGATCTGATAAACTGCTTCCAAAGCTGTTAGCATCTATGCTACTCTCTATACAAGCAGTCATCCCTGCTGTTGTCTCACTTGTAGCTCCCACCTCTTTCTGCTCTAAAGGACGATGATTGGGCCGTGTTGCTTTGGGACGCTCACAGTCATTTTAGATTGGAGCTTGGCAGGATAGATCTGTCTGATTACAGACAATGAATCAAGCAGATCCATCTGCTGCATAAGGTTGAACTGGATGGCCAGTTCCCTGCACTTTAATACGAGACTTCACACATTGTTTCAACAAAACCTCTCCTTTGACAACCTGAGATCGAACTTACTTTCAACCGACTTGCACCAAGCAAGGTTTGTTATCTAAAAAGTCTTTCTTAATTTCCTTAAGATGCATTTTTATAACAAAACTAAAAGCTGTAAAAAAAAATACACCACTAGCCTCTTAGCCCATGGCTAGCATCACTGCATTCAGAGGACAGTGAAGCTGCTGACAATATAAATGAAAATGGTTTATTTAACCCTGACCTCAGAGGTAGTGGTGTCACTGCAGCAGCTTTTCTCCTTTCTTTGGTGATGAGTATGTGCTGCTCTGTTACACTCAACACAGCTTAAAAGTGTAACCTGGCGCAATGGCTGGTGAACCTGTGATTGAGTGCTTTCCCTATACAACATGAAAGGGTCACTTGAGCTTGAGCTTCCCTGCAAGAGTGTAAAGCTAGCCTGTCTTAGGGGATTTGTATGTGTGGATTACTCACTGCAATATAGCTTTGTCCATGCAGCAACCAGCATGCTTTCTGGTAGACCCATGGTGATGGTTTTCCCCTGCAAGCCCACACTCAGTTGTTGGCTGTTCAAGGTAAGTTTATGCAACCCATCCTGTAAAGTAGCGATGTATCCAAAAAGCCAGCAGCATAAGCTCAGTGTTTTATTGTCTCCAGAGTTTTGTGTCTCAGTGTCATCAACATGAGGCTCTGCTCTACACGAGGCTCTCAAATGCTCGTAGGTGCAGCAAATGAGAGCCGATTAGACAAATCCAACACACTCTGAATGTGTTACATAATGTTTTTGATCCACCCTCTCTGCCTTCCAACCACACTCTTATTGCTACGCAGCACTATCCCGCATAAAACTCTGATTGATAACAGAGCACATGTTTTTAAGGGAAACTGGGCGATACTATTTAGAAAATAAACCTAATGGGGTGCTGGTTGAATTGAAACGATGACTCACTACAAACCAAATTGTGAACAGCATCTATGCTAATCTCTGTACAAGCAGCCATAGTGTATGGGCAGTCCCTTTTCGCTGACGTCATGCTCGTAGCTCCCACGTCTTTCTCCTCAAAGGATGCTGATTAAGCAGTGCCTTTGCAGAGTGAGCTCAATTGTTCCATCTTAAAGCTTTGCAAAATGGATCTGAATCAGGCAGATCCAGCTAAAGTGAAAGTTAACTCTTAGCAAGTGACGCATAGAAGTTGATTTAAAAAAATAGCACTCTGAGATTTTGAAATGCAGGACAGACTTAAACTGCTGTCAAATATCATCTGTCTTTTACTTTAACATTCCTTTTAAATCTACTCTTTGCTGGATCATGAGTAACAGAGATTTCTTGATCTAAACACTTGCATGAGACTTGATAAGTCAGTTTGTATACCCAATTAACAACCCTTTTATAGTAGTGTAAAATATTTGTGCATACATATCTGAGAGATCTGTGAGTGCGGAAGTGATGTGAGCTGGGGAATTACTGCAGATCAGGCTGAAAGGAGCTGGATTTGTGTTGTGTTTTGTGTATTAGACAGGCCCGGCCTTGTTAGGGAATCCACAAGGGCTCAGTGTTAAAAATTTGGCAGAACTATCTAACTCCTGATCAACCACAAATCAGGCCGGGAACAAGCGAGGAAGCTGACTTAAAACAAGCATGAAATTTTAGGATTAAGCTTAAGAACAACAGTGATTTTCTCTTTCATTCACCCAAAAAGAGAATCAGTGATTAAAGGTCCAAGGGATGTCGGCACACAAGGAGTTCTTCATGGAAAGTTTGTAAAGAACGGTCTCTCATAGTGAAACTTGATACTTGAAATCCCAAAGTCCAAAAGATTAATCTGACAGCAACTCTGCTCATGTTTGTGCATGCAAGTTATTGTTTGACTTCTTATCTGGTTTTGTGTTCATTTGTTATATTGCTAAGGGCCTTTAACTCTATTTATCACAAGAATAATAAACTTAAATGTAGGTTTAATATCACTTTGAGTATGTTCATCATAAAATACAAAAACACAGTCTGCTACATTGTGTTTCTCTAAAAGGCACAAATCACTGGAATTTTACTAAATTTCACTTGAAAATTTACAGAAAATTTCAAAACAAAAAATCATGGATATTGCTGGATTTTGGGAAATACTCACAAACGGGAAGTACATTAGGGCATTATAGAAAAGAACTGAAACTTTTCAAGACCTTAAGAATACTTGGGCGGATTTTGTTACTTAACGTGTTTTTGCAGTAAAGTAAAACCATTGGCTATTTCTGAGGAACTTTTATGTGAATACTACTTCTTTTTTGTACCTTTTATGTCCTGATATCCCAAATCAGTGAAAAAAAATATTCCAAACAAAAGCTTGAGTTTGAGTTATTGATCATAGCACAAATATTAGAACCTTCAAAATGACCAGCTTTTGCGTCGATCTTTTCCAAATTGTTCATACTGTAAATTCATCATTTATTTCTTTTCATATCCAAAGTAAACGGATAGCGTTCCCATTAATTACAACCTGCTTGCCTTTGTTTGAAATAACAAATGTATATAAAAGCTCTATATAAATACACGCCAGTTTTATTCCTCGGACTCCCTCACAATGTAAACATTTGGCTTTTACGCCCACATAAACTATAACTCTCACATCCTACGTCTCCATGACATTTGGCCTCTTAAGTTGACTCCCTAACCAGGTGCTTTATTGAAGCATAGAAAAGATCTATGACGTGATGTGTGTCTCTTATCTTCCGTTTATAATGCCTCCTCCCTAATAACCCTGTAATCTATTTTGTAGTTCTTAAAATAGGGTAACATTTGCCAGATTTTCTGTTGCACTTGACAGCTATAGTGCCACGTAGCAGGAGTGGAGCCATTCCTGCAGCTGTTTGGGTAAAGTTGATGCCTTTTCTTTGTCAACCTCTCCCTTTTTTATGCCTTTTCTTTATTTTCTTGCTCTTTCTCTCCCTTTATGACTCAGTGCTCTGATCTCACTCCCTAAAGGCAGACACTAGGATCATTTTTTTTTTCTCTTCTGAATGACCACAACAAACTTTGACCAGAACATTTCCCTGGCATCAGCTGCCCAAGACAATAAACATGCTGAGCAGTGTCTCTTTGACTTTTCCCCAGAATGAGCCAAACTTTGGTCCCTCTCACACACCGCTCACACAGGATAACATTTCACTCATAGTTCACTCACTGTGCTGGTTTGTTGTTCATTGTTGAGTTATCACAGTCATTCTTAACCTGAGAAACTTAGAGTAACCAAAGTACATCCAAAAATAATGAAGATGCTCTTCATATACATGAAATGAGGCTTGAATTCTGCAGACCCTGATTTTTTTACTTTTTGTTTTACACATGACGTACCTTTTCAATTAAGGTCTAAGCACAGCAGGGATACACTACTAAAACAGAAGCATTTAACCACACAAAGATGTAGTTAACGTATACCATTGACAGTGACAGCCATGTTGAATAATATATATAAGATGTGTATTACAGTTTGAACCAAATCCTCTGAAAATGTTGAGATGGTTGGTTAAAGCAGTTTTTTAAACATTGTCAGCTCTTGTTTTATAATATTCTTCTTGTTAAAGCTTTAACAGTTAAACCTCATAATGTTGTAAAATCTAAAAAAAAAAAAAAATGCAGCCACAAGTAGCCTCATCATAAAAGTCAATTAAAATACAGTTGTGACCAGCTTCAAGACAGCAGATGCAAAGGGTAATGTTAGTGGTGACCAATTCCATCTACCCATGGTAAATAGTTTGTGGACTTGAGCTCATATGTTGCTCTTCTAGTTTTTACACTGCAGGTCAAGTCTACCAGTTAACACCCATTTCCGCTTACCCTGCCTCACTGATGGCTCTGAGTTTCTATGTAAGTTGTCTCTCAGTTTAAGCTAATACATCCACACCCTTTTATGCCAGTTTCACACCTCTGAAGCAGCAGCAGTGGGAGCAATTTTGTGTTAGTGCCTTGCCCAAGGACACACTGACATGTGACAACTGAAGCTGGGCTCTAACAACCAACAGCCTTCTGATTGATAGTAAAGCATACTACCAGACGAAGCCACCAACACCATCCATCCATCTACCTGTGCATTAGTCCATTTGTCTAATTATTATTTTTTACATCCATATATCATCCATCCGTGCACCTGTTCATATGTAATATGGCTATTTATCTTACGATCCATCAATCAATTTATTCATACATCTATCCATCCATCCTTCCTTCCATCCATCCATCTATTTATCCTTCCATCTATCCTCCCATCTATTTATTCATACATCTATCCATCCATCCTTTCATCCATCTATTTATCCATCCATCCATCTATCCTCCCATCTATTTATTCATCCATCCATCTATCCTCCCATCTATTTATTCATCCATCCGTCCATCCATCTGTCCATCCATCATCCATCCTTCCCGCCGGTTTATCTTATCACCTATTCATTAATCTGTTAGATTATTCTGAATCCATTCATCCATCTAATTAAATGTCTGTCTATTTTTTTCACGTCTATTTATTGTCCATCTATTCATCCAACCATTCGTCTGAACATCCATTTTCATCCATCTTACCATCTATTCATACATATCCATCCACAAATCCATATATTACAGTATTCATCTGTTCAATCATCCAAGTCATTTTTACAGCCTGAAAATCAATTTGTCTGGCTCTGATTTTTATACAGGGATGAAGGTTCTTAAAATACTTCACGTGATATGCATTTTTCTAATGCTAATGTTCTGATCAGCATAGTTTCTGAGTTACATGTACTGAAATAGGCCCTTGTTAGTTAAGCCATATTGGTCCTCCAAGTTCTTAAATTTAAATCATAGATTCACCGAATAAGTTCAAATAAGCCTTCAAACCTCTGTCTTGCCATTTTTTAAAGTTAGAGTTAGTTAATTAGATGAAAGAGATAAAAGGTCAAAAGGTCAAGGTCACTGAGACTCTTGGTTAGCCTTTGCTTTTGAATGTGATTTTGTTATATTTAAGGAACTTAAGAAATTCCCCTCAAACTTTGCACAGAGTCTGCCTCCTCTCTGACTCAACAACAGACTGATTAAATTGAGGAGGTATAACATCAGCCAAGTGACCCACCTCTGTAAATTCACTCTGGTAATATATACCTCACAGGACATAAAACGATCATGCTGCAGTTCTAGTTTTGAGCATGTTCAGTTATTGTTAAAACTGATTCACTGTTTTCTTGGTTTGACTTTTTTAGAACTGTTGAAACAGTAAGCAGGCACTGATGGATACGTGGGGAAAACAGTGGTCAGACAATACAGTTTGGGCTGAGAAGGACTTGAATAAACACACTGCCCTGTTTTTAACAAGTTGATAAATACTATGTTTTTAATGGAGTACCCTCATTTGGACACGTTATCATTAATTTTGATTGCTTGAATGTAATGTTAGGGTAGGCTTGTGTTAACATGTGTGAACATATCCGCCCAAGCACACATGCAACGTGATATGAACATTAAAGTCAGTTTCCAACCACAGACACTGGATCTTTTCCTGCACTCTGATCCGTGATTAACGACCGCTTTAAATGAGACACCATGTGAACAACAGCATGAGGAGACCTGCCCCTCGGCCATACCTCATTGTTTTATTGTACACGCTGACCAGCAGTGCAGTTAATTAGCCGTGGCTAATTGCCGGTAACTTGTTGCACGGAAACGCTGTGTCCAGGAGCTGTAGGTATTTCTCAGAGATTAGCAGGTTAAGGGGCCAGTAAAAGGTGAGCTTAAAACATTCCCTGCATGTTCTCACAGAGATCTGCCTATTTCTGACCACTTAAGTCATTTGCATGTGATTATTTTTGGTGATATGAGTTCAAGTTTATGTTGTCAAATGTCTGATTAGAGTAATAATAATCTATTAAAGTTATATTCTCAAACATTATAAGGTAGTTCACCATTTTAATCCCATTAGTCAGTCTTTACATGGCTGTTTGGAAGGCTTGTTCTAGTTCTGTCATCCTGATAGTAACATTTTTTTTCAAGGTTGCATCTTGGATAAAAATCCCAGCATCTATCCATCAAACTCTGTTGTTTTTTATTAGCCTCTCAAGATGTGTGAACTTGACACATTATTTCTCACGTTGTGATCATACAGTATATTGCCTATACATTAGGGCAATAATCTAACCCCCTAAGTAGATTATGTTTAATCTGCTTACCCCACCATGTTTAAGGATTTTCACATACATGCTTGGTAACTTCAGGAAATGTAGCTGCCTGTCACTCAAAGCTGTGCTAACAAGAAAGCTGATTGCTGCATCAGAAGGCCCTCTGCTGCATCACAGTATAAAGTGCTGCCTCATAAACATGCACGCTCACCTACATCACAGAAAGCAGCACTAGTCTGCATAAGAAGGCCCAAAGAGGAAAGTGATGCTTGACTTTAAACTATGCAGTAACAAAAAGGTTGTATCACAGGTTGGACTGCTGCACGACAAAGCGAACTGTTGCAGCATTAGACCTGCTGTTACATCACAGGAGGGAATTGGCTCTTTCACAAAGTAAACTGTTGCATCACAGGAATGGACTCAGATTAACCCTTGATTAGACCTCTTTCACCACTGAAAGGTGGCCTAAACCTGGCAGACAGAAAAGTGATGGTGCTATGGTTAACTACAGTTATTACTTTAAAGGTTCCATATTATGGTTGGTAATGCCTTTAGTACAAGGGTTAGGATAAGGGAATAAATAAGTAAAATGCATCCATGGAGTTTTTACAAACTCCCCAACATGAGCAAAATCCCCTCTTTTCTCCTGTAGCTTGCTTCACCCTTCTAAAAATTTGTGCAACAATTATTTCAAAAATTGTCACGTAATTATGTCAATAGAGGCTATGACACCTCCTCTGTTGGTGGAAACACACTAAGCCAGGGATTTCTTTAGCCCACAGGTGTCTCCAGCGAGAGAAACATGTCAAGGCATTTATTTGAAGCCACAGAAAACATTGGAGCACTGCACTAGAGAGCTGATGCCCCATCCACTTCTTGAGTGGCGCATGATCAGGTTTTAGCAGATAATTCAAGATGGCAGCCACGCTGAGTTGTCCTGTTTCTCTGCCCTGTGTCTTTTTTGATGATTTTATCTCCATATCCCCACAAGTCATTTTGAACCCAGAGTTAGATGGGCCTCTGACATTTTGTTAAGGTTTTTGGTTCATTATTTTAATGTTTTCACATTATCTTTAATGGCTATGAAGAACAAGGTTTGTTTGAACCGACTTTCTGCGGACTGCCCTGTTCATGCAGAGCCCTCTGTGCACAATGATGCATGAAACACTGGGCTTCTGGAGGCAAGTTTGGATGGTTTCTGCCATTACCTTCTCTGACTTCCCTCCTTGGATTTAAAGGGATAGTTCAGTATTTTTGAAGTGGGGTTGTTTGAGCTCCATGTGGCCATTAAGTACCTTAGATGCAGTAGAGCGTTCTCTCCTCTCCCTCAGTAAGCCACAGTCTGTAAAAGTCTGTTACGCAGATATAGCCGTAAACAGGGAAGTAACGTACCAAGAACAGAGGGTATTTTCGCCGCCTACAAGAACTCCCATCAAAAAAAATACCACAGTTTAGGAGTATGCTACCTAGAAATGCTATTAAGTGCATTAACTTTTCGGAAATTTAAAGTTTATCTGGAACTAACCGACTCACGTCACGTATTCCTCCGCACAGCACTTTCGTGAGCCGCTGAATCACTCCACTTCCCTCTCAGCTGTAGTAAACATAACAAGCTAGTGGCTTCAGGCGCTTCAAAAATACTGAACTATCCCTTTAAGTCAAGCTGCATCTGTTTGACTGTGGCTTGTGATTTATTCACTGGCCAGTACTGGAGATGTGCTCTGCACTCTGACCAGGTGCACCAGAACATAGACCCTTTCTGCAACAGGGATAATATTTCTTCTGCTTGTATTTTGTCTGCCTGTCCTTTACAATCACAGAGTACTTGGGACAAGTGTAATGAATGAGTGCGAAAGTTTCATAATCACGGCACAAGCTTTATCTAAAACAACAAGAATGAGTATGCTCAATTTAGCTGGTTGGTGGAGGTGTTTGCTATCTGGCATGCACTTTACCTTTCTGCAAATAAACTTTAAGCACCTCTTAAACCTTCTCCAATTAAACGACTGTGTCATACAGTACTTTACAACTCCTGACCAGAACTCACAAAGAAGACATATCCATAGAAAAACACTAGCTGTGTGTATTTTACGTGCCTGTCGAAATGCAAAATCATGCTAAAGCTATTGTTATTTAAAATGTGCAGCCTAATCCTGAGCCTGTCACCAATACAGTCTGGAAACTCCCGGTGAGTTTCTAAAGAGGTCTGGAGTTGGTTTTGTTCCTTTAAATGTGAGAAGTCTATTATCAAATTAGATATGGTTAGAATATGGGTTAAAGTGATGAATGCTGATATTTTAGTGCTGTCAAAGATATGGTTGAGTAAATCCACCCCTGACACTGACAGTTTTCGGACTGACCGTCAAGCTAAACACGGGGAAGTCACAATTTACGCTAAAATCACTTATCAAGCTACAGCTGTGTTATCCAAACAGTGTTCCTTAACAGTTTGAGCTACTTGTCCTAAAAGTTCTCTAATGGATTTGTAATGACAGTTGCAAGATCCTATAGACCTCCCTCTTCATCTCAAGAAACACTTTCCTCTTTATGTGGTCTTAATCTACTGTTACCTATTAGTTGATTATTTTGGGGGATTTAAATTGGGACTGGTTGGCCCCTGCCTATGAACCTTTTGAATAGTTTTGCACCTCAGATAGATAGATACTTCATTGATCCAGAGGGATATTCAGGCATCCAGAAGCAGTTCACATAGTGATCTCAACATGACAAACACAGGATACATAGAATTTAATTCATAAACCTGCACTCCAAGAAACTAGAGCTTCAAAGAGTAGGGCTTGTGTTCAACCTTTAAAACTTTGCAATGGGGAGATAAAAAAAAAAAATGAGAATAAAATAAAATAAATATAATGGAATGAAATGAAATAAAATAAATTGAAACTGCTAGGATTACAGAAGTTGGCAGATCTCTTCTCAAGGGAGCTGCACAGCAGCACCTATTTATTGCAGGTTTAAAAGTTACTGTATCAAGGTAGATTATTACTGTGCAAATTGAAAACAGCCTTCTTAGTATGGCATAGTTATGGTAAAGCATTAGCAAACATAGCTCAAATCATTGATTCATATGCAAGAAACATCTCATTGATGCACTGGGACACATCCTCAGTGATGTATCCTGGGGTCATTGGGTGTTTCGCATCTCGCAACATCATACACCCTTGCCCAGGTGACCCACCCGGGGTTGATCAAGTCCCAACTTGCATCCCAGAAGCAGTCCAGGGATCAGTCCTCTTTATCCAAAGCCACCTTGTGGCCTGCTCTGCAGCTTCACTTGTGAACTGAATAGCTCTCGTCTGAGGACTTTGCAGAGTGAATGTCCTGCAAAGCCTCTACAGCCACACTCTTCCCCCAGCTCCTGGTATTTAGCTCATTTCCTCTCATTGGCTTCTTCAATACGCTCTTCCCAGGGCACCGTAACTTCCAGGATGATCAAATGTCTTGAAGCCTCTGAGGTAATGATCATGTCTGGGCGGAGACTTGTTGTTGCAATATGCTGGGGGAACCTCAACTGCTTTCCCAGGTCAACCTGCAGCCGCCAATCAGCGGCCGTGTGGAGAAGGCCTGTAGATAATTGTGAGTGTACCCGGGGTTTCTCTCCAGGTTTGATGAAGAGGACTTCCTTCCTTGGAGCATGATAGTGTTTGCTGGTGCTAATGGCTGTGGCTAAGCTCTCAGCAATTGCCTTAAGCACCTGGTCATGGCGCCAACAATAGTGACCATCAGCCAGAGCCTTTGGACAACAGCTGAGGAGATGTTCTAAAGAGCCTCTTCCAGAGCAAAGAAGGCAGGAAGGTGCCTCGCTCTTCCCCCAGACGTGGAGGCTCGCTGGGCTTGGCAGGGCATTCTAGTAAGCTTGTACAAGGAAACAGACCCAATGGAAATTTTTCTGCAAGATGTTAGTCCAGGTAATTCTGCGCTGCAGCCTCAATGCCGGCTGATGACACCTTGCAGTCTCGAGAGTCCCTGTACTGTAGGGCTTCTCTGGTGCATATCACCTTGAATTCTTCAGTGAGGTCACTGAAGGGCAGCTCCAGTATGCTACTTGTCCCATACAGTGCAGCACTGGTGAGACTGTGTGGAAGTCCCAACCACTTCTGAAGAAAGCCACTGATGTTCCTTTCCAAGGACTCAACAGTTGTCACTGGTCTTATCAATACTGATCTAGTCTAGAACCATTCTCTCTGAAACTGTCTGCAGAGATAATCGCTAAACCCTTGACTTACATTTGAAATCTAACATTAGAAAATGGTACAATATCAGAGGTCTGGAAGGCAGCTTTTGTCTCAATATGAAAAGCACGGGACCCTACAAACCCAAGTAATTACAGGCATAGTATTGGACCAGAGTTAACTTGAATAAAGATGCAAAGAGTAACCTTTAAAATCAAATCTGTTTTAGATATCCTTCAGCAAAAAAAAAAGAAAATAGCTATGTAAATGTTTTCATGTTATATGGTATAGATTTGGCACTGTTCTCACTTTGTTAAAATCACACTTCATCAATATTACCTGCACCTCCAGCGTAGCCTTTTTGTTTTGTGGTGTTCCCCCTGGTTTAATGCTTAGTCCCCCCCCACCCCTTTTTCTTTATTTACCTGCTCCCTCTTTGCAACATCAGCTGTTATTATGGTGTCCATTCAGGCTACACTGCTGATCTCACAACATCCAGTACTACCATTCATCTAAATCCTGCACCGCAGAAACCTGTTCCACATTACTAACTTCCTAATGGAAAAAACCATGGATTGCACAATTCCTCATACTAGACAACAATAGATCTGACGTCAAAGTTAAAGTCGCCTTTATTGACAATATCTGCCTTGTGTACAAAACACACAAAAAAATTGAAAAACCATTTCTCTCCGCCCTCTGGTGTAACATGTATGTGTATACAAAACATTCATCAGTCATCAGCAGACTTCAGAATCTTTGACCCCATATACCTCTTCAAATCTATTCATACCGTTAATATGAATGATTTTGCATTTAAATGAAAGAGCGTCTTTGTGTATTTGAAATGCCACAGTATTTTTATTGCTGTTATTTATTGCTTTGATTGATGGCATGTCTCCTAAAATGCATAGTTGGACTTCTTCGAGTCTGCTTTTGCTCACTAGTCAGTACATACCTGGTGCCCTGATCCAAATGAGATTTTTTTTGTATCTCTTGGTTGATTAAATGTGTGATTTTAGAGTGATATGAAATAAATCTATAGTTCTATCTCCATTTACACCTTGCAGATGACAACTTTTATGCCCTGGTGAGCATGACGGCATACAAGCAGATTGTCCACACCAGCTGTCAGAGTCAAACGAAAACCCTCTGAGGGAAAAGCAGGCAGGGATGGTGGATGTGTAAAATGAATTATCACCAAGAATGACTGCAAAAAGCAGAAAGCGATAGCAAATCACACTGACAGAGGATTACTTTTTCTCAAAATAAAGGCAGGATTTCAAACTTCTGAAAGATCCATTGAGTGTAGACTGTGCTTTTTCTCAGTTAATTTTGGCAGCCATTTTTTGGTAAGTTTTTGTCATGTCTGCACTTTGGTTAACCTTTTATTTTTCATTCAAGTTCCATGTCTTGTATTCCCTCTTTTATTTTGACATCACTCACCCTTGTCTCTGTTTTAGGTTGTTCCTGCCCTTGCCCCGTCTTGAGCACATCTGCTCCTGATTGTCTCCTCCCTCGCTGTGTCTCATCACTCCCCATAGCCTCATGTATTTAAGCTCATGTCTTTCTCTGTCTCGTCGCCAGTTCGTTGTACCCTGTATCTAGCTCCAGCATTAATTTCACAGTCTAACCTCCATAGTTTTTGACCTTGTTCATGCATTATCTTGCCTTTTGCCTCATGTTTTTTGGACACTGTTGCCTTCCTCTGCCTGTTTGAGTACTGTTTTCAAATCCTGATTATGCCTTTGAGTCCTGCAGTTGGGTCCAGATCTTTAGTACAGGTTCTGACAGTTTTACTCTCAAGATAAATATGCTGATAAGTTTGCTCACACTGTAATCATATTTAACTTATATTGAGGATGGACACCTTTGGACACTAAAAGGGCCACATTTGATGCAAATACTCCTAAAAAGACAATAATGTTTAACAAGGGAATTAACTTGTAATGTATTGAGCTAAAGCCAATTTATGCTTGAAGTATATTTTATGTTTTTTTTAGTGCATTTAGTAATCCTTCATATTTGCAGACATGACCTAACCTATTTATCTTTGTAGCGTTGCGCAAATCAGCTTATTCCAGGAACGAAAGATTATTTTGAAAACATCTAAATTTTTTTTTTTTTTTTTAAGGCTGATTTTGTCACGTTTTTCCACATGTCACCAAAACCTCTACTGCGTCACTTGAAAAAAATGCCCGTAGGAGCAAAGGAAGAACTAAAAGGATATTGTAAACAACTCAGCCTTCAGAAAGACAGTCAGGATGGTTGGATGGGCAGAACAAACACTGTAGACAGCTGGTGGTTTCCATTTTCTTACCAACACTGGGCGGATGTTTCTTTTAACCTTAGCCTCAGACTTACTGTATTTCCCAGGGTAACAAAGTGGCTATTGTTGTAACTATGACAGTGCAAGTTGTCTGTTTCAATTTGTATCAAAACCTTTCTCAAACCAGTTTGTTTTTAAGCAGACATGCTAGCTGATTTTAAAGGGACAAGAAAATATATTCGTTTGAAACCATTGTAGTGATTTTTAAGTTTATTCTTTACTAACTGTAAAACATTTACCAGCCAGCATTGTGATTTCATCCAAATAAACAGAGTACAAGTGGTGAAAAGTCTTGAAGAAGTGCAGAACTTGCAGAAATATCTGCTCTTGTACTCACTGTTTACAGGCTTACTCAAGTTTGTCTGGCAGGCTCAGGCTCAAGGACAGGCAGATAAGAGTACATACACGCACGCACACACACACCACCTAAGCATGCATACAGATACACACACACAAGTTTCCAAGACTAAATCAAATATTTAACAAATTCAGGGAAAAGTCAGAGAGGAACCAAACACAGGCTCACGGATACAAGTGAGAGATCTGCGCTGTATTCAAAGAGAATTATTTTATTTTTATTTATTTTTATTTTTATTATGTCTGCTCCTAACCAAGAGTATATGGATGTTTGTACTCCCTTATGAGTTATACAAGGTATTCTCACTGATAAACTCACATCATGAATGCATGTCAGGTACTGTGAATGTAACCAACCTGCCAAGAATCAGGCGAGCCCTAATGGGATTTCGCTTCCTGCAGTGTGTACACAGACTGTATAAACAATGTTAAATCAAGTGAAGATGAAAGCCAGTAGCTTCTTTTTAACCCTTTCTACACCAAAAAGATAAAATACCTTTTTTGACTCTAAGAGGGATATACATGAACTCATCCATTCCATTTATACTTAAGGTAACAGGAATTAATATCTGCATACCTGAAAATATCAACAGGTTAACATTACTTATTGTCTCTAAAGCAGATCATCACAGGACTCAACAACATGGACTGATTCAAGAACTCGAAAACATTCATAGTCAAGCTCATTCAACCAGGAGAATTCATCCTTATTTATGCTGCTCTCTGCCTTCACCTCATTATTTTGCGGACACCTGAGCTGGCATTACATTGTAATCTGTTCCCATGCTATCTGGTGTCTCCTATGGTCTGCCAGCAAGCGTTAAAAGCCCCTCTTCATCATGCAGTTTGTTTACAGTTATATCGTAAGGTGTGTCCTATGTTAACAAGTATGTTTATCCGTATAATTTTACATAGGACGTTTAATATTCACTTTTATCGTTATTATATCGTAGTTATGTGGGTAGTTTAACCTGCCGGCATTCTTCCCATTATGAACAGCGCTATTTGTAGTCATAGGAATGCTGCCTCTGACATCACAACGTAAAGTCCTCTAGTCTGGACTCGGCTGGTTACTGAACCCTGCTATGTGTACATGAAGCAATCCAAGGAAAATATGCAAATTTGTGTTCTCTTTTTCAACTGAATCTGAACAAAACAACTAAGCAGTAGATGTGAAAACAACCTTACTATAGTTTCCAGCCAAGCCAATGTCATTTTTTTGAGTGGTTTTAACCTATAACCGGTTTAATTAAGAAACTTTCTGTTGCACCATGAAATACTATGTCCCAATGGACAAAGCTTGCAAGTCCCTTAATTGGCAAACATATTAACTAGTGTAGAGACCCCAGTTAAAAAAAACCCAAATGCAACCCTTTAATGCTTGGTGTAGATGTCCCGAAATACACACTTGAAATGATTTTATAACAGATCAAACTAGGGTGATCTCTTTGTAGAAAGGTTATTTATTCAAAGTGAGTGGTATCAAAGTTCAACATCCTGATGGCAGATGGAATGAGCAATCCAGACAATAATTTTATTTTTCTCAAGAGCACCATAAAAAAGTGGTCTGAGAGCATTACTGGGAACTGAGAGGACAGGATTTGGTAACAATGACGCTTCATGACTCCCTCATAAGTTTTAATCCTAAATTGAGTTGTCATTTTGATTGACCAGTCCCCCATAAGGTTTATTATAACAATGTTGATTTCTTTATTTTTTTGATCTATGACAAAATGGGGATAAAAACTGCCCATGGACTTGTGTCTATAGAAAGTGTTTTTCAGTTGCAGTGCTCTCAGTTTCCTCCTTGTTGGGGCGTATCGTTTCCAGGTAACTAGAGTTGACTTCCTCGTCTCTCAGTTACAACCCTATGGCCATTTGAAATCACTCCATGTGCATCATAATTTCCTTAACTGACTGTGATATCACCCAGAAAACATAAACACAAAGATGTCATGTCCTTCCATTAAGAAAACCTGAATATCAGGACAAAGCTGTAAATACAAGGCAGCTGGCTTTATACTTCCGCCATTGTTGTTTACGAAGTGAAAAGCAAAGGTCCCGACCCTTCTTGGTTTTGATTAGTAAGTAAGGGAGAAGTGACACTGACAGCGTGGCGCTCTCTCAGAAGTTAAACTGTTTTCACCTGAGAGTGCTGGGAGAGTGGGAACAAGAATCAGCTGGCACTGAAGAGGTTTTTCTGCTCAGGCTGCTGAGAATGCTGGACTACACTTTTGAATTAAAAACAAGTGCTGCAATTGCAAAATATGCTGCATGTGGACACAGGCCCTAAAAAGTAATACAAGCATCTTAGCTCAAGGCTATTTACCCTACTAAATCTGGGAACTTCATAAATGCCCAATGTAACATGTTTTGATTTTGGCATGCCTTTATACTTCTCTATTTCAATGTTGTGTTTTGCCATGTCCCTCTTAAGAGATAGTTGTGGCTTTGGCTCTTTAGTGCTTTGCTCTAATGTTTACTGTGGCAGCACAGACATGCTTAGACTTGTCCTTTCCATTGTGGCCACCAATAGGCTGACCAAACAACAGGCTCAGGGAATGTCTCTCAACTGAGGAGGTGGGAAATCTCCTAATAACGTAATTAGGGAAATATTTTCAAATGAACTTTTAGAGCATACATTTTCTGAAAGGTAGAGCTAGCATCAGAGGGAGAGGTTGGAAATTTCTAATGTTGGAGAGGTTAGGGGGTTTCAGACAAGTAATAAACATTCAAAGTGTATCTTGCATAAAACGTAACATTTCATTCAGGGACAAGTGACCAACAAAGCTTGATGGATGTTAATAAATCACAGCAAGCCTGAGAGACACAGAAAATATGTAGAGCTGTTCTAATATGAAGGCAAGCAACTGAGCTCTGATTAGTAAGTCGACTCTGAAGATGTATTTTTCATGTATAGTGTGGACACATGTACGAATGTTAAGTCAACTCAGTACCTGAATGCCCTAAACGGATCTTAGTGTGTCAATGGAAATGTAAACAGGGTCAGTGACGTGGTTATCATTGCCTCACATTACTCCTCGTGCTTTCTTCCGTCCACAACCACCTCTTTTTCTCCCACACTGCCCCCCCTCCTGCCTTGCCATACGTCACCCCCTGCCCTCCACCCCACCCCCGCAGCCCTCTGCTTTTCCTGCCCTCAAGTGAATCTCCTTTTAGCATCGACTATCTGTAAGCCAAGAGCCGCTGTCACCAGATCCCCAAGTCCTGCAGAGTTCTTAGGAATGGCATGTGTTCCCAATTGGCAGCTTAACGGAGGCTGACCACACAACTACAACCCAAGGTGGGGGGTTTCTAGAGGCCGAACTGGGTAAGCTGCAGGTCATGGCTTGTGGCTTATCGACCTCACATTGAAATCAACTCAAAGGCCTGGATTATTGGGGTGGTTGATCTCCAGTGTTTCTGAACCAGTCAGGTGCACTCGCCATTTTTGTCTTCAGTCCCTTTTTGGACAAGTCGTACTCCTCTGGTTTTGGGGTAGCCCACTCCCAAGCCCCTTTGATAGTTTCGAACACTTCTGCACATAAATAATGGCAATGCTGCTTCTCAGGTTGCAGAAGAAAGCAAACCAGACATGTCTTGGCAGTGAGGACAGCCTCAGCTCTCTCAACTACGCAAGCCTCTGTATATGCTGCATAATATGTGGGTGTAACTGTGTGCATGTCCATACTATATGTTTAAGAGTGTGACAAGTGTGTGTGCGGCATGTCCACTGGGCATTTACACATGCCAATTTGAAAGCATACCTGTGGTGCAAATCATTGCGTTTGCACTCATTTTTATTTGCATTTTTTTGCTGGCACATGGAGAAAGAATTTGAAAAGGATGGAAACACACAGAATTTATAGCTTTGGCTTGGTGAGTGAGAGGCACAGAATGTTACTGGGAGTGGCAGACTGTGAGGGAAACAGTAAAAGGTCAAGGTGAACTCAGAGACAGAGGGCAGGAACATGGCACTGAATCATTACCATTACACTGGTTTGTCTTTCCTCTCCTGTAAATGATACACCGACAACATCTTTGGTTCAGTCAGTCCATATTTCATAACACTTAGGACTAACTTTCCTCCAGAGACCTTTCTCAAGGCTGTTTTCTTTCATTGTCCTCCTTTGTCTGCTCTTTATCGATCCATTTGCTAGGTAATGTCTGAAACCTCCCCGCGAACATTGAGCAATGATTTAATTTCTCCCTCCTTCCTTTGCCCTCTATGTTCACTGTGTTCCAGAACCATTCTTCTACTATTTTACCAACCCTTAATGTTGAACTCATCCCACTTCTGTGCCACCACATTGGCAGTAGCAAAAGGTGGAGGTGTTGTTTTCTGGTTTCAGGTTTCGGGTTCGGCTCCAAATGGTCCGTATGTCCGGAACATTTAGTGATAAGTATATCCATTAGACATTTTGAGGGACTTTCCCCAAACTTTGCACAGATGTATACCAGTTATCTTACTTTAAGATAACTTAATCTAAGAAGTCAAGGATCAAGATCAGCAGGGTTTTGTACTTTTCTTTGCTTCTGAACGTCATGCCCCAAGAATGCTTTGATTGATTTTTCTTAGACTTTGCACAAATGTCAAGTGTAAGTGACAGATGAACTGGTTAGATTTTGGAGGTTGCGAGGTCAAGGTCACTAATGCATCCAATGTTGTTACATGTCATTGGTGCTGATTGGGCCAGTCACCATTCTGTTCTCCGCAAACTTAAATAGGGTTTTCAGTGTAAACCATACAGCAGTCTCAGGTGAAGAGGGCTCAGCACAATGCCCTGGGGAACACTAGTGTGAAAGATGTGGGTGGAGGAGGTTTGATTATTTACCCAAACAGACTGACTCATTACAGACAGACAGACAGACTCCATAATGCAGTTAAAATTACAAAGGGAGGTACTGATGCTCAGGTCTGTGGTTTTGGTGGTCAGATGGGAGGGGATGGTTGTTTTGAATGCAGAGCTAAAGACAATTGACCCTTTGTTGGCTTTCCAATTGGTCAGTTGACCAACCAATCAGAATCAGACAGCCCCCTCTCAAAGCAGCCATTGCCAGGTTACCCAGTGCCCAGAGAAGTTCTGATGTGGCAGGGTCTTGTTTTAATAGATTGTGGGGAAATATGATCATAAATCAGTTACTTCAACACTGAAAATCACAAAAGACCTACCTACACTCAAAGGTAAGAGAAATGTTTTAATACTGACAATATCTGGTGTTCAAAGCATATTTAGCAAAAATAACAAAGCATTTTGTTAATGTGACAGCCAATGTCAACTGACATTACCAGAACCATCAGCCAGTCACATTAAAATCATTTTAACAGATTCGTAGATTTCAAATTTTTGTCTTACACTAGAGCTGTATTTATCCTCTTACTTACCCCAACCTTTGAAAAACATCAGATTAATCAAACATTAATAAAATATAGTCAGGACGTGTTTTACTTTCAGTTATTTCAAATGGGTGCCAGGCTAGTTACAACAGATTCTGTAGCCTCTAACACTTACTGAGTATAGGGTGGGGTTTAATGCAAGACCACTTCCTGTGAAGGAGGGGGTTGACAAAGGGTCAGTTAACAGCATTCGGCAGTTGTTGCAGTGGAAAAGGACTGTGCAGTGGTCAACGAACTGAAAGAGGTCCAGTGTGGGTGGCAATTCTACTACTACTTCTTATAATAATAATAATGATAATGATTAGGCATGCACATCAGCCTCGGCTCAACATTAGTATTGGCAGATATCAGCCATTCGAACAAACACTGGTCACTGGCAATTTAATGTGGGGGTGAACCAATATCAGTTTTCTGATTTTTATTTGAAGTGTCATGCCAATTTGATGCTGACATAGGGCATTTCTAACTGCTGATTTAGAGAATAATCTTTATTCAAGGCAGTAAAAACAACCTGCTGGACAAACTGTGTTGTGTTTTTATGATCAGACATGAGAAAGAGAAAAAGTCATGAGAAAAAAGATTTTCATTGAAAGGGAACTCTGCCAAAAGAAGTAATAAGAAAAATGTTGGTATCAGCATCTTACTTCACATATCAGTATCGGTATAGGCCCTGATTTTCAGGATCAATACATTACTACTACTAATAATAAAAAAATAAGTAAATAAATAAATAAATAAATAATAGTAATCACGTATATTCATGGATCACATTTTAGACACGTTGTTACATAGTAACAATCTGTTCATAGATACATTTGTACTGGCATAAGCAAAACACATGGATGAACTTCATGTGATTATTATGGGGTGGCATGGTGGCACAGCAGGTAGAATGTGGGCCTCACAGCAAGAAGGTTGTTGGTTCAACCTCCCTGCTGGTCAGAGTCTTTCTGTGTGGAGTTTTGCCCATGTGCATACATGGGTTCTTTGTGTTGTACTCTGGCTCCCTCCCACTGTCAAAAAATTGCTTGTTAGGTTAAATGGTGAATCTAAATTGCCCTTAGGTGTGGGTGAGTGTGTGAATGGTTGTCTGTCTCTCTCTGGCAACTGTTTCAGGGTGTGTCCCGCCTCTCACCCATTGTTGGACCCCCGTGGCCCCTAAAGGGGCAAGCAGTATGATGGATTGATGGATATTATTTCTAAATCTGTCAACAATACTGGTTGCTCCACCAATAACCTGTATATAAGAGGTCAGTCAGGGCCCTTTCTGACGTTAGCCATTGGTTTGTGGACTGCCTTTGTCAGGCCTTGAGTGTGGGGGTTTTTTGCTGTCAACCTTTTTTTTTTATTTAGATATTACCAATTTTGGGAGACAAGGTGGGCATGATTTTACATTTCTATACTGGTTGACAGATCTCTGTGGTAAAATGACTCTCTGGCCACAGGTAGCCAAACCCAAAAGTAATACAAGCTTTATTGTATTTTTTAACCAAAAATAAGAACATGACTTATTAAATAAACCATCCCACAGTGGAGAATACTTATAAATAGTGGTTGCAATATTAAACTTGTGAGAAAAGTGTTGACTGGGAAGATAAAACAAACATTTACTCTCTCACCAACTGGCCAGTGGTAAAAGGGCACATTTAAAACATTTCTTCCCCAGAAAAATTACCCTGAAACAGCTATGTGTATTCTTAGTCCTCAGCTGTTTCTTAATAATCCACATTAGCTTTATTTCTCCAATGCCAAGAAACAAAACAAATGCAGAACAGTTCATGATTTTATGGGTACACATTGTGCAAGGAAGAATTCTTTTATCTGTGATTCAACTATTTTGATTTTTTTTATTGGAAACTTTTTATTTTTTTAATGGAATTCCTAAATTAATCTAAAAGAACGGTTATGGATATATATACACTTCAAAATTTCCAAAAGTTTTGGGAACAAAGAAATCCTAAAAAGTTATGGTAGTTACAGAAATGACTGAGCAGCCATGGCAAACACAACAACTTTTTTAAAGTTGTTGTGCCCGATGTCACAACAACGAGTCCTTTACTATGAATTGGGTCTGCAACTCAACTCTGCTGTTGTATTTCTGCAACAGGAGGAGATCACTTTTGCCCTCTCCATAATCTTAAACTTTTTTTTTTTTTTAAATTTTTTGTTATCCCATGAATTGTTTTGATTGGGAGAGCCCCTGGCAGTAGATTTTAACATACTTTGTATTTTAGTCAGTTACAAACATAAAAACAGAAAGCGACCGCTTCAGG
The DNA here is from genome assembly GCA_037902135.1 of Cetoscarus ocellatus. NCBI lineage: Eukaryota > Metazoa > Chordata > Actinopteri > Labriformes > Labridae > Cetoscarus > Cetoscarus ocellatus. The sequence goes on along the minus strand of JBAMNC010000525.1, from coordinate 1,883,799 downwards.
GCCCTGCCTCTTGTCCGATGACAGCTGGGATAGGCTCCAGCTCCCCCGAGACCCCGAAAGGGATAAACAGTGTAAAAAATGAATGAATGAATGAAGTAAAATAGAAAGGGACACAAAAATCTCAAATGAGCTTTGAAATATTTTTCAATTTACTGGATGATGGTCATATTAAGTAGTTTTAGTGCCGCTGTCAAAGGTACTTGGTGACAAAATGGGAAAGTCAGGAGCAGCTGGTGAGACAAACAGGGAATCTTCCACAAACCAATCAGTCTCACTGACAGCACAGTCTGTGCAGGCTATAAAGCCTACACCTCCTGAACTGAGACACAGCTAATGTGTGATCACTGTGATCACTATACATCCTTAATGACAGATCATTCATTTTTACAGAGCCTTTTGTTCTCCTCTTTTGCTTTTAGTTTACATAAGAGTGGATAAAGACAGAAATAGGGAGGAGAGGTACGGTGACATTTAGCTGAGGGCTGAGGGCTGAGTCAGAGAGCATCTTGGAGCTGCTGTGTCAGGGACCGAGTCTGTAATGTAATGGTGCTTTTCCATTTTTGGTGCCAGATCAACTTGGCTTAACTCTACTCTGTTTTGGTACAAGTGTGAAAATAATGAATATAGCTTTCTTTGACAACTTAGGGAAATGTATGAGGCAATGTTAGCATTCAACTAAATATATATAACATAGAATCAGTCAATTCAGGAAAAAACAGGTGAAGAATGAAATTCCAGTTCCTTACAATTTTCCCTATTGTAGGTAAGTTGAGTTGATACTAAGTGAAAGCTTGATTTGTCACCAAAACAAATACTTTTTGTCAGCTACACTTGCTGGCATGCAATTGCCCCAAAAAGTTACTTTACATAATTGTTTCTCAAATAATGGTGTGCAATCCCCAAGTAGGACAAGGCCAAACAGAGGTGGGTGCGACTTGCTGGGCAGGGGTGCAGCCCAAATTGGGTCCTAGCCCTCCCGAAATTTTAACTCACCACCCCAAGTGCCAATCCAAAATACTGCACTGTGATTGGCTGTTTGCATAGTTTGGGTGGGATGTAAGTAAAAATCAACTTGGGCTGCATAACAACAGGCATCTGGTGGTCTCAGTAAAGGTTTTTAATGTAGAAAATTTCATTTTGTCAGAACTTTAAGTTGTGACTGTGGACTTAAAAGTCCAGTGTTCTGCAAAATCAATTTTCTTTACTTTTAATATATTGTTATAAATATTGTTAGAAGGGACTTGGGGAGCAGGACATGCCACCTTTTACTAAACTCTCTCTTTGTAGAGAAATATATAAAGAAAATGCCTCTCAAATGCTCCAATTTGTACTTTCTGGGGTTTATTATGTAATAGCTATACAGCCTTCACCTCGGGTGTGTTTTTTGTGCTTGTCACAGGCAGATGCCATGACTGTTTTGAAAGTCCACTCTGCAGCCTGTAACCCCTCCTCTGCCCTCCCATCAGACATATTTGGGGCAGCCAATCAGCACATAGCTTATTATCATCACCTACTGTAGCCTCCAGATCTAAGTGTTTCCACAGGGGTGGGAAATAGAGCTGCATCTGATCCTCTACAGAGATTAAGTTTTTCATTTTTCTATTTAACTTAGTTACAGTCCTTCATTAATAGACACCCAAGACATGATGTAGACAGTAAAACACACCAGGACATGGGCTCTTTGAATCTTTTTATTGAGTCTTTAAGGAAATGAGTATAACGCTGCCACTTTGGTAATTTTATCTTTTTAAGGTGGAATGGGGTTTATAATATAGATTTGATTTATGTGTGGATAACAAAAGGGAAAATAAATACTATTCATTTCTGCTTTTACATGCTAGCACTTAATGGACAAATAAGTATCCACAAGCTTTAATGAATTAAAAAAATATGTTTTTACTTTGCCCTTTAACTGACTACAAAAAAATCTAAACTCTCACAGGGGGCCACAATAGAAAATAACTCAAAGCCATCACAGTACACTAAGGCCTCCACTTATACATCAATCCCAACCAATCGGTTGGGCAATTAAGAAGCTGCTCCAACTGCTTGTTATTTTCACAACCAAAGGTTCTTTTTGTATGCAAAAATATGTTAGCAAAAATGCAAACAAGTTATCCAGATTGAAAATACACGAATCCCGTTTTACTGTTAGCTTGTTTAAGTAGAATAAGGAGTTGTACTTGCTATAATTAAATATTCTGTAGCATCGTTTTAGCTATCCATTACCGTAACTGTAATAAACTCGGCTCATTCTAGCAGTTTGCAAGTCTATAAAACTCCTGTTTCTGTCTTCATCCCTTGCTGCTCACAAAGAGAGTTAGAGCAGAGCAGCACAGGCCAAATATAACTCTGAGTTGTGGCAGTGAAAATCAAGTGAGAGCAAGAAAGCTTTTTCTTAGAAAGAGGTCAACACGGGTGGTGAAACATTTCTAAATCTCCATCTTCTGTCTTCATTTCCTCACCTTTATTGATTTTTACCTCCACTCTTGGAAAATGTCAGAACATCCTTGCATCTGTTAGCTGCAGCGTTTACATCATTTTTGAGACATTCTGCCCAAAATACCTTTTATAGCTCGAGGAGAACCATGCTGTAATGTAGCTGAGGGATTCCTCCGACCCCTGCCTACATCCTTTGCCCTGTTTCTCCTGCAGACACTGGCAGTGCCAGACAGAAACACAGATAAGCATGCTCACATGCATACAGCGGCACACACACATACACAGAGGTAACCTGGTAATTAGGGCTGCTCTAATTGTGACTTAGCACTGTTAAGTAGCGGGCCAGTGTTTCCAGGGAAGGTTTGTTGACTGTGGGATTATAACCGGGAACTTAAACGGTATGTGTTTATCTACATTCTGCAGTGGTGAGAGTTGCCGTCTAAAATACCCACCTGGTTCTTAGTAATGGTGTAGGGTCAGGCTGTAAACTTCAGTGGTCATCATCACTGTTGCTCTGACTGATAACTTTTCTGATGTATTTCTGGAGGATGTGGGATAAAATTATAAACCTATGTGCACAGAATACACTTAATATTTCATAGTGTAGTCCTTGCGTTTCATCTATGCTGACGTACTGCTGAGGTAATATTTTTTCAGGATTGATTGTACAGAGTATTAAAGAATATTTCAGGGTACTTAGTGGCAAACAAAGGGGCTTCCTGACAAATAAGTAAAACACTTATATTTTTCTGTTCAAAGCATTTCTTTCTCCACTTTTGTTTCCTCCACTCAGGCAACAGCTGAGGCTAGAGGCTTTATGTTTTTGGATTAGCCGTCTGTCTGTACATCTTTCAGTCGGTGTATCAGTGCCATTTTGTCAACACAATATATAAAAAAAGATCTGGTTTTTGAGCAAATGTGTACTCTAACTAAAGGACATACTGATTAGATTTTTAAGAGTGAGGGGGCAAAATAATAGGGGTCACATATTCACCACTTACATATACTCACAATATCTTGGAAACACAGGGATTTCTGTCAAACTTTGCACTAATATCCTCTGTAATTCAAGGATAAAGTGATCAGATTTCCAAGGTCAGGGATCAAGGTCCTTGGCCCATGTTCATCCCTTGGTTGTGAACACAATGTCAAATGACTGCTTGAAGACGTTTCTTAAAACTGCAAAAAAGTTCTCTGTGACACGGGGATGAATTGATTAATTTTAAAGGGTCAAAAGTCAACGTCCATCCCTTGCCTTTGTGCATACTGTCTCAAAAACCCTTGGAGGACTTTCTCTTAAACTTTGCACAAATGACTTTTGTCGTTCATGGCTGAACTGATAAGAATTCTGTCTGAACTCAAGTTCATCCTCACTTATGAACACAATCTCTCAAGAAAACAGTAAGGGATTTTTATTTGTCTTTACACAAACATCAACTCTGACTCAAGGAAAGAGACTAATGTTTTGGTCATTTAAGGTCATTGAGATGAATAGTCATCCCTGCTTGTGCATATGGTATTCCAAATACACTATAAGACATTTCTTTCAGGCGTTGCACAAATGTGATCTAAAAATGAATGGGTCAAAGATCAAAGTTATAACACCCATTTTCATCCCGTGCTTGTGGACACAATATCTCCAGAGCAGTCCATGTTTTTATCAATCTCAGCACATACCCTGTCCAATTTAAGGGCCAACTTATGAGATTTGAGGAAATACAAGTGTAAATTCAGTTAATATATTAGAAAATTAGCAAATTTCATGGAGTAACAATGTATAAACTGTAGCAGTTGTATAGTCTTACTTTGGCGCCAGAACTTTGTCTAATTAAGGGAGCCAAATTGACCAGCTCCTCTGTGTCTAATGTATTTACCATTGACTGATCCCTGCTGCAACCCTATTTTAAACATAAAATATCCCTTAACTGTAAGTTACTTATAATAAGGACAAATTTTTCCAATAAAAATCCACCAAATCCTCAATGTCTAGACAGTTAGAAAAAAACATTATGAGGACCTACCTCTGTATAACTGCAGATCCCTACAATGTGTAAGGATTATGTAAAGACGTTTTGAACTCAGTGTAAGGTTAAGGTAAGGGCTGAGTCTCCAGCATAAAATGTTATGACTTTGTTTATGACAATGGATAGTGCCAGATCTAGATATCATGTTTGGATGTCAAAAGTTTGTACCAAGACCTTGGACTATGAGCCTCCAGACAGATTTAATGTTGTTTTGGTTAAGTTCATATACATGCAACCAGGCCCTTGGAAAGCTCTGAAACAGAAACCTCAAATATCACAAACTAAAGTGAGTTGTACTGGTTTAAGTTTCAGCTCTCCATCTTTCACCAGATTTAGATTAGAGAAATGGACTTTTCACAACCACTTTATTTTTGTTATAGCATGGAAATGCTCCCACTTAACTCACAATCACCTTGGAGTGCCCACAAGCCATAATAAGAAGCAGATATGATATACCTACAACTTAACAGACTATAGTTGGGAAGTACTTTATGTCGACTGGGTATAATTTAAAATTTTCCCTGTCTATGGCTACAAACACAGGACACTAACACTTTCAAGTCTGCTCCAGATTCTACACAGTGTAAAAGTACAGTACTCAAGTCGATTCGATTAAACTTGCAAGTAAGCTAGCTTAATGTAACTTGGTCAAAGCTAAGTCAATGTAACATGCACATGAGTAAGCTTTATATACGTGTGTGGTCAAAGCAAGCTTAACAAGTCCATAACATAGCTTTGTAACAAAAGAGAATTCAAATTAAGAGTTGATGATGGGGGGGCAGACAGAAAAAGCAATGTTAAACACTGGCTGTAACAAAGTAAAGTACTGCCCAATTAATGTGCAAACCTCAGTTCCATTTAATTTGGGACATTGTGTAAAATGTAAATAAGGACACAATGATTTGCTAATACTTTTTGACCTATATTTAATTGAAGCTCAGCTCAGATGAGCTCAGGCCCAGAGAAGCTTTTGGCATTCTGGATTTTGTTAATTTGACTTCCACTTTGCATGGTAGAGCTTTGACTTGCACTTGTAGATGTAGCAACGAACTGTGTTAACTGACTCTGGTTTTCAAAAGTGTTGATGAGCTCCCATGGTAATATCCTTAACAGAATAATGTCGACAATCATAGGCATTCAGTGTTGGTTTTCAGCCTTGCCACTTATTTGTAGCGATTTATCTGGATTCTCTGATATTCTGGACTGTAGATGATAAAATCCTTGCAATTCTACTTTGAGAAATGTTGTTCCTAAACTGTTGCTCATGCAGTTGTTTACTAAGTGTGGACCTCACTCCATCCTTGATAGTGAACACCTGAGCCTTTTGGGGGATATCATGACACTCACCTGTTTCCAATTAACCTGTTCACCTGTGGAATGTTCCCAACAGGTGTTTTTTGAACATTCTTCAACTTTTCCAGTCTTTTGTTGACCCTGTCCCAGATTTTTGGGAATGTTTAAGGATTTATAACATGCATGTAAGCTTGGTGAGAGTATAGAAATAGAAACAAAGATAAAGAAAATCTCTAAAGTACATGAACCCCTGAAGTCCTTTAAGAATGACACAGAACAGCCAAAAGGCCAGGTACATATGCAATTATTACAGGAATTAAATATACAGGTGCATATTGACCCTTTCTTACTTCAATGCTTCAGAATCTTGATCCACTTTGTCTCAGACTTGTTGATGTTTCCATCTCACAGCTATTTCACAACAGCTAGTTGTGCTTGATTGATATCATTTTTAGTTGATTTTGAGTCTTTTAATCTTTCTGCTCCAGTCACATATTGAGTTACTGTCTCCATCTTGATAAGATTTGGTGTGCAGCGTAGGTTCCAGGAACTAACTCCAAGACTAAATGACTCCATCCCTGAGAAAGTCTGATAAGTTGTATTATTTTTAGAAATGTATGGCAATGTTTTCAATAAAACAAACCAAAGCCTCCTGGGTTTATTCCCATTGTGTCCTATTATATTGCCAAAACAAGTTAGTGTGTGTGTGTGTGTGTGCCTGCATGTGTTTGTGGGAGACTATGAGAGACAGGTGGTACTGATGACAAAGTCAAATATTTAACACAGGCTAATTATGAAGGTAGTCTTGTGACTTTATGCGGCCATATTTTCCATAGGTGTTTAAAACAATGCTCTTGTTCTATCCAGCTGCATGGTGATAAACTGTCTGAATGTACATACAACATGAGCACATGTGAACATTTGTGTGTTTATGTGGGCATAAGTACACAACAAGCAGACCATAACAGCAGGAAACTCAGCATCAGATAAAAAAGCAATCCGTCATATTTTCTCTTTCTCTCAGCCCCACAGTTTTTAAATTCCCACACACACGACCTCAATAAATCCTCCCACAACAATATTTCCATTCAGGCTGCCACAAATCTCTTCCATGAAAGTCACACATTTCTTTTTGTGGTATTCTCAAACTCAAATTCCCATGTTGCAAATTTCAATATCATTCACACGAGCAGCGGATCAGCAGATTTTTTTTCCCTCATCCTTTCTGCAAGCTCTGAAATAAACAATGGCTGCTTTTCAGAACTTCAAAGTGCTGGAGGGGGTGGGAATGGGCTGCTGGGTGGCATAAAACATTAAGGTGCAGAGATTAGGGCTTATCAGAGATTTCCTTTGAGGAAAAAAATTTTGTTGCTGCCTGTGGCTACTGCTGGACTGAGCGGCCACCAGTGGAAGTGGAAAAAGGTCTTAAATGTTGGGACAAGGTCAAAGCAGGTGATTTATGCACTCCAAAACTGTAATCTTGTTGTGTTATTGTTTAGATCTCTGCCTTTCATTTACATCCTTTGCCTCTCCTTTTCTTTCTGTGTGTTTGACCTCAAGTAACCCTTGACAAGAAATTTCAAATTACAACCCAAGCTTCCGCCTTTTTCCAGAAATTAAGGTTTACACTATCACATGCTCTATTGTTGGACAGCTTTGTCAAAGTATGGCAAGAAAAGGACAAAATAATCTTTTGAACTTCTTTTGTTTGAGATTTGGATAGATAGATGTGTTTCGGAAGAGCAGGACTCCAAGGACAAGGCCATAACAAATGAAATGACTATTGATGCCATTTATCCAATATGGTTTGTGTCATTTAGTGAGTAAATTTGTCTGTGTATTCTAAGGGGACAGCACCTGAATGATTGGGGTTTAAATCTCCCCAACACAGCTCAGGTAATACCCTACCGCCCTCCGGTGGTCATGGGGTAAACTCAGTGACCCTCGAAATGAAACAAATTAATGCACTGAATTAGGGTTGACTCCAAATAGTCAAGCATTTGAGAATTTGCTCAAAAAAGCTGAATTAAACCGCCAATTTCATGTTCAAACACCAGTTTATGAAGTAAGCATCATTCAATTCCAGCTGTGTAGGGGTGCATGGTGTTTAATTTTACACGTATGTGCCTGTTTTTACCCAAAAAATCATTACTCTTGCCTATTTTGGCTTTCATATAAACTTATTAAAAGCAATTAAGGTGATTCTGAAAATAATTTATACTATTTATGAATCTCTTCTGCAAAATAAAGTATAACTCACGTTAAACAGCCATGTTGTGTGGGCGGAGGTAAGGAGGTGGGCAGAAACAAAAGGACTAAAATGAAAATTCATGATGCGAAATTCATGGATGCCTGACTATGAATTTCTCCATATCATATTGGTGTCTTTAAACGGAATTTATTTTCAGGATGGTCCTCCTCTCTATATGGTTGTTAAGGTGTTCATTGTGGTGGTATAATTAATAACAACCATGCTGTTGATTAATATAGCAGCATTTAGCTACAATGTAATTGAAATGGGTTTAATCAATTTAAAAATGAGAATTTATGTTAAAATGTGTTGTTTCTGTTGATGGTTGATGTAGGATAAAGCACTTGGAGTCAAGTGAGTCCAAAGCAGCAGGTCGTCCATGTTGATTTAGTCACAGCTAGTGTAAAATATGTGTGATAATGGCAGGAACATGTATTTTAATTTACTGATCACTCCGAGGTTTAAATTAGGAACTGTAATGATTGCAAAATGGGGCTAAAATAAAGGCCAAATATTTGCAGTTGTAGTGGTTAAAGCTATGTAGGTCCACAGCAGCAGACCGTCCACACCGATCCCAGGCAGCCTAAAAGAAAAACAAGTACAGGAGCAAAAAAGAGAGACAAATAAAAGGTGTTAGGGGGCATAAATATAACAGCTTGAAATGACAGAATGAATGGGGCTAAAAATGGTCCACCCCAAATTCAAGCAATGACAGCCAAACATAGTATTGACCTTAATAGTCAGTATTACCTCTAAAGTTACTAATATACACTTTTTTTTCCAGTGGTTCTTTTTATGAAATGTAGCCTGCCTCAAAATGTGAAACCACTTCCTACAAAATGTTTCCAGTCTCTTTTTTGTATTATCAAAATCATAACAATCAGGTCCATTTTGGACAGTCTGTAACAATTACTAGACCAGCACAAAAGTTAGAATTGCAGAAAATAAAGAAAAAGAAAAGAAATAGCTAATAAAAAAATTCTACCCCAGCCTTGTTAAGAAAGCTAATCAAAGTCAGGCCAAGAAGGCAAATGCCATACAAAATTGCCCCTGATCTAAGACCAAGAGTTAATATCATTGAATCATGTCAGGGCCCTGTCTGTTCTGTGTGTGGGCCTGACTCTATGTAAAGCTACTGATAGAGGTTGATGTTCACCTTAAAACCGGTGCATACAGAAAAAAGTTGGTGAATAAAAATAAAATTACAAAAGTTGTTAAAGTATCATTTTTTTGTACCAGAGGTTCAAGGTATAACAACATTTCTTACATAAGCTCCCCCAGTACTGTTTTTCTGACCTGAGGTTGTAAACATGGAAAGGAAACAGCCATGAATCAGAGTTCAATGACATTGATAAGGTGCAATAATCTTACAAATTATCCATCCATGGATTTCCACCTCGTCTGAAAAAAAGCAGTAACTGGCAAATGTGCCAACCTGAGAGATAACTCAAATCTGATTGTGTACCTGTCATACATACTTTTATCATGATGAATTTACAGCGCTGTACGTGACAACATTCACACATTGCTATTACTTAGCCCAAAATCTCGAGTGACACTGTAATGCAGAGGAGGGGACCCTATGTCACCATTTTGAAAAGCAGATCTTTTCTTCTGCATGCACAAAGACTCGACTGTGCTCATAATAAACTGAAAGATCAGTTGCTCATGTCACTTCCAAGACTGGTGCAGAGTCTCCACGCTGCAGCTTGGGCCCAATGTGGATGTGAGCACTGCAGCACAGCTGGGCTGCATGGCTACAGGTGGAAGTAGACCCCTGAAGTGGCAGAAGGACTCTGATCTAACTGCTCCATGCAGCAGGTGCTCTCTGCACCCTGGACTCACAGGAAGTTGTTATAACACAGATTGTTGATTTAAAGCAGCAATGAGTCTTTGTCTGGTCTCTTTTCAAAATATTAACACTTAGAACATGTTTTTTTTATATATCTTTTATCTTTTTATATAAACTTCTGCAACAGGCGGCATAGACAACACAGAAAGCCCACACTCCTCACATTAACACACACACACTCTCCAGACCATTAGACTAAACTGTACCCAATCTCAGAGTTAATGTTTAGACGCACTCTGCCTGCAGAGATATACGCCACAGGCTGCAGGGACGCCGGGCTGAAGGTCAGCCCTACATGTGCTGTTTGATCTTTTCCAGCCAACAGCGAGCCAAATGACATGGATTTAAGGAGGTGAGGGATGGGCGGGTTGGAGGGGTTAGCAAGGCAGCTCAGCCTTTGCAAGCTGGGACTGACCTACCTGACACGAGGCATTTATGTAAAAGAGATACTATCACCTCAGGGGCAGTAGGTCAATAAAAGAGCGAGGAGGTTACCGACCTGTAGGCAGGCAGTGTAACTACGATTTGGGACATGTCCAAAACGTGGGATAATCAGGGTAGCTGTTTAATGTCTGCTTAGTGAAGTCATTAACTTGGTTGTAAAGACACAGAATTAACTAAATTGGCAAAATCCCCTCATTGTTTCCAATCCAATTCTAAGCATTGTGTTCCAGCTTTAGGAATATTTTGTCCTCTTAGCCCCCAGGCCCCCTCAAAACAAAAAGAATCAGTCTAGTAGTATTTTTTTAGTATCCATGAAGCTGATTAAACAATGAATTTACAAATGTTTTTATTGATGTTGATTTTGTATACAGTATTTATTAATTAAATTACATTTTTTCTTTGAGCAGCAGAATGGTCTGATTGGCTTTCACTGCAGCCCCGACTGTTGTTTCACAATTCATAAAGTTACCAAAGAATAACTATTACAATAAAAAATCACAATGAACCTTCAGACATCTAACAGCTATGAAGACTGTTAAGCCAATGTGACTAAAGTGCTCATTATCAAATACTTGATTTGGCATGCTCACTGCTAGGGGACAGGCCAGATCAGTGGACTAAAATCTGATATTCCAGGTACTAAGAACCGCCCCAACCATTTGACCTGTCACCAATGACTGTTTACAAACTGTTGTAGTATTTGGTTCCTCTGACATTAATATATATGTAGATATATTTGTATGTGTGTGTATATGTGTACATATAATTGTGTATATAACTCTAACTCTAACTTTATCTCTCTCTGTCTCTCTCTGTAAATCTCTATGTATATATATATATATATATAGATATTTTTTCTATTTATTCTCCAACCACTAATACCTTGAAAACATAAATACCTTTAAAACTTAACATTTTCAATGGGCTGTTCTCAGTGTTTCTTTTTTGTATTTAGATGTACCCCCTCTCTAAATCAGTGCCCCAACCTTGCAGGATATACAGCAATACTGCAGCAGTATGTAGCCATATGTAGCCTTACTTTCATGCTGATTTTGGTGTCGGTGGCTTAGTATCTGCACCAATAATCGGAAGGTTGTTGGTTTGAGCCCAGCACTGGCTGTCACATGCTGATGTGTCCTTAACACTTAAGACACTTAACCCCAAGTTGCACTCACTGCTGCGTCAATGGCGTGTAAATGGAAATGAAAGGGCATGAATGTGTAAGCTAATACTGATGGACAACTTACATGGAAACTTTGAAGCATCAGTAAGTGAAGGTGAGAATGAATTGGTAGATGTGGCATTTGAGTAAGTAGGACTATATAAGCTTAAGTCCATTTATCAGCCTTGTCCACAAGGAGACAAAAACGTTCCCATTTAAGAAACGTGTCTGTCCACATGAAAACACTGAAAATGCTGAAGGATATATGCCAGGCCTGTAAGTGGCACTGTAACGCTTCTGCAGACACACACCGAAACCAGAGAAGAAAACATGGCGAATGTGCATAAAATATGAGAAATGTAAGCAAACACTGGCGTTTGCTGTACTGTGTGTCTTCTTGTTGCCCACAATGGTCGTAGAGGAGCAGCAGATCTTGCTGTTTGAACCATCATAGGCCAACAAGCTCAGTAGCTTCTGCAGCGTGTAAGGGACGCCGTATTCAGTCATTGTTTCTGTTGTTGTCAGGGTTAGCACATGCAGAATCGGGGAGAGGTGCAACTCTGACGTCATAATTTCTTTAAATATATCTGTATTCATCGTACACAGACAAACGCAAGGCTGGTGTTTTCAGATTCATTCACTCTTGGACCCATTTTCAAAAGTTTGCACTTTTGCGCTCCTTAAACACAGTATTAGTGTGGACTAAACGCTGATACAATTAAAAACTTGTGTGGATACATCTAAATTTGTCTTTTTATGGACAGCCCTTAAGTCTATTTTGGCATTTGTGCTTGTAAAGTCCATTTATATGAACTGCCCTTTCTCAAATAAATATTTTGTTGTCAATATTATTATCATTAGTGTTAGTGGTAGTGGTAGTAGTAGTAATAAAAGTAGTAGTGTAAAATGTTACCATACTAATATAGCCAAAAAGTCTGCAAGGCTAAGGCTTTGGCCTCTGCTAAAGGTACACATATGTAACCAAGTTTTTTGTCTGTTTATATGGGGTTATTTTTGACAAGGCATGACCTCCTTTTCGCGACAGCTTTAGTTAGATATAGATACAGTTAATCACAGCACCGCTGCACAAACGAGTGACAAATTGACAGACAGGAATTGGAAATGGCTTTGCTGACAGACTGACAAGCCGAGAGAGAGGAGATGACAATCATGACTGTTGTTAAGCAGAATCAACCCAGCTGCATCGAAGAGAAAACGCTGACGAACACAAACTAAAATAGCACGGAAAACCATGCACATGTACGAAGAGTATGCACTAACTAGACTGAAGGTTATGAGAGGCATTGTTGACCGTTCATGTATTTATTCCCAACGACAGCCCCCTACAAATGACTCCTTTTTGTGCACTAATCTCTTGGTCAGTGTTTCTGCATCATGCTGTGTTTTATAATGTGACTTCATCCAAAATTAGATATGTTATCTACAGCATCTCGAATGGCATCAAGTAACCTTCCAAATGGTTGTGTGAACATGTATCAAATTTCCCCTGGAAATCTTTCTATTAGTGTGACCCCTTACCACATAGGCACACACATACACACATACCAGTGAAACACACTTGCCAAAGAACTCCACCTGCTCTTTCCAGTCCTTTCCAGCCATTCTCCTTGCTGGCATGTGGAGCCAAATCCTACTGCTGTGTTGGCCATGCTCAGCGCCAGCCACTGAAAGGGAAGATGAGGTTTTGTTCTGCTGCCCAGAAAAGGCTTTGGGATGTGACACAGAAACCTCAGACAAGGAATATTGTGGAACAGCAGAATGCAGTCAGGGAAAGGGGATGACCACACACAAATCACACAGATGTACAGCATGTCTGCACCAAGATAAATGTGGTCACAGTAACCCGTGAGACCGAAGGATAAGAGAGGATTTGTTTGCACAGGAGATGAGAGAGTGAAACTCAGAGAGGAGAGAGAAAATGAGACCAAAATGAGCGTTTGAATGTCCGTGCAAAGTCAAAGGGAAAGAATGAGACTATGTCAGCATGTATGTGTGGTCAAAGTGTCTGTCTGTGTGAGAGCGAGAGAGAGTTGGCTGCATCTCTGACTTTGACCCACACAGGGCCAGTACGCAGGCAGCTGACCGGCATTGGCCAGCTGCCCACGAACCCAGCGCCTCGGCAACGTGCAGCCATCCTCGTACACAGAAGCATCGTGGAAACAGTAACCAGGCACGTCTGTTTTACTGATTCAACGGAAGCCAGTGGTGGATGGGCCCAGACATTCATTCATAAAAAAAGGCATGCACACAACCACAGGGTTATTCGACATGCAGTTGTGGTTGCACACATCAAAAGTAGAAATCAGCAGTCAGGAATTGATGAATCTTAACTGAACACATTCACAGCTGCAGACACGACATGTCTTTGCCATTATGAACACATGATTTCCAGCTAGACAACGTCTCTTGCAAAAAAGCTCTGCAGATGATGCTTCAGCTGAAGAAACAGGATCCCCATATAGCCAGCAGGACATCTGTTAGTGAAGAAATATATGGGACAGAAAAAGGACAGAACAACCACAACCAGGCGTCTACAGTTCAAACCTTAACCAGCAAAATACCAAACTATCACACCACCTAGAAGTTATGCCATTGTGAGGTATGAGGGTTAAGAAGAGCAGTGATGAGTCAAGAGGAAGGGCTGAGTAAGTTTTATTGGTAATTTAGGTAATCTTATAAGCAAGAGATCAACATTTGACACTTTGTCTTTGATGTAAACAATGTATCCTTAAATCAGGCCCTTTTCACATATTAGACCCTAATATTTTCTTTAAAAAACTGCTGGGTAACTTTGTTTCATGACCTTCTTAGCCACACTTGGTCCTCACAGCAGGAAGTTTCCCTTCAGTTTGTATGTCAGCTCGTGCAGGGGTGGGGGCTGGAAAAATACTAGGGGGGGCTGCCTATAAGTTTCAGTGTAGGGTCTAAGTGAAACACCCTACTGTTTGCATTCACACATGCATTTCACTTAGGTTACTCAAAGACAAGTTCAGTGGTTTTCTGCAAGTGTGAATTGGGTTTTAGATACCTCCAAGCATTCTTGATATGTCAAATTTTACAGTCAGGGCTAAACATGAGGCCTCATAACCTTATCCTGCTATCTATGACCTTCAACATCATTTAAGTTCACCCTTTAGGCAAAATGGAAAGTTTAAAGGAAAAACCCTAAGCAACAGTGAGATATTTACTTTACTGTCAAGGCTGAACATAAGACTCCTAACATTGACCTGTGATCTTTGACCTTCATAATTTTTGTCATTCATTCGTAAGTCAAAGAGGATATTTGTGCAAATTTCAAGAAAACATCTCAAAGGGTTGTTTGAGTGTTCAGCCCCTGTTTTCAGCCAGGGACTGAACACTCAGGTCAGTCATCTTGACCTTTGACCTATGAAGTACATTCTCAAATTATTATGAATGTATGTGCTTAGTCTGGTGTGAATACCACAAAAAGTTGTTGAGATGTCATGTTTGAACATATGGCCAAGCATCCCTAACCTCTGATCCATGTTCAGGGCCAGACATTGGG
Organism: Cetoscarus ocellatus; assembly: GCA_037902135.1. Classification (NCBI taxonomy): domain Eukaryota; kingdom Metazoa; phylum Chordata; class Actinopteri; order Labriformes; family Labridae; genus Cetoscarus; species Cetoscarus ocellatus. The sequence goes on along the minus strand of JBAMNC010000525.1, from coordinate 1,868,784 downwards.
ATTCAGAACCTTGACCTGTGACCTATGACCCTTAACATCTTGGTAGTTCAACCTCGAGTCGGGGTGGACATTTGTGCAGAGTTTTAAGAAATACCTGAGAGCATTCTGGAGGTATCACAGATTCTAAGGCCTCATGTTCAGGGCTAAACCTAAGCTAAACCTAAACCTCATACCCTTAACCTGTGACCTATGACCTATGACCCTTAAAATCTTATTAACTCACCCCTAAGTCATGGTGGACAATTTTGCAAAGTTTGAGGAAAGTAGCACAAGGGGTCGTTGTAATACTAGTTTTCCAGTCATCAGTTATCATGAGGCCCCTCAGTCTTAAACTTCGACCTCCTACCTCTGAAATCTAGGTCATTGCGAACATTTGTGCAAAGTTAAAAAAAAAAAAAAAACACCTCAAAGGGTTCATGAGATTTTATATTTACAGTCAGGGGTTGAACATGAGGCCCCAAAACCTTAACATTGGTCCTATGATATCTGTCATACTTAAGTAATATTGGATATTTGTGCAAAGTCTGAAGATAATATCTAAAACACTTCTTGAGATATCACATTCACAAGTAAGGGTTGAAAATTAAATCCAGCAACCATATTCTTGGCCCTTTGACCTTAAGATGAGTGCACTTCAGCGCAAAGTTTAAAGTTTAAATAATTTCATTTGACAGTGAACAGGGCTGGCAATCAACGAGGAACATTGGGCAACAGAATGCAGGAAAGGAGCCGCTGGTCAGATCCTAACCCAGCTGACCATTCACCAATGTGAAACAACCTAACTGCTAGGTCTTCCATGCGCCAAATATTGTGCAAAGTTTAAAAAAAAAAATCAGTGCTCTTGAGACATAAACTGGTAGAATTACCTTTATCTTTGACCTTCAAATGTAATTACCGTAATTCATCCCAGAGTCAAGAGTCAGGGTGGATATTTGAGCAAACTTTAAAGGATTTTTTTCCCTTAACATAGTTCTTTCATCTGCAAGGGATGGTCAAGAGGCTAATTGACAAAGACGTTGACCATGTCCCTCCAAATGTACTTGGATGACTCTTCAGTCAGAGTTGCCAAATGTGTAAAATTTGATAAAATGCCTAAAAAAGACATAGCATTCACATGAACACACAAAATAAAATGGAAGGGTGAACAGATCGAGAACCCAAAAACTCAATACACATTGTTCTTATTATTTTGTGAGTTGAATAAGTGATTGATTTTTTTGGCTCCATTAAGTAAACATGTCAATTGTTGATGTGCTCTGGCTGAAGGGCATTAACAGTGAGGCTGCAGCCAAAGCACATGCTTTATCTGTTGTTATTTTTGTCTCAGGGTGACATTTTTATGACTCATTGATTTTGCATTTATTTGTGTAATCCAACACTGAACACTGGGAGGAGCCCTTGCATCTAGAGAAAGTAAGCCAAGACTGTAATGGATCTGATCCAGGTGTGTGTTTGAATACAGTTTATGACCTGTGTTTGCAGTGTTTTGAGTTTTCTCAAGGTTTTATATAGACAAGTATTATTTTATTTCTGCCAACTTTACAGTCCAGTGTGGATGCTCTGATGCAAACCAATCCAAACTTTCAAATTCTTTATATTATTTTTTTCCAACACTAATGCCACATGAATGCAGTCTCTGACTGTCTATACCCGATCCATGAGCTTTCAAGAAGTAAAGACATGATTATACAGCTGGAAATTTCCACTGTCAGGATGGTACAATGTACTCACCCTGCATGCATGTGGGCTTATATTACGCAAGATGCCCCCAATGATGGAAAAATTTGGAAAGTCCGGGAAATGTTGTTACACGACAGCCAAAGTGGTAAAGTCACTGTCATAGTCAGCTACATTTTGACATGGAGACTTGGTTTGAAATGTGGTGGGACATGTTTTGTGTGTTTTGTGTTATATATTCAAGCTGAACACACAGTAATTAGAGATATAAAGACTGACTCAAACTCACAACTCAAACAACAGGCCATTTATGGTTATGACGACTGTAGCATCCATAAAATGGGCGTTTTCTCCACCAACTGAGCTAAACTGATTTTATTCATTTAAGCAATAATGTGTAACTTTTCCACCTCAAATAGTTTAGTTTTGATGCTAATCTAATAAAACACTAACATTTTACTTGGAAAACTTTTCTTTTGCCATTTTTGTATGGCAAAAGAATATGATATGTAATAGATCTGCCCCCAGATTTAGCCATTTAGCCACAGACTAGGACTGTAGACAAAAATACTTTCAGAATGAACACCTGAAGGCGTAATGGAGATAGAGCTTCATGAGCTGTGTGTCGCAAACCAGCTCAGATGTACTCAAAGACCCTCTGCAGGTGCCAGAAGGCATCAAATCAATTTCCCACATAAAGTTGCTTTCATGTCCCATATTATGCCCCAAAAATGAATATATGGTTTAAAATGCATAGAAAATGTCTTGGGGCTGGGAAAGTAATCATTTTTAAGACTTTATACTTTTCTGTGCTATTGTTTGTCCAATTTTTTAAGATAATTCTTTCCTTGATATTTTCAGTGTGTTAGTGTGCAGTGCGAGTGTGTATCAGTGTATCATCTAATGTTGCTTTCTCTGACACTCTGACACTTCAACATCCAAGTTTCAGTTGATGGATCACCTACCTATCAGGTAGATCTTGGCGGTGGTAGCAGCCCAAAAGGTGATCAGTACTAATAATATTTCAGGAGTGGCTATGCCCCTGCTACTCTTGCTTTCACTCCAAAACAGGGTTGAGCATCGTTGCCTGCCACAGGGGCCTCATTACTTGATTTTCACTGCTAAAGGGCCATAAAGTTGCAAAGACATGATGAGTCAAGTTATTAGGTAATAACGATACCTTTTAATTTACTAAAAGGAAGATTTTTTGTTTATAACTTTGACAAGAAAATATAATACAAACAAATCCAAACAGTAAAGTTATATTTAGGAATTTAATACTTTATAGCCACTTTTCACCACATCTTTTCAATGAAATTTGCAATTCTTCCTTGAGAGTTTTACGTAACATTACAGCCATTTAAATCTCCATTTTCTTGCAAGGGACTTATATCAGAAACCAAAGATGTCGCCTTGTTTTCTTCATGTTTAATTCTGATTCATTTTTTTTAAGTGGCTTGTGGACACATTAGGTGAAGAGGGGGGACAAATGCTGCCTCAGCCCCCAGTTGCACATTCCTGCTCCAACAGGTCTGGATCTAAACCACCCTTGGGTCATTTTTTGTAAAAAAAAAAAACTGGAATTTATGGGAGCGAAAAATTACTTTGTACCCTGGACTAGTGTTTTATGTAGGCAAGACCATAGCAGTTGTAAAAATGAATTATTCACGCAACTATAGCTCTCTTATTATATTTAAGTTGAGAAGCTCTTTTAACAAGGTGCAGTTGTAAATAGCTTCAGTAGCAGTTTGAAAAACATAAGCAAATCCCCTAGTGATATCATCAAGGGATATACTACCTCCTTCAGATGGTAGACACTCCCTCAGCCAGGTGTTTGTTCAGCCCACAGAGAAAGGAACATGTCTTGGGTTCTTATGACATATGAACAGGCTTTTTTATGGGGGGCTTGGGACCCGGAAAGTGGGTGCTCCTAGTCAGGGTGCCCAGTGTCTTTGATTCGTGGGGCTGGAGACATTGGTTATTGATCGTGACGGCTCTCTCCTTCTTCAGGATGTAGTCATACAGTGAGTACTACACTCTTTCAGTGTGCCGATGCACTCTGGGAGGATGCAGGCCAATATCTGTTGGTGTGGGTTTTGGTGTCTGGCCTATGAGTGGGGGCCTTTTTGGTTTCTTGGGCCGTGTTGGGCACCTGGGCCTGGATGTTGTACCTACTTGGGTTCTGGGTTTTCCTCACGTTCCTTGAAATGTAGACCCATCCATAAGCACCACTGGTGGCGTTGATGCTCTCTCTTCTAAGGTTTAATTGTGCTTGGGTTTATTCCACCATTTGCGTATGTCTGTGTGGGTTCTTTGATTTAAACTGTGCTTTTTGTTGATTATCTCCTTTTGTGCGTAAGCTCTTGTATGTTGTCTTTTGTATGTTCGTGTCTGTTTGTCAAAGCACGTTGTAAACCTTTCTTTTGAAGAGACTATACAAATAAAGTTATTATTATCATTATTATTGACATGTGTGTGCAGCCACAGTAAACGGTAGAGCTCAGCTTAGAAAGCAAAATCCTCTTTTTGAGAGTGATGTGGTCAAACACAGCTCAAGAGGATTTACTCTGTAACAGTCTATTCTGAGCAGGGTTGAAATAGATATGTTTATAGACATGACAAAATCCAGAAACTGAGAGGATTTCAGTCATAATCTTTGAAAATGCAGAAATCTAAAAGGGAAATCTAAGACCTGTGTAACTCTGTTGAAAATGAATAAAATACTGTACATGACCTTCACAAATTAAAGTTTAACCAGGTATCAACCCCCCAACCCCTGGTATCTGACAAGAGTTTATAACATCTAGTCATCTCCGGATGACACCTTTGGATGACGCTGTCCTCATTCAGCAGACAGGAGACAGTGGAGGAGATGACGTCAACTCCAGCAGATGAGACAATGTGAGACACTGTGTGAGTCTGTGTCTGTGTACACTCAAACTTATCTGCTTGTATGGCATTTTTCAACAATACTGCAGGTTTTATGACACTTCAGGAACATTAATGTGAACATAAGTGATCAAGGCAGACTAAAAGGGACACGTCTCTTTTTCTGTGGCAGCACTTCTGAGATTTTGAGCGTTTGACCTCCTTTAAGACCCCCCGTATATTCTGACCTATATGCAAACTCCTGTTAGCATCCCTCTTAACCCCCGCTGCTGCAGACTTTTCCTTCTCCCCTTTCATCTGGATTTTTGAGGCGCGAGGCAGAGAGTGTGACCAGCAGCGTGACAACAACGTGTGTGTTGGATGGAGTGCATTGTTGGGGGTGCGGTGTTGGTGTTGTGTGTGTGGTGGTGGTGGTGGTGGTGGGGGTACAAAGACATAGAGCAACTGCGTCTCTCTGCAGCTGTGGGGCTACGTGAGCACCAGCAGGAACGCACTTGCTCTTCGACTCTCTCCCCCTCCCGTACTCTCACAGTACACGCTTCCTTCTCTCATTTGCAAATCCTAATAGTCTTTTGACAGCCAACACCCCCCCACACCTCCCCACCACACTTTTCTTCTTCCAAAGTCCTTGTGCTGTTCTCTTACTCCCTCACGTCTCACATCCTGTCCCCAAGTGGCGAGGACCTTGACAGAGAGATGTGTCGTGCTCGGGGCAGCCAGCAGATATCTGAGATGGCTGAAAGGGAAAGAAAGACAGATCCCCTTTCTCTCACACACACACTCACACACATGCTGACGACCTGGCCTGAAATGACCCACAGTACAAGGGATTAGTGTTTTAATGTGCATGTGTCTGCGTGTCCCCTTTGAAGCATGTTCACCTGAGTCATGTGTACGCACATGACTCATCTGTGTCTGAGAGCATGTGCAAACCGATCTTCAAGGCCAAGGTCAGAGGTGACACTCTGCTCAGGAATTAACCGAATCATACTAGGAGGAGGGGTAGGGAGAGGGAAGTCGAGGAAGGAGGAGTGAAGATGAGGTGACAGAATAATACAATGAAGACTTGATATTTGATGGATACAGGTGAGGAGATGGGAGGGGAGAAGGCTGAAGGCCGAACAAAGTCTATAAAGAGTTTTTACATTGTTGTGCAGGTGGTGAGAATGGGAGGTGATGTCAGAGGAGGCTGAGTCATAACAGAGATATAAGTGGTGGAGCAGAGTGGGCTGACCGACCATGTGCTCTTCAGCAGGTGTGTTTTCTGTCAGCTGATGTTCCTGTTGTTCCTCTAAGGTCCACACAAAATAAAGAGCAGTACTGACCTCTGCTGGGCACTCACGGGAATGCTTACAGGACCATTGATTTTTCAAAGACCTCCCTTTATTCAGCAACATTTCTTAATAAGTGTGCACTAGTAAACATTAATTAACACTTAACCTGTCATCTGTAAGTATTATTGTTAGACTGATATATCATTCACAAGCACAGCTGTTAGGGCAGGGCAATAAAGCAAGTTTATAAGATGTGTTGATATATATTACAAAGAGTTTGTCAGTTCTAGAATAAAGTGATGCTGTTCCAAATGTTAAATAAAAAGGTTTGTTTACAATGAGTACCACTAATAATGATAACATCAAATGCCACAAGATGATATATTTGAAATGTTAATTGTAAATAACTAAATATTGATATTATTTAGTTTATTTCATTCATGACATTTTTACTGTTGGCACATAAAGGGATATTAATGCCTGTTTAATACCACAGCTACAAAACTACAAGTCCTTGACACCCAGATACATTAATTTTTTTGATTTTAATAATAAAATATCGCAGGCATTTGCTTGTTTCCTTAACACATTTGAGCAGTTTTAACAGTTTTTGCTTTCTTTTTTGGTTAGAAATATAACTAAGGATAAATGAGTTTCTGTTCTTTTCTGGTACTTTCAATAATTAACACAGACACAAAACACACATGATTTCAGAAGTCCTAAAATTTTACCAAAACAACCATGATAACAGTGTCAACTGAAAATTTGGCCAAAATTTCAAATCCACCTTCCCTAAAAAATGTATAAATAAGACAGTACAACACTTAATTAATTAAACAAAGGAAAATAAAAAAAATCTGAAAAAAATAGAATGAATCAAGACTTCGAATAAAATAAGACTTGATGCAAAGTTTCTAACAACAAACAACAAAAAAAAAAAAAAAAAAAAAAAAAAAATATGCCTGCAGTTTTGATGCAAATTTGATGAACACACAAACACACACACACATACACACAAATAAAAAAAAAATGCAAAACTAAAATAGGATGTGGGGGGAAAAACTGTCCGATTTTGGGTGTCAAGGACTCTGTTTATGTGGTGATAAACAAGTATTAAAAATATTTGATCTTAGATCTGAGTCATATTACATGTTCTTATTTCTGGTCTTAAATAATTACAAATATAAAGAGTTTAAGTTGCTTAACAAATGTATTAGACCACCACCCAGTAGGTTTATGCTTCAGCTGGTCTTTACTTAAAGCATTTGTAGTTACCAAAATTGTGTTTAATGTTTCTGTCATGGTTAATAAACTCCTGATCAAAATCTCAAGACTAGTTGAAAAACTGTAAGAATTTGCATTATGCACTGTTGGATCTTAAGAAGGTTCAAAGTCATGTTTCAAAACTCTCACTTCTCTCACCATTTCTTCTTTTTGCATTTTGAAGCTCTACTTAGAAGTTTCTTAAGATCAAACAGGGCAAAATGCAAATTCTTGCAATTTTTGGTCTTAAGATTTTGATCAGGACTGTACACCACTATGAAGAAGCTCTTTAACCTCCATTATAATTTAAATGCTAAAACATAACGTTAAGTATGTGTACAGTCTATTTTGTGTCAAAGATCCAAATAAGGAACCAAAAAACACAACAAAGGAGCTACTAAGAAGGAAGTGAAAACATTAAAGCAGCAAAGCATTCACATGAGCAGTGCGTCCAAAGACAGAAAACTTTTGCGCCTTTACTGGCAGTTTTTATTGTTTGCCATATTATTGTGGTAGTATTAAATGACAGACAATGTATTGAAATACACACTTTTCATGCGTTTGCCCCACACTAGAGTTAATCAGAGCAGACTCAGGTGTGTGCGGGTGATTAGCCTTAATTAAGACCAGGAGTGGAGGACTGATTTATACTTCTGGGTTGCAGTGCTCAGTGCTGATTCATTGTCCAATTGGCAGAGATAGTGACAACCTCTGAGTCTTTTGTTGTAGAAATGAAAGTAAAAAAGCAATTTTAAGCACTTTTACACACTTGTGTTAGGATACACAAATATCTTGAAGAAAGCATTCAAGGAGTTGGTCATCCAAAACCAGCCTTTTTAGTTCTCTTGATGCCTTACCCTAGCGGTGTTTGTTTTATTTAAGGAGTGTGGTTTATACAACTGCCAAGGTCTTTAGTTTGAGGTAAGCTGAATGGCAGCAGTGGTTTAGTTTAACATTTTGAACACAATCCAACAAAAGCGTTTAGCTATTATCTAGTCATCTATTTGTGATTCTTTTCCCTCCATCCCCATTAATTGTTTGCGATTCTGGTGGTTCCTCAAGAACAGCTTAAAGAAACCTAGGTCTGCAATTGCATCCCCATCCCCATCCTCCTGAAACATGGACAGATTTGTAAGTAAAATGTGTGATTTATTTGACATAAAAAAATCCACTTAACAATTTCAAATAAAGGCACGTGATTTCACAACAACACATTCATTAGAATTAAACTGAGCATATCAACATCCAGATGCTGAAGTACTCAAAACATTATTTCTAAAAGTACAATCTCCATGTAAATACAAATTTTTAAAAAATAGAAAAATTTCCTATTTTTAAGAAGAGCTTGGCAAAAAGGAGCATTTTTCCAGGATCATCATTTCCACTCAAGGCATCACAATCAATCTCTGCTGTTCATGTTTCTTCCAGATAGATTTATCCTCCCAGTATCATAAAAATTGATTTGTTTCAGACACTTTCAACAGAAGGAGAAGATGAAGGATCTAAGATTACAGATGTACAATGTCCATCCCTGAGCTCAAAGCAGTTTCAGAACTTGGAATTGTTTGTGCATTTCTTTTACTATCACAATATATAAAACTATTCATCAGCACTTGAGACCTTGTGAGAAGACACAAATGTCCTTTTAGCACCCAACATGTGGCACTTCAGGTTCAATCATAGAGTGGTCAGAGGAAGACAGAAGGAATTGCATTTTGATCACCGCTGTAGACTGATTCTTTGAGATTTCCACCCTGATGAAAATGCCGTTGGTTCAGTTTGGCAGGAGCAGAGACGTACCACATGACCACACCTGTTGGGTTCACTGACACCACAAATTCTGTGGAGTCTTTCAGGAGTGTTGTTGTGTCAGCGAAGACATCATAGATCTCAGGGAAAGAAAAAGAGAAATGTTTACTTATTTCTCTGAAATATTCACGTTTGTGGCTACATACAGCTGTTCTTTGAGGAAACTTCAATTGTGATGATGTCATATCTGTCTTGAGCTTGTCCTGAACATCTACAGTCCTGCTCACCATTATTGGCACCCATGAAGTTCAAGTACAAAAATGAATCAAGTGAGACATGTTTTTTCTATAGAGAACTTGTGTTTGATACAAAAGAGCAAATGATAAACAGCTATTTAAAACAATAAAAAATGGGAGGAAAAAATAGAAAAACTTTAAGCTTGCTGTGTCACTGGTATTGGCACCCTTTGCTGTAAATCAGTATGGAAACACATGACTCACCTGTGGTAAATCACAAATGAGAATCACCTGTGATATATTGTATGTGCCCATGTGACATGAATTAGCCAATGAATGATGACTTCTGTGTTTTAAAAAGCCACCTGTTATTCCGCTGTTTCCTTGTCACAATGGTGAAGACAAAGGAGCTGTCTGAGGACATCAGAAGTGCGATAATTAGCAAACACAAGACCTCCAAAGGATATAAAGCCATCTCCAAAGACCTTGGTATCCCTGTTTCAACAGTGCGTAATGTTATTAAGAAGTTTGCCAAGCATGGAACTGTCAAGAACCTCCCTGGACGTGGGGGGAAGAGAAAAATTGATAAGAGAAGTCTTCGAAGGTTGGTGCAAATGGTGGAAAAAACACCACGTCTAACATCCAAAGACCTGAAGGCCAACCTGGAACAGTCTGGGGTCATGGTCTCAACAAGTACCATACGACGCACACTAAACCAAACAGGGCTTTATGGGCGAAGGCCAAGGAAGACACCATTGCTGAGGAAAAAACATAAAAAGGAACGACTAATCTTCGCCAAAGAGTACCTGGACAAACCACAATCCTTCTGGGAAAATGTTCTGTGGACAGACGAAACAAAAATAGAGCTGTTTGGCAATGCACACCAACAGTTTGTTTACAGACGGCGCAATGAAGCCTACAAGGAAAAGAACACCCTACCAACAATGCTGTGGGGCTGCTTTGCTGCATCTGGTACTGGAGGCCTTGACCGTATCACAGGAATCATGAAATCAGAAAATTATCAAGAGATTTCAGAGTGAAATGTCCTACCCAGTGTAAGAAAACTTGGTTTGAGTCGAAGATCATGGGTCCTCCAGCAAGACAAAGAAACAAAGCACACATCCAAAAGCACGCAGGAATGGTTGAAAAGGAAAAAATGGACTGTTTTAAAATGGCCAGCAATGAGTCCTGATCTCAATCCGATTGAAAATCTTTGATATGAGCTGAAATAATGCTGAGCAGTAATGAAAAGCCATGTTTTCTGCCTAAAAATTCAACTAGCAGCATTGCTGTCCGAAATGCTCTCTGTGCACTTCTGTCTTACTTTCATTCATTCAAATGTTCCCTGCAAAACCACTTAGTTCCTTTGGTGAACCATGTTGCCAAGTGCTCTCCTCTGTGCAAAACTCTTAATGAAGATTTCTTGCAATTAGCGGGATACTGTATCCTGAGCAGGTTGTTTTTGGTGGAGAAGAACCCTGACCAGGAGAGCAAGATCCTGACAAGAGTTGTTCATCCATCTATCCATTATCTAGACTGCTTGTCCATTTCAAGGTCGCAGAGAGCTGAAGCCTAACGCAGTTGACATTGACCGAGAGGTGGGGTACACCCTGCCAACCACAGGGCTATATAGAGAGACAGATGCTCACTCTTGTAAAAGGGAAATCTAAAGTCACCAATTAACTTAACAAGCATGTTTTGGTCTGTAGGAGGAACTCTGAGTGCCCAGAGAGAACCCACACATGCATATGAGGACATTATTTCTTTGTCATGATATTGATAATAAAATAATCTAAAATAATAAATACATGCAGTCACAAGGTCCATAAAAAACATCATGATGTGAACTAAATGTTTTAATACTAATAAAGTGTAACAAATCAAAACATACGTAGTTCAGCAGTAAAATTACTACTACAAAAAAATATCAATGGGTTGAAGTCGACTGTGAAGAATATCTATCTGGCTTTTTTATATAAAATGCATTGATTAAGAAAATTGAAACAAATTAATTATTCTAATGACTTCTGCAGATGAGTCAAACTCCGTGTCCTCTTCATCTGAACTTAAAATCTATTTGGAAAAGTTCTTAAAATGTTCACCAGTTTTTTTTTTGTTTTTTTTTTTTGGACTATATAAAACTGACCTTGTAGCCGCCGGTGGTGTAGTTGAGTTTGCCGAGTGAGGTTTGGTAGCGGTATGGCATGTCAGTACGACGGCTGAAGAACACCACAGCACTCTCACCATTTGACAGAGGGCGCCAGAACACTTCAATCCCACTCTTCTCCTGGTTAGAAGAAAAATTTAGAGTGTGAGTGATGGCATGATGAATGAAACTCATCATGTCAATTGGTGTGAAGCTGCAGGATCCATGTGAAGACTGTCACCTTGATGATGCGTCTGCCCTGGATGCCCATGGGGTCCTGGTTAACGCTAATAACCACTTTGTTTTGAAGAATGTTTCGTGCTCCGCTGCTGATGGTACGCAGGTCATTTGACATGAAGAGGGGAGCAGCCATGATCGCCCACAGTGCCATCTGAGTACGAGACTGATCCATGCTGAGGCCGAAGTCACCAATGATCAGCTGTAAGGGTTAAAGTTAAAAAAAAAAAAAAAATCAAGGATGATTATACAAGAAAGCACAAGCCTCAACATCAGTTAATGTGCCTGTACAATGTGCTAAGATAGTTCCAGAAAACAAAAAAGGCTTTTTTCTTTCTCTTTTTTTTGAAACTTTTTATTTATTTTGCTTTTCCATGAACAAAATCAACTGCATAACAATACAGCAGGAAACAAAACAAAATTTAAAAAAATGGCTTTTTTCTTTCGCTTATACATTTAGTTTTATAGCTTTATTTAAGACAAAACAACTGGCAGCAGAAGGAAAGCTAGCCATTCCAGTTATTCTTACCATGTCAGGATCATTCCACCTTCCAGGTCCGGCTGCAGGTACCAAGACTTCCTGGTTATTAAAGAACCAGTCGATAATATTGAGGACACTGCTCCAGGAGTCTTGGATGTCGCCATAGTTGCGCCACAGGTTGCAAATTGCACCTAGCTGAGTGTAGTTAACCTGAATACATGAATACAAAATAAATAACAGATATGAAAGGTGTATTTTGAGTGTTTAAACAGTGGCTCTAAAAGTGGGTCAGGATCCCAAAGTGGGTCTTGGAGCAATTTTTAGCAGGTTTTAAATGTTTGCCTGGACAGTAGATTGGATAAAAATATGATGCCAAATTAAGTACATTTTAATAGTCTTATCAAGATCTCAAAGTGTTTACTTCGGGACAAGAAGACAAGATATTTTATTTTAATTTAAAAAATCATTACTAGAAACAGAGTGATTTATTGTTCTCCCACAGCCTCTGTAATGATGCATTTTTTAACATGTTTCTGTAGTCATGCCTCTTGTTACATCACATTTTGTTCCATCTAAGTTCCAGTCTTTATCATTTGTAAATAAATTGATTGACCAAAGTTTAGTTTGAGATGATTTTCAAAGGAATAACCAACACATAACGGCTTTAAAAAACCTCAGTAATAAGATGGATGAGGCCACTCACTCTCTATCCCATGCTTTATACAGTCTACGATATTCCAGAAAATAAAATCTGTGCTTTATTGTGTGGAATAAGGTTCCTTGTGTTAAAATTCAACAAATATTAGAATAAAATAGCTTTCATTCATGTAAAGATGCTAATTTAAGAAATTTCAAGTACTCTCTTAATTTCTTCATCTGCTGGTTTTACAACATTCTGTTTGTACCTTTGGTGGAAGCCCTCCCTGGTAGGCCGGCCAACTGCAGGAGTAGCCAATGGGACGGCCTGTAGCGTTTAAAGCCTTTGACATAAGGGGGTAACCTGACAGACAGGAGCAGGATCAGTCAAAACAGATCAAATCTGTGACATTTAAACATTCTTTTCTTCTCCTGCTCTTACCCTTCTCCTGCTCTGTAGCATTAGAGTAACAGCCGTCATATTTAAACATGTCCACCTCCCAGTCTGCAAAGGTCTGAGCGTCTAACTCAATTTTGTCCAGTGGGGTGCCGGGGTATCCCCCACAGGTGTGTGTACCCATATCCCCATAGATCCCCAGCTTAAGACCCCTGTCGTGGATGTAGCGGGAGAGTTTGGCGATGCCTCCTGGGAATCTGGGATGAGAGAGAACAAGGTTTTAAGTAGCGCAGTAGATTGAAAGTAAAGACTCTGCTTGGGTCCAGTGAAACTGAACTTGTTCTGCAATCTGTGGTCAGAAAATGTCTGACCACAGAAACATTGTTGGAAAAATTGAGTCACTGTTTTGTGCCAAGATGTGTTAAACACACTTCCACCTTGTGGGGCAGTCGTGCAGATGCTGACGCTGCATTTAAACAGTTTACACCAAAGCAGTGAAGTTAATGACTCAGTTATTTTCTCAGTCTTATGACTGCATGACAGTCACATTGTAAACAACTCGTTAAACAGTTTTATAGACAAATAGCCTTCGAAGTTAAAGATTAGAGTATCAGTGGCTGCTCTTTATGTGTCTGTAGGAGCGTGTCAGTCTTGGTAAACACTGTTTATTTACTGTGTGAATTTCCATCCTGTAGCAGTGGCAAGATAATTTCTGAGAGTCATCACATGGAGGTAGAAAAACATCAACTACAAAAGCCCACTCTAATTCAACATCCATGCAGTGGAAGAAGTGCAAAAAAAGTAGATTTTGTAACAGCAATCAATCAAGAAGAACAAAACCTTTTCCTGATCAGGACACAAAGTCTTTGATTACAACTACACTGCTGAAAATCATCAGGTATTCACAGGTTTGCACACTGACTTTCCACAGTCAGTTATTGTAATGAGGCTTTTGTGTATGACTGGTAAATGTTTGCTAGATTACAGTTGTTTTACTGTGCCATGCATACTGGCTTGAGCACATGCCTCTACAGTACTGACCTCATGGAGTATTTTATTCTCACAGGCTGACCTCAATGCGTTTGTCAGCTCTGTCTTTGTTTTTCATGTTCTTATAAAATAAAGACCTTAAACCAGCTGTAACATTTACTGAATTCAAAAATGTCAACAAAAAAACACTAAAGGAAAGAGCAAAGAATTGGATTTATTCTATGTGTAAATAAAGTAGACTATGCATAATTACACTTCACTTGACCGTCCATTTGCCATATTGTTACAATCTTATTTACAGTCAAAATAGGTCATTAGTTTATATTTAGCCTGAGAAAATAGACTGAGTCAAAGACAGACAGAAAGACACCTTACACTGTAAGAAATATCCACCCTAACTCGATGTTATTTATTATTTAAATTTAATTATGTAGTAACTTAAATCAAACTTGAAAATGTGTTGTAAACCTTCTGTAATGTTCAGGGATGTTTATATGGGTTCTGCAGATGACTGGTTTTATCAGAAAAAGATATTAAAGGCATATCTTAAAATTTCCGTGTCCTGCAAATTTCTCTTTGCTTTTACTTTTGTGAGAAGAGGCTTGGTAAGCAGAAGAGTATGATACCTATTACTAAACTATCAGGTCACAGAAAAATCAATCAATGTTTTGTGTCAAGTCGGAGGACAGCAGTGCGTGGAGAAGGAAGGGGGCTGTGTATATCAAAGCTCTGATTATTGGGCGTCTCAATAAGGTAAAGACTGAGAAACAGTACACGGTATTAGCCAGTCTTTAAAAGCCTTCAATGTGTTCCATGCTATTACCTTTCAGGGTCAGCCTGCAAACGTCCATTCTCGTCTCTTTCCATAGACGACCAGCAGTCATCGATGTTTACGTAGACATAGCCAAGTTCCCTCCAGCCGTCCTCTGACAGCCTGTCAGCCATGTCAATGAACAGTTTCTCACTGGAAGGAAAAGACAAAAGTCTCACCGAGGCTGTAAGAACCTTAAAATTTTGGATATTTTATGCCAACAAAAAAGTTAAGAACTGGAACAGGGCTTTTTCTTGACAATGCATTTGCCCCATTCAGAATGTCACTTCAAGCTGCCATATTTTAGGCCTTTGTGATGTTTGTCTTCAGCATGAACTGTCACTCTGGCCTCATGGGGGGGAAAAGCGACCCCCTCTCTGTGTTGTGGAGTTACTGGAACATCAGTAACATTTAGAGTGATGTGTCATGCCAATATAAGAAAAAAAATTGGCTATGGTAGATTACATTATCAATCTATTTTGCAGTTAATTAAGTATTAAATTGACAAATTTATTCAGGTTTAATGTGGGTCCCTATGTAAAGAGAGAAGAGAAAATACAAACCCCAATTCTAATGAGGCAGGGATGTTGTGTAACACATAAATATAAACAGAATACAATTATCCACAAATTCTTTTGACCAATATTCAATTGAATATACTACAAAGACAATATATTTAATGTTCAAATTGATCAACATCATTGTTTTTGCAAATTTTCACTCATATTAAATTCAATGCCTGCAACATGCTCCAAAAAAAACTGGGACGGGGAAGCAGAAGATGGGAGAAGATGAGGAATGCTCAAAGAATGCCTGTTTGGAACAATCCACAGGTGAACAGGTCCGATGAAAACAGGTGACTGTCACGATCGGTTAAAAAAGGAGCAATCCCTGACAGGCTATGTCTTTCACAAGCAAGGATGGAGCGATGTTCACCACTTTGAATAATGTTCTTACACTTTTGCCTTTTGAACAACTGCTCATGCAGTTGTTCACAAAGAACGTTTGCAAGGAATTTGGGGATTTCATCATCTACAGTCCATAATACCAAAAGATTCAGTGCATCTGGAGAAATTTCTGCACAAAAGCTCCAAGTCTGAAAGCATTGACAGCCTGTGACCTTTGATCCCTCAGGATTAAAAACCAACATCATTTTTTAAAGGATATCACCACTTGGTCTCAGGAAGACTTCAGAAAACCATTGTCAGATAACACAGTCCACTGCTACATGTAAAAGTGTAAAAGTTTAAAACTCTACCATGTAAAGCAAAAGCCATAGATTGACAAAACCCAGAAATGCTGCCACCGTCTCTGGCCTGAGCTTATCTGAGATGGACTGACGCAAAGTGAAAAAGTGCGCTGTGGTCTGACGAGTTTGCATTTCAAATTATTTTTGGAAATCATGGATATTGTGTCCTCGAGGCTGAAGAGGAAAAGGACCATCCAGACTGTTATCAGAATATTTAAGTACTTATTTTTGCTTATGTCATTTTCTTTCATCCTTTACCAGTATCTTACATTCTAATATATTTCATTTTAATGTCTTTTTGCAGTCTTTAATGATCATTATATCATAAATGAGCTGTTTTAAACTTCAGTAAATCAGTGAGAACTACTTTGTGTATGAATGGTTCTCTAATAATAAACTTTCCTCACACTGCATTTTAAAGAAACTTTATTTGTTTCGACAAAAAGTTCAGAAAAATACCAGCGTGGCTAGTCGGTATGCTAAAAGGTGAAGAACAGTAACATTTATTATCTACTATCTTGAACATTTACAACTTAAAACATTTTTATATTCTCTTCAAAACAGATTTTTTCTTCTTAGGGAGGTTTGATTGAGATGGCAGTTTAAGTTTTTGTTTTTTTGCTTGCCTGATGCAGTTCATGGGGTCGCTGTTGCAGTCAATGTCGCAGCGGAATCGTTCCCATGCCAACCAGCCCATGGGAGGAGTCCTCATCACTCCATTGTCCAGAGCGAAGGTGGCCACAGGTAGCAAGGATGCAAATAAAAACACTGCCAGATGCATTTCTGCAAAGAGAAAAAGGTAAATCAGGTGTTCACATAAGACATCAGCCAGGTGATGGGACGGTTGAAGGAGTTCTTATACTGTAAACAACTGTAAAAGCACCACCTGAGTCTCACCTGACTGACTGGGTGTGACGGGCAGAGATGAGACACAACCTGCCAGGTGACTTCTCCCTTTGACAAACAAAGTCAGCTGACTTAACGGACTCTCTATGATCCCTGGGCAATACACTGACTTTCTAAGATATATTAATATATTTTTATATGAGATATAGGATAGGACCAGATTGTTTAAGTCAGTATTGTTTTGATGTTGATACTGACAAAAATAGATGTTAGGTCTCACTGAGTTCAGTAAATGATTTTTACTGTGAGAACCCCTGAATTTTTTTTTTTTTTTATTATGACATTTCCAATTTGAAATGTTTGGTTTGAACAGAGAATTAACTTTTTTGTTGTTGTTTGTTTTATTTGATTTGGGAGCATTATATTAGTAAAAAAAAAAAAAACAATTTGATTTCACAGCAACTGAAATGGAAATTTTGAACAACAAATGTAGGGTAATATATTTTTTACTGTTAAAAATTCCAGGCATCTCATGCGCTCTGTACAAAAGTATCTTCATTTGAGGATGCACATCATAATCATATTATCAATATATGCAGATGAAGCCTCATAAAGAACAATATAAGTACCAGCAAATGTAAAATTTCTGCCTTGATAGCTCATGTCTGAGCCATTAATATCAACACATTGTGCACATAAGTCTATGTAGCTTTAGGCAGAATAAGCAGAACTACCTCAGTTACTTTTTTTCCACATCCTCATTATTTAAAGCAGAAGTGACCAACACAGAGCCTGAGAGCACTTGGCATCCTGCAGGGAGCCTCTGAGGTGCCCACAGGGACATTCTGAAAATAGCATAAATTACCACCACAGAGCTTCGAATAAACATCAATTTCTTTTTTGTTTTGTTTTGCAAATGAATTACACTTACAATAAAAATAACATTTGTTACAAAAATATTTTTTAACTTTGGTCCCAGGTAGAGCCCTTACAGAGCCACTTGTACTGTATGTACCAAAACAAGTCACTAAATTGTGGCTGTGGTATACATCAGCTAAGTTAACGGATAAACAAATTGTTACAGATGTAGGTGTAATACCCTCAGTCAGCCAATTAATCACCGGTAATGACTACTCTAAGGAATAGTCTTAATCTTTCAAGATGGTTGTACAAGGACTGAGGTTGTAGGTGTGAACTTAAGAGCTCATCCTGCAAACCTGCTTATTAGGTCAGAAAATTAATTGTAATTTAAATGTATAGGCTTCTTACAAAAGCAGTCACTTTTATTTTGGGCTCTACAGATCCTGAAGTCTATTCAGAGATGTCTGGGGCTCTCAAAAAATTGTGCTTGCTTTGACTTAAAATCTGTTAAATCAGAATTGGCTAAAATGAGTTTGGGCAGGTATGATATTTGCAACAATCCAGCCCAGTACCGTACATCCCTTTCTCAAATATTCCTGCCAGTTCCACTCAATTATTCAAATGTTGTTAACACATCTGTGCTATTTAGACAGCACCCTCTCTATATATCATTTTGTTAAAGATGTGAAAAATGTCAAAATATTTATTTAGTTTTAAAAACCTTGAATGAGATTTAATCATTTTCAAACACATGGTATTTAAAAGAAATGTTGCCAATGCTTTTGCACATTGGAGACTGAATATTTTGTTTGCAATTTATAATGATTTAAAATTCCAGACCATTGGGAGCTCTTCTTTTGTTTTCATAGTATCAACCAGGTATTAAGTTTAATGGGTTTTCTCTAGAATTGCATCAATGTTCACAAGTCTGGTGTGACAATGATTACAGTTGATATTTCTCTGAAGCATCATGCACATTTACATTCAGTTATAAAAAAAAAGAGGGATATTAGATGTGGTTCATATCAATTAGCACTGATCAATATAGTCACTGAAAAACTAACCTTCCCACAACACTGCATACAATTAGAAATAAAAATTGATAAAACCAGTTTTCACCCATTAGATTTAATATTTCTGCCTCGACCCGTTTTTGATCTAGCCTTGAGAAAAATGTCCCCAAATATACATATGCATACATAAGGCTGCTACCAATCCATGGACAAGGATTGATCGTCATTTTACAAATCAAAGTCATATTAGCTAGCTCACTGTGCGTCAATACTTGAAGAAACAAACTTACTGAAATCAGGGAGCAGAAGTCAGTAAACAGGAAGAAGACGACGAAGAATAAAGTCTGCTCACATCCGCTCTGCCTGCCTTTATCGTCGCTCCAATCAGGTCATGGAGTAAATCAATAATCGGACTAAACTTCTCTGGCAATAAAAAGTCAAGAAGCTCCAGGAAGAACCGCCGCGGTCACGTGACACACCGACTCGTCAGCTGACCACGGAGCAGGAAGCGGGAGGCAGAAGGCGGGCTGGCGATGGTTTGACTTCAGTCTCTTTTCTATTTTGTGCAACAAGTGACAGTAAGTATGTGATGATGTCTGAGATAAATTATTAACGTGTTTATCATGATATCAAAGCAGCTGCGACAAATTAATGGTCCTTGAATCAATTATGATTCAGCTTTTTTAAGCAGGGGTGGAGCTAGAATGAGTGAGGACGGAGACTTCAGCCCAAACCTGAGAGGGACCGGGGCACCCTCCCCTGTTAAATGGAGCGTGTAGACAGGTGTGATGCTGCTTTCCAGTTGTACTGGGATTTCCGATTTGTAAGTGGGATATTTCAACTGGAACGCCCCCTGAGGTTGGAATTTCCTACTTGGAAGTCACCACCCCCGAGTTGACAATCGAAGATGGCTGCCCCGGGTGTAAACAGTTATGAAGCTCCTGTAATATTCAGTTTATTAGCACTTCTGATTCGTGTTTGACGCACTAAATCAGTCGTATACATAGGCTAACAATAGCCTGGTAGATCGGCAGGTTTTGTCCAACTTTGTAACTGGAACCCTGATAATGCGGCTATGAAGTGATTCCCAAGATTATCGTGAAGTTCAGAACTCGTAGGTTTCACAAGTTTTGTTTCCTACGTACTTTATTATCAGCATTGATCCAAAACACAGTGAAGTGTCACATGGGCTTTAAAGGATAAGTTTGGTTTCTACAGCTTTCACATAGTTTATAGAATGAAGTAGAACAATATACTCACCCAGAAGGCTTTCCTGATCCAAACAGTGCTTCGGGAGATATTCAGATCCAAAATCGAGCGGCGGACATCCGTATAATAGTAGCAGACGGGGCATCTATAGCGCCGCTCCTAAAACTGTATTAATCGTCCAAAAACTCATTAGTTTCACCAACATTTCATCATGGTCCGCTCGCGCTACTCCTCCACGACAGTCCGGTGTCACTCCATCCATGTTTTTGTGACTGTGCTGACCTCTGAACTGAAAAGTTTCTTTTCGGTTGCACGCGCATGCGCAGTACGGCTCATTGTTTCAGCGGCAAGCGGTGGCTACACCATAACTTTCTTCTTCCAGTTTTGTGCAAAATGGACGAATATCTATCAGATGAAGATGTTGTGGACGAGAACTTTGAATATGATGGGTGTCCTCACAGTTTCGAGCCAGAGTATACAGATGAGGAGCTCATCGAAAGGAGGACGCAGAGGCAAGAAACTTTTCAGTTCAGAGGTCAGCACAGTCACAAAAACATGGATGGAGTGACACCGGACTGTCGTGGAGGAGTAGCGCGAGCGGACCATGGTGAAATGTTGGTGAAACTAATGAGTTTTTGGACGATTAATGCAGTTTTAGGAGCGGCGCTATAGATGCCCCGTCTGCTACCATTATACGGATGTCCGCCGCTCGATTTTGGATCTAAATATCTCCCGAAGCACTGTTTGGATCAGGAAAGCCTTCTGGGTGAGTATATTGTTCTACTTCATTCTATAAACTATGTGAAAGCTGTAGAAACCGAACTTATCCTTTAGGTCCAGAGAACAGGCACGATGCTAATCATCAGGCTGGTTTACAAAAATATGTCATCCTAAATGGTCTAATATGAGTTTCAGTATTTTGTTTTTTTTGTATTTTGAAGTTTTGTTGAATGTTTGGTTAGATGCACAAAAGTCTGTGTTAAAATTATTGATGTTTAATTGTTACTTAAAAAAAATCTTTTAAAATTTCACTTGAAGGAGAACTTTGAAATTGTAGTAGTTCTTTGAACGAGAATTGTCTGATTACTTATTAAAGCTGCACTGCCTGCTAATTAGTTTTAGCCTGTACAATTTTGTATTTTGTTTTATTCATCTCTCAGTGAATTGGTAGTTCAAGGGAAAATTATCAGCAACGAAGGCAGGAGTCACTGCATGGAAAAACATTAACCATTCATTAGCCATTAATGTTAGAGAGAAATGTTTTAGAAAAAGATGCTATTTCAAGAAATTTTGGTTTTATGATACAATTAAAAGAATGGTATGTCAACAAAGATATCCTGCAAGAGCTTTTAAAGTTTGAGCGATGGGAAACAAGGGTTTGCAGTCCAAAATGAAACTCATCAAGTATTAAGTGTCCTGGGGTCTTTGTTCAAGTCTTAAACATGTTTGAATGTTTATTTTAGAAGGTGTACAGTAATCCTAGTCAGAGGTTGGATATTTGCTCATAAGGTCCTTAGACTACAGAGTTATCAATCAAAAAGAGGAAGACTTGTAATTGACACAGCCTTGACCACTGACTTGATCAGGTCTCATTACAAAAGTTAACAGAACAGGTAAGAACTGAACAAGAGCTTTGAAGCTGTGATGCAGTATGTCAACTCTGTTTCAGTTCATTAGCTTTTACTTCAGCCAATAATATTATGCTATGTTTGCGCTTCAAGAATAATGTGAGTAATGTTGATTAATAAAGATTACATTGATAATACAAAAGGGTAAGTGCTGATTTTAATTCATTCATTAATGTAACAAAGCTTATTATCCACAGCAATCCAAAATATATATTTTAAACAAAGTGGGCTTTTTGTTGGTGAATCCTGCATAATGCTAACTTGTGAGTTGGCTGACATAAGCATTATATCCCTGCACAGCTCTGTTTGGCATTGTTGTCAAGTCATTCAAAATGTAAATTGTCCTATGAGTGGAAAAAAATTGCACATTATTTTGGGACCAAAGCAAGAGTCCCATCCAAGAAAAGAATATTGCAAAGCTAACACTGGACCCAGTATAATATATCGTCTGCTTGTTTCAAACCGTCTTTATCATTCTTTAACCATAAAAACATTCTGAGGCTTCATAATTATTCTGCTCTTCTTGCTGAAGAAGGTTAGGTTGTTCAGTTATGAGTTTTTATTGTCATAAGGTATGATCTTCACAATAACACGTGACACAGTAACTTTTATGGCTGTCCAAAAAGATGTTTAGCCACAGTACAAACAGTGCAGCTGCACTTTCATATTCTTTTCTCTGAACTTTGAGCAGATTACTTTATTTTGTCTTAGCACACAACAACCTCAAATCATAAACTAATACATGTCATTCATCAGAGCAGATAGTTGGTTGACCCTCTGCAAAAGTGATGTTTATAAAAAGTATAGTGATAATAGGCTGGAAGGATATAGACCCAAAACTACATCCCCATATTATTTAGCTGAATGGAATTACATTAGGCCTGCACAATATAAGGAAAGTATGTGCTGGCTTCATTTATTATGAGATGAAAACATGAATTATGATCAGTCAACAAAAAGTAAACAGTGTTTACACACTAAAACTTACAAGGTCTCAGCGTATGCTAGTCTTAGTGATTAATACAGCTCATGTAGTTGTTACATGTTTCCTCAGAATCTAAGACACATCCAAAAGAAACTTCTCACTAAATTGGCACAAATACATCTAAAAGTAGTTTACTGCCATTTTCAACCTCGTCTGTCTGCATCATAAGCCATGATAGCAGGGCCGATATACCGCAGAAAACATGACTTGGCCACTTTCAAAAGTTCATTTTTAACTTGTTAAAATTTCAGACCGTGGCAAAATGTTTATTTTAAAAGCTATTATCCCAATAACAATAAATTTTAAATTAACTGCACAGCCTTACATTACTATGACATGTATTTTAATTTAAAAAAGTAATTAATATTCCTGTAAAATAAAATATATGAAAATATAAAAGCATGGGGCTGTTGCTCATCATAAACTTTTGGCCCTGTTTTTACAGTCATACAGTTACGACCTACAGAAAACAGCTTCACAGGCCACTTTGGGTCCTAACCCACCAGTTAAGAACCACTGATTAGAACAAAATAAAACAAACTATCTTGTGGTCAATAAAAACCTATATTTCTGTTATTGGTTCTCACTCTTAATCTTTTCACTGAGTATTTAGCCATCCTTTCATTTTTCAATTAACATGAACATAAACTATATAATAATACACTGTACTACCCTTGACTTGTTTGAAAATATATTGATATATCTTAAAATCTGAACATGTCCATAACCCTGTATAATCGTAGTCTTATTCTATATCCATTGATTCAGATTTATGTTGCCCTCATTCAAGTTTCTTCACTGACATGCTCTGTGAAAGTGTTTCCTGATTGGTTCCCTTCACTGCAGGTCAAAAGCTTCATCGGACAGGAAGAGGTGGAGCCTTCAAGCTCAATGCACAGGGAAGCACAGGGAGACATGGCAGACACGGGCCAGGGTAAGAATACTGCAGAAAGAAACAGAAAGCCACATGTCCACAGAGGAAGCCTGGCTCCTCTTTCATGCTGTGTCACAGCTCCATGCAGCTGCTTTTATGTTTGTCTGAGAGCTCAGAGGTATTTTCTGAGGAGAGTTCTTAAAGCTGCAGACATACCACTGAGCTTCTGTTCTGGTCTCAAAATGATCATAGATTAGTGTAACAAATGGGTAATGTAGCAGACTAAAAAACTTGATTGACAAAGGTCTTTGGATAGTGAGACGGTCTGTTGAAATGTTTGTTGCTCTTTCACATATTGGACAGACTTCCTGGTTTTAAGTTTCAGCAGGGACGCTCTCAAACGCTTTCACTTTCCTCTTAAAGCAGCAGGCGTTTCAACAGCATGTGAAGACAAATCATTCTTTGTTCACATGTAAGAAGTATACAGATATTTTCCTTGGTTAAAAGCAGCATTATAACAACATGTTTTTCTGTTAAAAGTTATAGTGTTGCAATCAAAATTAAACTAGCAAAAGTTGAGATTTATAAAATATTCTTCATACATTAGATATATTGTAAGTATAAAATGTACAAAAGCCTCTAGTGTAATGACAACATTTGGAGTTAAGAAATGTATAATATGAATATACCATACAATATGAAGTACTCAAGTTGTGAGATGTTTAATTTAAAACAAAATTTATTTTTGTATTTGGTCATTGAACTTAGACAAATCTTGAATTAGCACAACAGCCGGTAACCAAATGTGTCCCAGAAATCCAACAAAGTGAAAAATACATTCATCTGTTTTTTTTTCCATCTTGTTTTTTTTGTCACTTAACAATTTCATATTAATGCTGCTGCTGCTATGGAGACTTCTTTGCAACATTGGTTGATAAAAGCAATATAAAAAAATGTGGCGTTACAAAGTAGTGAGAAAACAGGAGCAAATTAGGATTACACAGATCACACAGAGTAAAACATCTGATTAATTACACTGTAGGCCTTTTGCATGTGACATTACATTTCTGTCCAGACCCCAGCTGGACGGCCAACCACAATAGTTACTCGCTGAAGATGTATGTTAAATTAACAAGTCAGCCAGAATTATCTCCTTCTGTGCAGTGTACTGTTCCAACAAAGCTTTTTGCAAATCATTTTAATTTCTATTTTGCCTTAATTCAGGTTCACATTGACTTTCTATGACTGCTGGAGTGTGTTCACAATCACTAATGTAAACAAAACCTCACAAAGTGAGTACCCCTGAGCCACCTGTATTCTCAGTCTGAGGATTTCCTGCCACTTTAAAGGATAAGTTCGGTTTTTTGACACCTGGACCTTATTTTTAGGATTAAATACGCTCGTAGACTCACCCAGACAATTTTGGGGGAGCTTGGAGCCGTTTGAGCAATTTAGATCCATCCGACGGCATTTTTCCTCATGCCGTAGTAGCAGACGGGGCCAGAGTGCTGCTCAGAGTGGGACTTGAGACCAGAGGAAACACGTATTGATGCCTCCCAAAATACGATTTCTGGCCCCGTCTGCTACTACGGCATGAGAGAAAAACGCCGTTGGATAGATCTAAATTGCTCAAAAACGGCTCCGAGCTCTGCCAAAATTGTCTGGGTGAGTCTACGAGCGTATTTAATCCTAAAAATAAGGTCCAGGTGTCAAAAAACCGAACTTATCCTTTAAGTCCCTTTTCCCGTCATGTGCCTAGTCCGCTCTGATTGGTTGACCTGTCTATTTATGTGATAAATTGTCAGTTAATCACTGTTTAGTGCCGTGTTTGAACCAAATTTGCATTTTGTCTACAGTCTGTACTCTGCACTGGGGTTTCTGCAGTAAGCAAATGGGCTCTGACTGCAGACAAAATGGTAGGATGTGACGCTGATAGGTCTTTTCGGGGAGGCTGGGGGAATAAACCATTTCAGGCAGCTACTGGCACCTTAAACAGAAAAGTCCTGATGCCACTGACTTTTTGTCTGGTGCATGGAAGTACTGTATTATGCAGAGGAGACATGTTAAACATACCAGAGGGTATATAAAACTCAAAAAAGCGTAATATGGGCTCTTTAACCACTGGTGAATGCAAATGAATTTACATTTTAAAGACCTAAATCCTCCTGTTTTTCCCTCCCAGGTGCCACATTGAAGATAATCCTCCGAAGTGCAGCAGCAGGTTTCGCTTTCGGAGAGGCTGCATTATTTGCGGTAGAGCCCATGCTGACTGATGATGACTCCTTGATATCAGTCGCCACTCTGGCAGCAGGACGGATCGGGTCCACGGGTGTCGGTGTTGTGGCTGCATGCCTAGTTTTCACCTCTCTGCTCATTTCTCTGGGCAGTGGTTTCCTCTCGGCTGCCATGGTGATGAAAGTGTGGGGGAAGATTGGGGTGGCATTTCCAGGGTCAGGGGAGGTCACAGCAGGTGTTTCTGTTGTGGGTGCTGTTGGGAGTGTTGTTTTAGCCGGCATCCTTCCACCCTGGATCTACCTTTCAGCACAAGGCCTTCTGGTCCTTTTGGTCTACTCATACACCAACATTAATGACATGACCACAGCTCTGCTAATCATCTTTACTACTCTCTACGTCAGCGTCACGTATGGGAGACTGGGCTTCATAATTGGACTTTTCAGCGTTGGATTCACAGTTTCCCTACTTTGTGCTCTGCGAAAGGCTCTGACTGAGCTGAGAACCCAAAGACGTCAATCTGAAACTGGCTGCAAATTACTGGAAAGGATTTTCTTCTACTCTGTGTCTGTGGGGATTCTGGGATTTTGGGTAGGTTTATGTGCAGGTGAAGTGGAAGGAGGGCCAGACGATGAGGTGTTTGTGATGCTGGAGTCAGTCCTTTGGGTGGGGTTTCTGTCTGCAGGACTGCTGGGAGCTGGTCTGGGAACAGTGGCCATGGTGGGACTGAGTCAGGAAGTGGCTGGGAAGGTAGCTGTAGGAACTGCTTTAACATCATCACTTATGTTAAGAGCCATTCTGCGTGCATCTCTAGGGGCCCGGAGCAGCACTGGTGGGATTTTAGGAGCTGCTACTGCTGCAGGAGTGTCACTCGGAGCTGCCAGCATTGCAGGAAATCAAGCTTTTGGGACTAAAAATTCAGCGTTAGTAGTTTTAGGATCAGTTGCTGGGGGTACAGTTCTTGCCTCACGAGGTTTCCTATTAGAATCGTTGACGATGACAACATCAGAACTCATAACAGTTACTCTTGTTGCAGTGGGAGCCTTTCTTCTGGGTGCACCAAAGAGCCCGTTCAACACTCGGGTTAATCTAAGAAGGGGCCTTCTCACGGGGCCAGAGCTACTTGAAAGTATCGGCATGGAGACGGTTACCTCGGCAGCAGCACCTATAGGAGCTGGGGCTCTTGGCGCTGCTGCGCTGGGAACTGCAGCTCTGGGTAAACTGGGAACTGTGGGAGTTGTGGTGGCCATACTGTTGGCTTTAGGAAGTGCTCTTAGTGGTATGACAAGAAAATCACCAGCGACAGAGAGAGCACACACAGACTGATCTCTTTTTTTTTTTTTTTTACCATCTGCACAGAGTTTGTTTGTGAGCAGATGGATGTTTTTGTATTAGTGTAAGTGGAGTCTGACAGAAAATATTTTAATTTCTTTAAAGTGTTATGTATATATATATATATATATATATACACATAACACTTTAAAGAAGTTAAATATTTTCTGTATATATATATATATATATACATATATATATATATATATATGTATATATATAATGTTATACCTAATTCTGGTATGTTCTGATTCGACCTGAAAATGTCATCTGTTATCGAGCTAATTTGACAACTGCAACCTTCTTTGTTTGTTTTGTCAGAGTTGAATAAAGAAATGAAACAAAACCAGAGGTTGCTTGTGTGAACCTACCAAAACAAAGTGGGCAACTGGTGGAGCCACCCACCTCATTCAAAGTATCTTACACATTTTGTAAAGAAGTAATTTGATCGAAGATGCCAGTAAAACACCTTTGAAAAATCACAACATGAAATGAAAGTTTTCTTTATAACCTTAAGTTACTTATGTTTTGAACTTAGCAACAAGTTATTCAACTTAACTGAGTGTTATGTTTATTTAACTCTTAAATAGTTTCTGTAACTTTGAGGAGTCAAACATTTGACAAGTTGTCTTTTGGGTTTGGGCAAGTCTTCAGGTCATGTGACCTCAAACTTGTGCAACTTATGTTTTGCTGCAATCATATCATATAGGATGTATTAGCTGACATTATTCCAACTGTATCCTTTTCACTCACCAACCAACCACAAAATACTGCAGCTGATGGCCCAGCAGCAGCATCGTCTGTCAGCTGCACCTTGAGTAGGGAGTTCAGGCTCTTCTGGTTGGGTGGTGAACCAACCAGAGAGCCGACAAACGGTCAATTAAAACCAGCTTGCTTAAGCTGATTGTAGCTGGGCATATGACTCCAGTGTCTTACATGATGAATTAACACTTTGCTTCATTTCTTGTTGAAAAAATTGCTAGCTTTTCAAAACATTTATGATAAAGCGTTAAATGCTTGTATCCCGGGGGATGTGTTGCCCAGAGCAGGGTATTAGATAGAAACACCAGTGCATCCATCCCAAATGGAAAAAAAATGACCAATCTGGAAAAAAACTGGTGATTAAATGCATTGAAGGTGACATACTTTACTTTTTTCATCAAGTCTGTACTGGTTCAATGTGTCTCTAAAGCATATTTTTTAAAACTTCTTAAAAAGCCTTCCAATTCTTTCAGATATTGAATTGTGTCATGCATAAAAACCCTCTGTTTCAGCCCTGCACAGAACAGGCTGTTATAGCGTAAATCCTCACAAACTGTGGCCCTCTTAAGAAGTGGAAGTGACTTTGGCTTTCCTTTGCTGTGCTCTTATGTTTACTGTGGGCACGCAGCCATGCCATAATTCTTCCACAGAACAGAACCTTGCCCAAGGAGTGTCTTATTTCTGGGGGACATATTTATATACCCCAATGAAAACATCAGGGAAAATGTTTATGCAGATTGCTTGAGCACACATCATCTAAAAGGTGGAGCAAGCATGGGAGGGAGAAGAGGGTTTTTTCTTAAAGTTTCGGGTTTGTTGACAGGGCGGACACATTATTTATTTTTTTTTTTTACATATAGAACCTGTGAGACTGTTTTTGGTAGCTTTGGCATCAATAAGTAAAGCATTTCTACCTTCACTGGGGATTAATTATATGATAACCTACCATGCTTGTGGACTTTCACTGTTTGTAAAGGCTAGAGCACTGAAATTTCCAAAAGGTTATTGAAGAGCCTCCACTGTTGTTGGCTCGCTGTCGCTTATCCCCTTTTGCACAACTCTTTGTCCTCAAAAGACGCAGATTATTTTGGTCTTTTCTGACTGGGAACAAGTGTTTTAGCTTGAAGCGTTGCCTGATGACGGACTTGAAATCTAGTGAATCTCACTACAGTACTTAGTTATTTACTGTATATGACTGCTGATTCAATGAATTGTGGTCATGTGTCTCTGTGGTAATCAAGCATTTAGGAAAGAATATACCATGCGTCGCATTTCTTAAAACTTGTTTTTTATCATAATGTCATCATCTATAACAAAGATAGTGCATAGTTTTTCCTGTCTTTTCTCTTTCATCAGGAGAACTGCTGCAATTACTATATTTACAGTATAAATGACAGAGACATTGCGGCATCCAAAGTAAATAAAACTAAAGGTCCTGACTCTGAAAAAAATACATTTCAATCAAAGTAACAAGTCATTAGTGGCTGTCTTTGTGAAAAAATAAATAGAAAAATTAAAGTTGTTGATAGCCCCCCCTTAATCTTCATGCCATAATTTCTGCATCCCCCTAGACATCACGATCACCACAGTCAGTTACTTTGGTTTCACTCTTAGCAACTGTAACAGAAGCTGCTCTTTGAAAAGAGGAGGGGGTGAGTGGGAGGAGAGAGAAGCAGAGAATAACATCAGGGGGCTGGAAATCATCTCACTGTTGAGTCTGCTCTGCATTATAACGGAAGACATGGATTCATAATTAAAAGTAAGATATCATATTTACTTTTATTCCTCCATTTATTTTTACTGAAAGGAAAAGCTGCTTGGAAATGGATACTCACTTGAGGATCAGAGTTTTGTTAGTGTACCATGGCAGCACAAAGGACTTCATCAGCTGGGAAGAGGGGGTTGCAAAAAGTTGTTCCACTGAAACAGCCGGGGGACAGAGCAGCCTCATGAGAGGTAGAAACTCGGAGTACTTGAGCTTCTTTTGAGGAAGCGAATTGAACTTTAAAATAAGCATCATTTTAAGAGTGGATTTGTTTAGGGTGGGAATGTGGCTGTGTCGTTTTTGGAGGATTTTATGTTGGAAAAATATCTTGCATTGCAATGATTTGGCTGACATGGATGTATTCAAACACTGAAACATTCATACTTGAATTAAAGTATTAAAAATATGGGGGGCGTCACCACTTTGCCTCTGTTTTTGGTACTCCAGGGGTGACGGTATTACGCCATAAGGACCATAGATTCTCATTTTAAAGTTTTGGCATGGCTCTGAACCGCGTCCACACAACAGACACGGAGCAGTCTGCGGACTACTCGGTTGAATACTCGGTCCCGGTTCCCAGTGACTCCAGCCACGCGGCGGGTCGTGCGCGTGAGGTGACCGTGCTGCGGTCGAGCTGCTGCCGCTGCCTGCCGCGCGCGGTGCGGCTCACCTTCACCCCTGAATCCTTAGAGAGGATTTACCAAAACTACTTCCGC
This sequence comes from Cetoscarus ocellatus, assembly GCA_037902135.1. Lineage (NCBI taxonomy): Eukaryota > Metazoa > Chordata > Actinopteri > Labriformes > Labridae > Cetoscarus > Cetoscarus ocellatus. The sequence continues at coordinate 1,838,526 of JBAMNC010000525.1, read as the reverse complement.
CGGCAGAGACAAGAGAACATGCACATGCTGGGGATGTTTGCAGCTCTTTTCAACAGTTTCATCATCATAATGTGCGCGGTGGTGTACACAGAGGATAAGCTGGCCATGGTGGTGGTCGCAGCGGTGGGCTTGGCGGCGGACGTGGTCCTCTACGTGCTGTGCTGGTTACAGAAACTTCCCAAGTCTCCAGTGTGGCGCGGAGCAGTGCCGTACATACTGTGGCTGATGGTCACGGTCCATGTTCTGTGTTACATGTGTCTGAACTACAAGCGCTCCCCTCAGGGCAGTGACTCTGTGGGCTGGCAGGCCTTCTTCAGCTTCTCCTGCTTCCTGACGCTCCCCCTGGACCTGGTGCCGCTGCTGCTGCTCGCCGCGCTCTCCTGCGGGGTGCACACGCTGGTGCTGGGGGTCACTGTGGCTCAGAGGTTTGAGGACAACCTGCAGGGGCCCATGCTGGTCAGACAGGTAAAACTTACAGTGGAGGTGTTGGAGCTAAAGCACATTTGGTCACTTGGTTTTTGAGTAATACTGCCATTCAACGAGAAAGGCCAACATGGAAACATTTCATCACTGAAACATGTCCTGTCCATATCAGGATAAAGAGGGGGTTCTCAACCCACCTCTTTAATATTCAATTTTTAGAAATTGAATATTATTTAGTATCAATAACTAGGTCAGATGTAATAAAAATTTAAAAAATGCTTAATGAAAGCAGACTATTATATAAATGTATAATGTTTTTAAAGCTTGCGTTTAAAGAAAAGCACATTTTTTTTGTGCTTAGCGGTATGAGTGTGACTAATATGAGTTTATTTTAGATCTTCACATGAATTCTAGTTTATATTCTAACCTCCATCCTATGTTAAATGAATGAAATTAAAGATTAAAACAGCAAAGTGGCATTTAACTTGTATACTGAACTGAAGAGGAAAGATTTAAATGAGAGTCTTTCAGTAAAAGTTATAACAAACTAAACAGGGAACAGGAGCCTCCTGGAGACCCACATTGATTTTGACATAAATTCCACCCATGACAGAGCAAAAAGCCAATCATAGTGCAGAAGCTTGGATTGACACCTGCATTGGCCAGTCAAAATTGGGAGGGGGCTAACAAAGATTTGACTGTACCCCTGCCCCTTGATTTGTGCCCTACTGTTTGAAAAATACTTGTATAAAGGAAGGTTTTTAATGAGTTCAGTTTTAAAGGTATGTTCATGTTTATTTATTGTTGTTGACTTCTTGAGGTCCACCTCCAGTTCTTCCTTGCTCACCCGGGAGCCATGGCCGTTGGTTTCCTAAAAATAAGGCATCTAATGGTCAGATGATACTTCAGCATTTAAATAACAACTAAATGGTTTAAAAATGAAGACCAAATGTGCTTTGCTGCTGGATCTATGATTTACAGAAGCTGATTTCAAAGTGACAACATATCACAAATACACAACCCCCGTATCTCTCTCTCTTCAGCTCCTGGCTAATGTAATGCTGTACCTGTGCTCGGCCATGGTGGGTGTGATGTCGTACTACATGGAGGACAGGAAATACAGAACAGCTTTTTTGGAGGCGCGTCAGTCACTGGAGGTCAAACTCACTCTAGAGGAACAGAGCACGCAGCAGGCATGTGGTGCACACACCCACACACACAAAACCTGATTCCTACTTGGCCTAATGAGACAACAAAGGGTCTTATTTTGGGTGAACACACTTGTGTTGTAAAACAGCACGTGTCTCCTCATTACTGTATTTCCCCCAGCAAGACTACTGGGATGATTAAATTGTTGTTTACACCAGCAGAGCCTCCATCAGGGACCTGACTCCAAGCATGAGACAGCCAATACATGCTTTATGATAATTGCAAAAGGAAGTAATTTAAAATGTTCTTTTAATTGTTTTTTATTCATTTTACTTTGCTGAATCAACACCATTGCCCTTAGCATTACCCTCTAAATTTAGGTAATTTAATGTTGGCCTTTAGCTATAAGTCTACATTGTTAGTCTGCTCAATGTGCTTTGATTTTATTGCTTCACTCAAACAAACATTAGTTTTCAAAGAGGGTTGGAAAATCAATGTTTGGCCTGTGAAACTAGAACAACTAGCAGCTATAAGTCTCCATAATGTATACAAGTGCCTTACAGGGAAATCAGAGTGTAAGTCATGGCTCAAAATCACTAACTAGACTCTTCTTCTCTGTTGTTCCCAAGTGGTGAAAGGAATTACCCAACTCTATTTGATCTACAGAGTCCCTATCTGCTTTTAAGAGAAAGTTGAAGACTTAACTGTTTAGGGAACACTAATGCACTGAGTCTGACTCTTCTGCTCTGTAGTCCGAAGTGGTATAATGAGTTGGAAAGTTCAAGACCCAGCTCTTACCCAGCAATGAGTATGGTGGTGCTTAATATGATATTGATGTCAACGACACCAGGACATGATGGTGCTGCTGCTGATGATGATATTGAGGTGACTTGACAAGGTTTTCTGTCAATTGCTTGTTTGGAAAAAATGAATAAATAAAAAATGGTGCTGCCTCTCACACTACATTGCAGCACTTGTGTCCAAATGGACTTAAAGCAATCTGTTGCACTTACCACTGTTGTTCCCTTCAGTCTAGATTGTTGCTTGTGTTGTACTTGCTCTCAGATGTGCATCGCTTTGGACAAAAGTGTCTGCTAAATGACATTGTAACACTGTAACATTGTAAAGTCCAGGTAGAAGGGTGGAGTTGTTGAACTGTAATTCTTTGTAGTTGTCATTTCCCTATTTCCTGGCTTGTTGTTGTTGTTGTTGTTGTTGTTGTTGTTGTTGATGTTGTTGCTGCTGCTGTTGCTGTTGTTGTTGTTGTTTATGTTTTGAATGTCTGGTTTTTAAATACCCATTATTAAAGCCCCAGTGGCTTGGTCTTCCCCCGGCGACAGGGGCAGACCAACCCGTATGAGTTAACTTATTTATATTTCTACATATTTATATTTTTTTATTTTATATTTTTATATATGACACATTTATATCTATATAGTGTATCTTCCTCAACCATGCACTTTATCTAAGCAAACGAAGCCACTTTAGGTCTTGCTGTCTGGACTTTATAGACCCATTTGCTGCTATGTCTGTGTATTCCCTGTCCTTGACTATTGTGTAACTTTCATCTTTATATCATGTGATGTGTATGCCTTTATATAGTTATAGTTAGCCTTTGCTAACTTCAGCACATTTACATATGTATATCTACTGATATTCATGAATGTGCACTGCCCCTTCTTAATAAACAAATAAAAAAACTCTGGTGTTTTTAATGGTGCAGGTGCAGGTTTAGTGACAAGGGGTCAAAGTGGCCTCAAACTTTAACATCCAAAATGTACTTGTTTGTTCTTCTGTCTGAAAAGACATTTGAGCAAAGTTTAAAGAAATATCCAAGGGTTCCTGACATATCTTATTAACAAGCAATGGATGATTACAAGGTTTTGTGATCTTGACATTTGAGTTCCTCCTTGAGTCAGAGTGGACATTTGTCCAACTCCTAAAGAAAACTTGTATTTCTTTCACAAAAGTGACCCAAGAGATGCGGGCAGATATTCCAAAAACAGAGAGCCAACATCCATGGCTATCAGTGGCCAGGAGGTACAAAAATGTCAAGCGGCACAATGGTCCCCTGGTGGACAAGATTGGCTACCCTCTGCTTTACACTTTGAAGAAGCAGTTCTCCATAGTTTTAACACCTTTTATTAACATTTATAAAATGAAAGAAAATTGTTGTTGCCATGACGCGTTGGTCAGATAGCCTGAAGTCCTGCCTCCATTCGCCTTCTGCATCTGTCAATGGGTTGATCCAAAGTTAGGTTGGCACGGTGTTGGCTGTATGTACTATGACAGTATGGCTGCATTCATGGAATGGGCCCAAAAGCATGCTGAAGGCTTTGTTGAGAACCAAATAGCTGGTGTCACTCTGGCTTAGTCCAATTCTTTCTACGGTCAGTGGGAAAATGACTGTTAATACAAGTAGACCTGACAGTTAGCAATAGTGACAATAGATGAAGCTGAAGAAACACTCAAAGAGAAGAAGTTCACATCCTTCAGACCACTTTATCTGGTAGACATCAGTTAAAAACAGATGATTTCCTGAGAGCTGTCAGGGTATGTTTATTGCCTCTGACATGCTGCATGCACACAAAAACTTAAGACATGCAAAGAATCATTTTTTTGCTCGTGATTACTTAAAACACTCCTCCCTCTTTGTCTCCATGTAGGAGGACCTGTTATTGTCCATCCTCCCTAAACACATAGCTGATGAGATGCTGCAGGGCATGAAGAACCAGGCCGATCAGAAGGAGGTTCAGCAGCAGCAGTTTAACACCATGTACATGTACCGCCATGAAAATGTCAGGTACAGAGAGCAACATCAGACTTTTCAAACCTCCTGGCAGTTTAGTACAATTTTCACTGTAGATGCGACACTGAATCCTCTTCCCTTGTCGTTTCAGCATCCTGTTTGCTGACATCGTGGGCTTCACACAACTGTCGTCAGCTTGCAGTGCTCAAGAGCTCGTCAAGCTACTCAATGAGCTGTTTGCACGATTTGATAAACTGGCAGCAGTGAGTGTCTGACTTTCTCTACCGTTTCTCTACATGCTCTTTCTTTTTTAATTTTGTCTTGGCCTGGTCCCAATTTAATCATAACGCATTAAGTGCTGATTAAATTTGTATAATAATTCTGAAATGTGCTAGAAAAGTGATGGGATTTAGAGGTAACAATTATAGTAATGTTCTCCTGATTTTCAAACAAAAGAAAAATATATAGTTCATCACGTTAGTCAGTCTTTGCATTTGTTACATGTTGGGTATTTGTTTTTCTTACAGTCAATCAAACACTCCATGGGTTTGTGCAGCAGTTGCCTTTAGAGCAGTGGTTCTCAAATAGTGTGCCTTGAGACAAATCAATGTGTGTTGGGAATTTGTACAGCCATGTGTCATTACTAACTTACTTTTTAACTTTTTGACTTATTCTTTTGTGCTTTATATGCTTTAATTTATACTTACAACGTGAAATACCATCACAGTTAAAAGAATCCCTATAAAACCTTTAAGTTTTGCAGTTAACAGCATAAGCAGGTATGAATAGGATTTTGGATCAGAATGTTCCTCTGTTTGATCATCAGCTTGAAAAACATGTGATTACTCTGAATTTTTTGCATTTTTTTTTTTTTTTTAATTTAAATTTTTTGGGCGTCCTTGCCTTTTTTGATATTGGAGAGAGACAGTGGTTAGGGTTGGTTGTATGGGGAGTCATGAAGCAAAAGACCTCTGGCGGGAATCAAGCTAAAGCGGACCACACAAGACGAGAGCCTCGTGATTGCAATCCACTCCACAAAACAGCACCCCAGAGCTCTGCTTGATAAAAGTATGAATACAATGTTCAAATCTGTGTTGAAAAGTGGATTTTCTAGTTTAAACTGACATTTGGTAAAGTATGATATAATGGGTCAGCTCAGAGAAAATGACAGCTCATTACTTAAAATAAATTATTACCAGAATGTGTTTAAATGTAACATCATGAAAATAAAAGTCCTGTTTTTTTTATTGAGAAACCTTAATATATCCAACTTTTATTATTTATTGATTGATACAGGTGTGGCTTGGGATTTTGGCCCGAACTTTAGTGTGCCTTGGACAAATAAGTCCAAAGACCATTGCTTTAGAGTATCCACACTCTTCTAATTTAATGTAATTTTCTCTTCATTTGAAACAAATCTGCCTCAAGATGAGTACACTTATGCTGTCTGTAAGCTAACTGCAGTTAACATTAGCACTCTAACTTTAATCAGTGATCACCTGGAATGCAACCATATTATCGGTACAATATTATTATTGGCAAATAGTAATTTTAAAATTTCATTATTGTATAAGAAGTAGAGGTGATATAAGAATTACCAAAAATATCACACTGAGTTTTAAAGCAACACGGCCCAATCATTGCCATTTCAAGGGAAGAGGTGGGAACTGCAAGCGAGACAACAGCAGGAGGTGACTGCTTTTACAAAGACTGGCAAAGATGCTAACAGCTTCAGTAGCAGTTTAAGGCCGCGTTTACACAGAGACGTTTTCACCAGAAATGGAAAGCTTTTTCATTTGCCTTCTCAAAAACGATCCGTGTCCACATGGAGACGCAAGAACGACTGAAGGCCAGTAGATGGTGATTTAGGTTTGTCGAGAAACAGCAGTGTTACAACACACGTACAAAGAAGACAAACTTGTCACAAACAACAATGACGCAGGAGTTTCTTGTCTGTACAACAAATCTGTCTGGATAGTTTTGTCTGGATAACAAACCGAGCACAGCAAACAGTACGCATGTCGCTCAGTAGACGGCCGAAGCTATTGTTGTTCCTGGTATGCGCGCGCAGCCTTCACGTGAAAGAGTACTGTGCATGCGGTGACGTCAGCGTTTCACCCTGAAACGCTGAATCCCATCTACAAGTAGCCCAACACCAATACGTTTTCAAAACTCTCCACTTTGGACCCTGGTTTTAAAAGTTTGAGGATTCAGACACTCCAGGCACTGTTCTTATGTAAATGTGAGGCGAAAACGCAATGAAATCTCTCTGTGTTTGGCCATTTTTGATGTCATGTAAACATAGCCTAATTTAACTGCGTTCTTTTTTTTTTCAAATGAAAAACATAACGTCACTGAAAACATTTCTCAGTAGAAAAGATATTTTAGCTCCTCTTCTGACTTGTTTTTGGCCAGAGTCTGTTCTATGAAGTGGCTCACGTTTTGTACTCCACACCGCAGTAGCACCCACCTCCTACATGTGATTGGCTTGTAATGAACATGGTTGACAGAGCGATTGTCCAATCACCTGTAGGATATGCTTTTGAAAGGTTCTGTCCATTCCCTACCACTTTCTGTGGGCTGCTGCCCAGATGGACTAGTAAAATATATTTTTCAATGAAGAGAGAGTGAAATTGCAATAGGCATCTTCCTTAGCCTTCAAAGGTTTTATCCAGAGTTTGTTTGGGTGCTCTGGGTCTTAACAAGTTCTAGACAATCATGGTCGGGGGGAGGGAATTGTCACAAAGGTAACAAAGACAACAGATGCTTTTTCAATATTTGTGTGAGGAGGTCTCCAGGATGTTGTGTCAGAGTGTTTTGAAAACAAACAAGAAAATAGTTGATGAAAAGCAAAGATTGACTGACACCTGATGAGAAATGTTTTTGGGAATATTGATAATGATATTGGCAATGATGTCCTGTCCTATTGTATAATTTGACAGTTTTTCTGGATCAAAATAAAGTAAAGTTGCAACAACCAATACTGTCAAATTGTGATGCTGAAATAGCAACATAAATTCAAGAATCAGATCAAATGCGGACAAAATTGAGTCTTTCCAGCCCTAATCAGAAGCTTTAATTATTTGTGCAAATATCTGACAAAGATATATAGGCTGAAAATATTGCCCCCGATTGATATTGACAATAATTTTCAGACATGTACAATTTAGCTTTCTCTGGCCTCATTTTGCAGCAATATCATCAGCTGAGGATAAAGATCCTTGGAGACTGTTATTACTGTATCTGTGGTCTTCCTGACTTCAGAGAGGACCACGCCGTCTGCTCCATAATGATGGGCTTAGCCATGGTAGAGGCCATCTCGTAAGTTTCAGCCAATTCCTCCAACAATAACAAAAAAAAACACAAGATGCAAAGTAAAATCAATAGGGTCACTTTTTTGTGAATATTTAGGTATGGTATCATAGTTTCCTTGGACACACTGATTTTTGGATTTTGTCCTTATCACAGGTATGTGCGAGAGAAGACAAAAACTGAGGTGGACATGCGGGTAGGTGTTCATACAGGCACCGTGCTGGGAGGTGTGCTGGGGCAGAAGAGGTGGCAGTTCGACGTTTGGTCCACAGATGTTACTGTAGCCAATAAGATGGAGTCAGGAGGGATTCCTGGGTAAGAGGACACAAAACTAGACTTTGCTTTGATGATTGGAAATAACCTATTTAATGTTTCTCATTTAACTCTTTTACTTAAACATCGAGAAAATAGCTTTGAAAAATAACTGTTGTTTAGTTTTTGTCTTCCAGTGTCACTAATGGCAATAATCAAAATAAATATGTTGAACATAAATATTCACAGTCACTGACTGCTACAGAATTGTTAACCTGGAAGTTTGTGGTGAATGTAGAATTTCCATTTGGGTATTTAAAGAAGTACAAAAACTCAAGCAATATGCTATGTTTTTTTTAATTAACACAATTTTTTAAAACATTTTGAACATTATGTACATTTAAATCAAAGTCCTTCTTGGCATGACCAATGGCCTCAGAATTACTAAGTTTACCTCTTTCCCAAACTAACCACTTTGTGAGAAGTATCAGGCCTGTGATCTTAACATGAAAATGATAAATAACATTGAATGCATTATAATGAAAGCACTGGCAATCCAGAAAGGAGATTTTTTATCTACATTATTCTTTTCTCATTTTTTAAATGTTTACTATAACCACCCAGTTCAACTATTTGGTAAAAAAATATGTTATTTTATTGTCTTACTTGGTGCTTTTAAGTCTTATTTTTATTGTATTAAAGGGATAGTTTAATATTTTTTAAGTTAGGTTGTATAAAGTGCTTGACATCAGTCAGTGCAGTAACTGAAAAAGGGCTTCCAGCAGTTCTGCACTTTTAAGGAGAACAAGCTGAGCATACCGGTAAGGTACACAGCAAAAGTGATGCCACCAGCCTTCAAAATTCAGTCACAAGTTCTGACATAAGTGAGCTTAATTTTAGGTCATAATGAACTGTATGGAGGTATTCATTTAATGAGAAGATGGGTATTCATGGACACTTTAACACATCAGACATGTTTTTATGAGACAGAATCAGTCCGTTTAACGGATACCACACCCTGCAGTTTACAGTTATTATATATTTGGACAGATGCAGCATTCATTTTCCCTACACTGCTGTGTGTAAAAGTGCCAAAGGAGCACTTAGTGGATGTGGCTCTGTGTGTGTGTCTGTTCAGGTAGAGAGAAACAGAGTTAATCAATACATCTGATTGCATAATTTCTCCAAGTATAAACAGATTTATTGATTGTTGATACACCCAGAAGTTTTGTTATGTTGGAAGCACTAGATGTCCATTTTCTTTTTAATATTGCACATATAGACAGCAGTCTGGCGATGGGTTTATATTAAGTACATTGCTTTCAACAGTCATTTCACCAGCACAAACAGAACGGACAAACTTAAAAAGTGAACTGGAGTTTGCTTGGTGTGCATCAAAGGCATCAGGTGTGAAAGCACCTTTAATAGCCTCCCACTTTCTAGAAACAGTGACAACTGATGTTTTTATTTTTACTACTCCGCAACACAGTCAAGTGGAGAGAAAGCCTAAGCAGGTTTATAAAAACTCACCCTATTTTTGTAAGTATGGTCTACCAAACATTTCATGTGAGAGTTTAAGGGTTTTGTATGTGATACCTAGGAGAGTGCACATTTCCCAGACTACCAAGGACAGTCTGCGCGGAGAGTTTGAGCTGGAGCCGGGACAGGGTGGGGAGAGGTGTGAGTACCTGCTGGAGAAAGGCATCGACACGTACCTGGTTCAAGTGTCCAAACAGATGACAAACGGCCTAAGTGGAAATGTGAGTGAATTATAATCTATTTAACAAGATGTATTCTCTTTGCATAAAAGTGATATAAACATGTTTTTGTTTACATCACATTCCTGAAGTTTTTACTGCTTTTTTCTCCACAGAAACCAGGCACATTGTCCAACAGAAATTCAAACCAGCTGATCAACACGACAGCAACCAGTGGGAGCACAGCCTCACCTCAGTCCACACCTACTGAGTCCAAACAGGAGGTAAGACATGGAAATACCTCACAGGGGCAGTTCACTTTGTATCAACACCCATTTTAGGTATTCATACACCGATTCATACACCCTTTACTTTAGTACGTGCATTCACTCTAAAGGTTAACAATGCATCTCCTGACACAACCTGCAATTGAAACTCTTGCATGCCTCTTATTCAAATCAGTGCCAATACATAAATTCAGTGGCTTTCAGACTTACTTTGGTTTATTAACATCAGTCAAACCTTCCTGGTCACTTGTCTTGAATTCAGTTGTTATTATGCATAGGCAGTCCCTCATAAGGTTTAGTTATCAAATAGTATATTGTTGTTTTACTTAAAATCATGTTTATAAAATGATGAGGGAGTGCGGCAGTTGAAGAGCCCTGCTAGCCCTGCATGACAGTGCAGAGAAATAACTTGAAATGAAAACAAACAGGAAATTATCTGAGAGCTTACAGCTGTTTCCTTGTTTTTGTCATAAACCTTTAAAGGAAATGCTGATGTTCTATTTAGCAAATAAACCACGTGTAATGCTAGTAAGATTAAACTAATGACTCAATTCAAGACAACAAATGATTAGGAAAACTGATAAGTCATTCATGAATGTGGTGTTTCCAAGAACTGACAATGTTAGGTGAATAATGGGAGCCAGTTTATGTTTGAAAACTGTGTTTCCTTTTCCATTTTTGAAGTTGTTTAACGGACTAAATAAGGCAAATGGTCCCTAATGAAAAGCCATCTGATAGACATACACAGTCCATCATTACTTAGATGAGCCAAATAATCTGGATCTTTAAATTCAGTAAAACACTGCTCCCTCATTTGTGGGCAATCGCCCCAAGGTGGGCTCTGGAGGTACTGCAGATGGACTATAGGAGATATAAATAATTACCTCTAGCATAACGGAAAACACATTTTAAATTACATAACTCATTACACAGAACTCAACCAGCACATTAAATTTACATGCTAGCTAATGCCTGATAAACGGAATAAAACAATTTACCCATTCTCGTGTGGGTCCTGGGAGGACCTGACTTATCTAAGGTACAAACTGGGAGGGCTGCAAGGCCAAAAGGTTGAGGACCACTGCTCTAATCAATATTCAGTCAGTTTCATCTATGCGTAAAAATGAAGTTAGTCAGAATGCTTTCACAGATGGAGGTGTTAATTGTTTATATTTATCTAATAAAAATGCTAAGTGAATAAACAGAAGAGAAATCTTTGTTCATTGTCTGGTGTGATCACCCTTTGCCTTTAAACCAGCATAAATTCTTCTAGGTACACTTGTACACAGTTTTTGAAGAAACTCTGCAGGTATGCTGTTGAAAACATCTTGAAGAACTAACCACGGTTCTTGTGTGGATGTAGGCTGACTCCTCTGTCTCTTTCTGTAATCCCAGACACACACAGTGATGTTGAGATCAGGGCTTTGTGGGGGCAATAACCATTACTTCCATGACTCATGGTTCTTCTTTACACTAAAGATGTTTTTCAATGACATGGGTTGTATGTTCTGGGCTGTATAAATCTGAAAGCATTCTTTCTTTACAGCATTTTCTCCACACTTATCTAAATCTTCTGCACATTACTATAAGCTGATAAAAACTCCTTTACCTACACATTGTCCTCACTAGCATGAAAACCACAGAAGATATTTTGAAAAGTGTTTTTGACAATTTAAGCAAACTATCCTACTCTCTTTTCCCTGCTGAAACCCTCAGAGGATCAAAATGGTGGAGGAACAAGTGATCAACAGACGGCTGCAGCAGGAGCTGCTGGAGAGAGAGACTCAGCAAATGTAAGAAATGCAAACACAGGAAAAGTTTGTTTTAGTTCATGTTTTAAATTTTAGTGCTGTATTTGCAAATTAGACTCAGACAACAGCTGAAATGAGACAGAAAATGGATCTGTATTTGTGTTTTACTCTCTTAACTTCTTTTTCTGTCATTAGCATGAAGGATAACCAGATCAACCACGTGTCTCTGCGTTTTGTGGATGGAAAGTTGGAAGAGCATTACTCCTCGGAGAAGGAAAAGAGGAGTGGAGCGGCTTTCTGCTGCTGCATCATAGTGCTCTTCTTCATCACAGCCATGGAGGTGTTCATAGACCCTGTGTAGGTTTATATCTGTTTTCGCATACAGGGAGTACATACAGAAATTAAGCACCAAAGTGGTGTTGGGTCAGTAAATGACCTAATCTCTGTGTTTTCGTTCCAGGTTGGGTGTTAATTATGTGACTCTGGCAATAGGAGAGGTTTTGTTGCTCATCCTCACAGTCTGCTCCCTGGCCGCAATCTTCCCCAGGGTGAGAAAAACATTTTAGAATCCAATGAGTGTGTGTTGCCAGGATGGAAAATACTGTAAATAATGTCTTTGATGAAGACTTTTTGTCTGCATACCTCTCACAATAATTTATGCACTGTGTCTGATGCAGAGGGGTGGTATCAAAATAGATTACTATGCAAATTAGAGATCACATTATCAAGATTTAAAGCAGTTTTGTAATGGAGACATTATTATTTATGTGCCACAGATGTTCTCTAAGAGGTTGGTGTCTTTTTCGATGTGGATTGATCGCACACGGTGGGCAAGAAACACATGGGCCATGGCAGCCATCTTTGTTCTCACCATGGCTGTGATTGCTGACATGGTACGACTCAAATTCTCTTTTATTCGATTAAAGCCCAATTTTGTTTGAAATTAAAAAATGAAACACTGTTGGAAATTAACTAGACTCTGAAGTCGTTAATATAAGAAAAAATGCAAAACCTGAAACAGAGACAGGGGTGAGTGACTTCAAAATAAAACAGGAAACGTGAGACATGACACATGAGGAGAAACTAGAAGAAAAGATATTTAACAGGCAGACATGACAGAAACTTTTAATCCTGTAATTATGACTTATTATCTCTTAACCACCTCCTAATCTCATAAAGACTCAAACCTCAATCTCAGTTTCTCAATGTTGATTTCTCGTGCCATTATAATGGTACATTATCTTGCTATTTTGACTTTTACCATATAATTTTGTTTATCTCATTTATCTATATATGCTGGTGTAATGGGCTTTCATAGCAAACAACTTGATGTAGACACATTCAAATACAAACATAGTTCTTGTCCTTTGGAAATTTTTGAAGGAATGAAATTATCTTTTTCTTTATTTATAGGGTTGCATCAGTGTCTCTGTTTAGGGCCTTGTTAGCTCATTTATCCCATTTCTTTCTGACAGCCTGTTTTAAAGAATGCTTCTTTTGCACAGTTTGGTGACACTTTTCTTGGTTTTTATGAGCAAAATTGTACCAAATATCAATAATCATGATGAGCATTATTTATTGTTACTTTACCTGGTTCATCTCTATAAATGTCTTTAGTTACTCAAAGCCCAACATCACTTTAATCTCTGTCCGTTCATCATCTCAGAGCTTCTTCAAAAATATTCTGAGAAATGTGGAAAGAAAAGCTTTTTTTTTGGGGACACAGGCTTCAGCAGGTTTTTGTGTCATTAAGAATTTTAGTCTCTGATTTTAATTTCCCAACTACAATATTTTTCACACCTGAGGTTGGTAGTTGTTTGCTGGATGTTACATGTGTACTGTGCCGGTTTTTATTTTGTTATACCTTTTGGCTTAAACAACCACACATAGAGATACATCCTCTTTAAACTAAAAACCCACATACTAGTAACTGACTTATGAACCAACCATAGTGTGTGTGCTTTCCTCTTTGTGTGCCCATTTTGTCCTCATCAAACTCTCACTGCCTTTCATGCGTCTGAGTACTCGCCCCCTGTGGGCTCTATTAGTCGTCTGTCTCACTGCCTGCAGGCTCATTTGTCTCGGGCCCTCAGGAGCAGCTTGTTACACACACTGCTGCTTCTGTGTCTGACATGGACACACAACACTGAAGCGAGTGCCATTTTTCTGTCATAGTTGTCACATAGAAGTGACAGTCACACTTGGACTAAAACATTGGCAACATGTTCTGATATTTCTGTCATTGCTTTGTAAAGTATTTTAACAAATTCTGTTGTAATATTTCTAATAAGGCTCATACTTTGTCAGATGTCGTGCCAATTTACAAAGTTTAAATACATTTTTTGTGTTTATGGCAAATATTACAACCAGAGAAAAATGTTATGTATGCAGACACATAATATGTCCTCATAATACACATTTTAAAATAGAATTATTTTTCCCCACACAAAACTCACAAGTCATGAGAACAAAAAGAATTTTAAAATAAAAAAAACTCAGTCCATGGTCCATTTTTTTTAAATTTCCTATTTTTCTAGCCCTTGATCTCAACATTGTAGAATAAACCAAAATTCTTATATCTGATTACATCAAAGAAACAAAAATGATCAATTTGTTGATTTTAATTTTTGGATTCTAAGTAGAACATCACTAATAAAGCACAGACTATCCATCAACTTAAAACATGTTATAAAAAGAAATTAATGATAAGGAAATATCTAACTAGCCTGTAAGATAAGGATCATCATGAATGAGGGAAAACTGTCCAGGTCACTGGTGATCTATGATCTAAAAAAGGTTTAAGCTCTTAATTTACATTTTACCGCTGTCAGGCAAAAACCTCTTGTCTCCAAAATTGCTACTCTTCAAAAAAATAAAAAGAAATAGCTCCTATACTGAATGAATAAATACTGTATGATCCTTATTACAAATTGTACTTTTGTACTTAAATTTGGTTAAAAGTTTACAAAAACATGCACCAGTGTGGAAGGTGACCAATAGCACTATTTTTGATAGATAGATAGATACTTTAATAATCCTTCACAGGAAATTACATTTGTTACAGCAGCTGTGCATTCAATTCATTTCAATTCATTCACTCATTGTAACAACATAAACAATAAAAGCAACAGATCAAATACAAAATACATGTAAGAAAGTGCATAATAAGATAAGAAGAGTCAGAAAATTTTTTTGATTTTGTTTATGAAACAAAATAAATAAATAAATAAATACAAATGGAAATAGGAGGTTTGTGCTTGACAGTGATGACTGTAGGGGCCCTCAGCTCTTCTGCAGACATCTTTAAATTCTAATTGTACAAGAATTTTAACTTTAAGACATAGTCAAGATTAAGGCACATTAATTTAAGAGCTTGCATATTGACCACAGGGGCTGGGCTGCTCACCAGCTGAGAGATTCAGTTTTTGTTTGATTTTCTGCCTCTGATTTTGTAGTTGAGCTGCATTCCTCTATCACTCCGAGTCTTCAACAGCTCCTCAGGCACCGTGCTGGAGTCGTTTGATCGAGGCTGTGCAGGGAATCCAAAGCACTACAGCTTCATGGCTGTGATGTCACTAATCGCCACCGCCATGTTGATCCAGATCAGCCACCTGATTAAATTGTGCCTCATGGTGCTGGTGGTCACAGCAACAGGAGCTGTTAACATCTACAGCTGGCGGGACATCTACGAGCTGTATGACTACATACGGTTTGCTTCTTACAGGTACAGCTGCCTTTTGAATTACAGTGTTTTGATTTTCAACTGAAAGCAGACACAGATTATATTTTCACACCCCTACTCTATTATTACTTTCTCTGTCCGTCTCTTATGTTTCTAGAACATCAGTTGTCCCATCCAAATACCTGATGACCATGATGATCATCGTCATGATGATTGGCCTCTACTTTTTTGCTCGTCATGTGAGTCACATTTTTCTAAACACCTACACTACAGGTCGAGTAGAATAACCCAGACTTCATCTCATGTCTCATGAAGGCAAAGAAAGATATGACGAGACTGACATCAGGATATGATAGCATAATTATTCAACTTATACAGTCCACTGATCATTCATATTCGGTCACAGGTGACTGCACGCCAAACGATTTTGTAAAACATGTCAAAATTGCTTTTGTTCAAGTTTTGAGTTTGTGTAATTGAATTTCATGATATTCTTTGATATTGACTAGAGTGTTGACAACCAAGAAATGAAAACAAACAACAAAAATACCAGCTGCATCATGAATATTGATAAAGAACCCTTAAAAAATGCCTGAAATAGTTTAGTTACCAGTTTTGACCGATTATTACACATGTAGGTCTCTGGACCTAAAATGCTCTTTGGAGCAGGCACTTTGAATATTTCTTCTTTCAATATTATTTGTACTGAAAGGCAAAGCAACAATCTTTTGTTTTGTTTGTTAGGAACAAGTGATCTCTTTACAACTTTGAAATAAAATCTGTAAGTTAGATTTGTAATCTGTACCATATATCTGCCCATCTTTGTTTTCCCATAAACAAGCAATAAAACACAGAAAAGAAACTTGCAGCATGACCTGTGGGGATATGAATTTAGTAATATATATTTACCTTTTCAAAAAATGTGTTTTCTTGTGAACAAAAAATAAAAGAGGATTACAGCTAAAATGCAGAATCAGTCCATCCCAAAAGCGATGGGTGAAGTCACTGCTGCATCTGAATTCTATTTAATTTCTGACCTTCTGCTGGCCTGCTCAGATTTTTAAATCTTTGGTTTATGTATTTGTGTTTAGTTGGAGCGTCAGTCGAGGAAGCTGTTCCTGTGGAAGATTGGTGTGCACGACCAAAAAGAAAGAGTGTTTGAAATGAGACGCTGGAACGAAGCGCTGGTCACGAACATGCTTCCTGAACATGTAGCCAAACACTTCCTGGGATCAAAGAAGAGAGATGAGGTTCGTGTTTGTTAGTGAGAGAAGAATGAAAACTATATGAGCTTAAAGCTAACTGAAAGTGAGCCATCAATAGCAGCTTTATTTACATTTAGGCCTCGAAGCAAAAAGAAAAGACTCCAAGGCCCTCTCTTTATATTATTAAAATGCCTTTATTTTAGCGGCATGGTCATGTAGAGCTTTAAAAACCTTTGACGCGTTTGGGCATCAAGCCTTCATCAGGAAGTCATGCAAACAGATGCTGGGCTGCAATAGGCCCTTTTAAAGGGGTGCTCCACCAATAGGAAACTGCCACATGGACTTAGAGTCTTGGTTTGCAGATGGTGACAACTAGCAAACCCACCAGCAGATGGTGTTATTCAGGACAGTAGAGGCTTCAACAAAGTTTTCATCTCAAAAAACCTGCATGGCATAACACAAAACAGATAAAATGAGTGAAAGCATACCAAAATTCTGGTTAAAAAACATTTTTACAAAATGGTCTGTAAGATTTAAAACTGTAACTTAGTGCTTAGACAACATCCTTCCTTTTCAAGAACACAGTATAATCTTGTTCTTCATTTAGTCCAGGATATTTTATGGCTTGTAGTTTATCAATCCAGAATGCCTCCTTTTGGTTCAATTTCCTCTGTCTGTCACCTTTTCTGATGGTCAGTGGGATGTGGTCAATGCCAGTGATTTGTAATGAAGTTGGGTTACTGTTATGGAATTCCAGGTAATGTGTTGCCATGGGGTAGTTAATGTTTCCAGTTCTTATTGCATATTTGTGTTCTGTGAGTTTGCTCTGTAGGCGTCTTTTTGTTCTGCCGATGTAAAACACTTTGCAAATGGGACATTTAGGCCTCATTGATCCATTACACTGCGATCGACTGGCGACCGATTCAGGGTGTACCCCGCCTCTCGCCCAATGACAGCTGGGATAGGCTCCAGCCCACCCGCAACCCCGAAAGGGATAGTCGGTATAGAAAATGAACCAATGAATGAATGTTCCATTACACTTTGAACATCAGTGTCCTCTTGTGGTCTATTTTGGAAAAGCATGTTTCTGCTTATTAGTTTACTCTGATCATTTCATAACCAACAATACAAAGTTTTGTGAGAAAAAAAAACAAATATTTTAAAACAAGGATTTTTTACACATATTATAAATAATCTATGCTTTATTTATTTGTCTTCTATATAACTGACAGGTTTACATGACTTTGTATTAATTTTGAACACATAAGAGCACTTTATAATTATATACTGCTTATATGTCATTGATCATTATAACTCACAAGTGGGGATGCACAATATTGAAATTTTGCTGATATCCAAAATACTGATATTTCCAAAGCCATCATGGTTGATATAAACATCAATACCGATGTAGATGTCATAATGTTACCTGGTAAAGATCAGGGACAATATATCCACAAGTGATGGTAACATTTTGAAAAAGACTGTATATGAACAGTAGAGTGAAAAAATGCTTCAATTTTATGATAGCAAACAAAATGTCATGATGTTACCTGGTAACATCATGACATGGTCAAACCATTACTTGGTTTAACCTGGTGGCACCAGAGCCAACTGTTACATAACGCTCAAATTAAATTGTGCAAAACAGGGAGGATTAATGAAACAAAGTTTTTGGGAGTGTTTATAGACTGCATACTTTATTTTACCGATTCTGTGTCAAGATCACAAAGTGTCTCCTTTTCCAAAGTTGACCAATTCCTTTCATGGTTACACTCTGTGTTAGAAACAGATGTGAAGCAAGAAAAACATTTTTTTATTCTTCAGTAAATTATACTATTGATGTATAAAAGTGGCCATTGAGTGATGATGATATAAAACATCATGGTACATTTTATGTTTTGCAGATATTACAGACATTTTATGGGATAATGTACCTGATCTGTCTGGTCAAAATATCTGCTGTAATTTTTAGCAAAGATTTTTTTTGCAGGACTTGTGCACCTCAATAATAATCATGTTACATTTTGTTACAGATTTTCCTCCATGTTAGCTTTATGAACAAAACAAGGCATTTTTTAAACAAAATTAGAAACTGATGAGTCAAAAAATGGGTTAATGTTATCTAACTTTGCTTATACAAACTACTCTTAAAACTACTCCTCAGGACACATCCTCACTGTCAGGTGACAATCCTGTATCTCCAACTTTTATGTTATTTTCCTCCTAAAACAGTGCTGCTGGTCACAATTTATGGCAATATAATTTACATGAATTTATTATGTACCTTGATTTTTTTAATTTCCTTCAAAGTACTGATTTTAGAGATGTGAGGTTTTTTCTTAAAACAACGTGTTAAACATGTTTTGGTTTTTTATATGATGTGTTTCACTTTGGTCAAAATAAAGCCTAACAAGGTGGACGTTTAAGAGTTGAACATACTGATTAACATCTTATAACTTCTTATAAGAGACTCGGTTCTCTTCTCACTTTGCTATTCAGAATGTCTAAAAGAGTGGTGTGACCTCCTGTCACCTGCCCAGGTTAAAACAGGATTTCTAAGACACACTGATTGTCTTTAAAAAATTAAATATTGTTTCCATTATATGCATTTATTATAGCTAGGCAATTGATTGATTTCTTAATTTCATTTACCATTACTGTCTCTCACAGTTAAACTCTTCAAAAAAAAAACAAACATTTGGAAATGTTATTTCAGTTGATTATTTCTCCTTTTTTGTGATACCAGTTTTATTGTTGGAAAGCCGGATTAGTCACCTTTACAATGAGGTACAATCAGATCATGCTTTTTCATGTTGGTGGTGCCCAAACGAATGTGCCAAAATACCCTGCAACTGGAAGCTGGTGTTCTGGTGCACAGTATTAGTCCTGGTACAATTGCCAACCTTAGGACCAAGTTCTGTGAGACTGGTGAGGTGAAAGACAGACAATGAAGTGGACATCCCAGAAAGACAACACCCCAAGAGGACCAGTTCCTTACCCTTGTTTCGGTGAGGAACTGTAGGCTTTTGCCACATTTTTTAGGTGTGCTACCCACATGTTTAGCTGTGTTGCTTACTCCATGAATGCATGATCTTTGCAAATCGTACCTTGTTGTAAAGGGTTACCAGCAACATAAAATACAATCCCAAGTGATTTAATAAGAATTTGTCAAAGTGTTTCAACTCAGCTGACTGTGTCTTAATGAAAACTCAACCAAAACGTGTCAAAACATGTTGACACATCTCTGTTAAATAAAGCATTTTTATTCAGTATCAGAGTGCCCTGGACTTTCAGGACAGGCTTCCCTTTCACTGGCAAACTTTGCTGAAAACATTATGAAGGCATAATAGATGTTATAAAAAATGGCTGTGCATATTTGTAAAGGAGTAAATAGTATAATGTTGGCTTTAAAAATTATTTATAAACAGTTTCAAATAATGTTTGACTTACTTTTGGTTAAATACCAGAGCAAATGTATGGCCATTAGCCTCATACAGTATGAGTCCTGTTTGACGATGTGCTGGAATATAAAATCAGAGCAAATGAACTACTTTGGCACTTGCAGGAGCTGTACAGCCAGTCTTATGAAGAAATAGGTGTGATGTTTGCCTCCATCCCAAATTTTGCTGATTTCTACACTGAGGAGAGCATCAACAATGGAGGCATCGAGTGTCTGAGGATTCTCAATGAGATCATCTCTGACTTTGACAGCGTGAGTGCCAGCAGTGGTTGCACAGTTGATTTCCCTCTTTGAAAGCCAACAACTTTTATAGGTTTTAGTCGTGTTTTCAAGTGATATGGGCTAACTTATTTCTGCTCTTTCTGCCAGTTATTAGACAGGGAGGAATTTCGCTGCATCACCAAGATCAAGACAATAGGAAGCACCTACATGGCTGCCTCAGGGCTCACTCCAGGGAGCAACTCAAATGGATATAGCAGTTGCAAGGTGTTTACATCTTTCATCTCAGAATCTAGCTTTCTGCTGTGATGTCAGTCTATTGTGCCAAATCATTTATACCAGAGCAGCATATGCTGATGATCATGAGAGTGAAATGTTGTGGTGTTATTCCACAGCCAGAGGACCAGTCTCTGGTGGAGCGCTGGCAGCACCTCGCAGACCTGGCAGACTTCGCCTTGGCCATGAAAGTCACCCTCAGCAACCTGAACAAACAGTCATTCAACAATTTCATGCTCCGAATTGGTGGGTTGATGAAACATCGCATTGGGAGATGAATACTTAATCAGATTTATCTACATTACTGTAAATGAGTGGCTTTCTTGTGTCTTTTTTGAGCAGCTTTTAGAGCCAACTATTCCTCTTTTACTTTAGAAGTCTCTGTTGGAAGTGCAGTTTATTTCACATAAGATCTGACCACTGAGTGAAAACATAAAATGAATGGCTGAACCCATCAAGGATTTGGGTGAACTCTCTGTTGTGTGATCACTGTGTTCTCTTTTACTTTAATACTAAGACCAAGTGTTATCAAGAGTATTCCAGTACTTGATACTGAAAAACTCTTGAAACTGAGCCAATACTGTTTTAATACTTAGTACTTACTGGATCAGGGACAGTATATCCACCAGTGTTGGTAACATTTTGAAAACGACTTTATGAACATTAGAGTGAAAAATGCTTCAATTTTATGATAGCAAATAAAATGTTAAAATGTTACCTGGTATAGAATTACCTGGTTTGACTTGGTGGCATCAGAGTCAACTGTGACATAAACTCAAATTAAATTGTGCAAAACAGGGAGGATTCATGAAACAAAGTTTTTGAGAGTGTTTGTAGACTACATCAATTATTGGAGGCCAAACATAAATTGCACAAAATTAAGATGAAACAAATCTATTGCTGTTCTTGCTAAAAAGTAAAGCCTTCAGATATTCCATTGTTCACTTGAGTTGCCTCATATGTCATATTGTGCTGAAACTTGGGAAAGTTAATGTAAAAAGAACGAGACCCTGCAATTTAACTTAAAGAAAGGCTATCTGAGTAATACATAAACCAGGAAACTGTAATCCAGTGACCAGTACTTTATGAGATCCTAAATGTTAAAATTTCAAATAGCTACCAATAACAATTTATATCACTACAGGACAGTGGATTATAAAGTATGTCGTACTGATTATTCTTTCAATTGCTGATTTTTTGTGTTTAGTTTAATTGAGTTAAGTTCATTACACATTATAAAATTGTATATAAGAACAATACAAAATAATGAAGTAAAACATTGTGAGAGAGAGGCTAGAAGCTCCAAGAGGCTTATAAAAATACCTTCCCTCTTACAGCATCAAAGTTAAAGGCAGCGGTTTGGTTTGACTAAATGAAAAGCAAAATCATAGAGTTATACTGTACACCAAAAACGTCATAAAACAATCACATCAAATGCAATATCCAGGAATTATTAAGCGTGGAATTAGTGACCTTTTTAAAGTAGGTGCTGTTTGTAAGGCTTTGGGTCGCTTATTCCATAAAGATGGTCCTCTGTATTTTTATGTGGTTTGACCAAGGGAAGTCCAACACAATGGAGGGTCCTTCAAACATCTTGTATGATATGTATGAATATCTGAAGGAGAATTGGGAAGAGCTAGGTATGTATTGGAGTAAGTGTACATATTTGTACATAAACACACATATTTGGTACATGTTCACATTTGAAACTGATAAAGTTTTGTTCTTTTTGAAAAGAGGAGCAGATGAGTCACTTCTTTTAGTAAAACCAATCTTTCTTCGTGTTATTTCTTGGATTGTACAGGAGAGACAAAAATAATGATTTTTAGCCTGTTCCTTTTACTTTTACTGACAAATTTAGTTGAACTATCTCATCTGATGTTTGTTTTGTTTTAATGAACATTACCATATCAAATATTCATTCATTCACACAACTAAGTTTTTGTATTTAATATTTATTAGGGTAAATGTTTCGTGTGTGCTGTTTGAATACACTGTGCACAAAGTTCTTTTTAACTGATATCTTTACTAATTTCATATACAAGGTAAAATCTCTGTGATAATACTATACTATTCTGATTAAATGTTATTACATACTATATTGTTATATACTTGAACAAACAGCAGGTTGTTTTTTCATATCCAGTTATTATTAGTCTTGCATGACACAGGAAAGTGGAAACAAATACTTAGTACTTTTCATACATTTCAAATGTACTTTTAACTTTAGGATAGCCATAGAGAGCAACTTTAACTGATACTTGAGCAAATTTTTACTCGATACAACCGTAATTTTATGTGATCAGAATTTTTTTGTACGTTTTACACCTTGTGTGTGCATAAGCCTTTAAAAACAATTATGCAAATGTCTTTGTGTTGTTCTCCATCAGGTCTGAATAAGGGTGGAGTTCTGGCTGGAGTTATTGGAGCTCGTAAGCCTCACTATGATATCTGGGGCAACACGGTCAATGTGGCGAGCAGGATGGAGTCCACTGGAGTGATGGGAAACATTCAGGTAAAGTCAATCATAAAACTTATTAGGAATCCTTCTGTCATCATTCCTTTGACTTCAGTTGGTATGCCCTGCTCTGCTCTTAGGTGGTGGAGGACTGCTACGACATCTTGAAGGAGTACGGCTTCCGCTTTATCCGGAGAGGGCCCATCTTTGTCAAAGGGAAGGGGGAGCTGCTAACATACTTCATGAAAGGAAAAGACAAACCCAAGAGTAATCCTGTGACCACTGCCCTTCCACACCAAGTTAGAGACCTTTCTTGACCCCCTGAAATGCTGTTATCACACAGAAAGACTGGAACAGATATCCATTCTGCTCTATTTATCTCATTTGCACATCTTTGTCATAGGCTGTGTAGCGGTGTGAAGTAAATGTTAGGAGACAAACACGAGAAAATGACACAGGCATATCAACTGTACAATAGATTTTCACCCATAAAGGTATTTAAGAACATTAACAGAGTATCTACAGCTGTATATAAATTAAGACTTAATCAAATCTTACAGAGCTCCTGTATTGTGTCCTTTTTGCCAGACTATGTGCTATGAGAAACAAAAGGTCAGAACAGATTGATGACAAAAAATTGCTCCACAGTTTCTCCCATGTTTTGTATAAAACTATGTTTCTGATATTTAATAAAATGTGTTTTCACTGAATATTTGATATCATATTGTTTATTTCTAAGATGCAATACAGTTTGTAAACGCAAGGCCCAATGCCAGGCTTAAACTAAATTAAATGTAAATTGCACATCATCAACATTCTGCAGATCCTCAGAAATTGTTAAATTAGATGTTTAAGTGTAATTATTATAAATTTGTTTCACCTCAAATTATTATACTGCAACACAATGTGGAGCGGGTTTGGGTTCATGAAGAGCACAGTTGACAGAAATTGTTTTGATGTCTGTATCTCTGTTCAGGCCAGAAACTTTAATAAAAAGATTATTTGAAAAAAAGATTTTTCAATTTAAAAGTTTAAATGGTCACAAAACTATTATTTCAACTATTAAGAGGTCTTTCTTTGAGACGCCATCAAATATATTATTAAATATACATTATCATCTCAGCATTGTATGACTATTGACACTTGTGTGGTTTTCCGGCCATTACATATTGTGCATGCATTGATAGCACTGTGAATGGAGAAAAGGCAGCACATAGGAAAATGTAAGTTAAAGGAAATGGTAAAAGTGACTGGGAATGAATATGGAAATCAAAACTATGTGGTGCATAAATTATTTAAATCTTTGGAAGCTTAAAAGGTCTTTAAAACTAATAATAAATATGATTATTAAAAAGCATGTTAACATAATGATATACTATTCTAATGGAGTTGTGTTTACAGCACAAAGGCAGATCAACAGTTTTTATTTATTTTAAAGTAGTTTGATCAATTATGTAATTATAAATGATATTGTTGATTATGTGCTGTTTTGGCAGAATGGTAAGCAATCAGCTTGGTCCCAGAAGTGCTACTGCCAGCCTGGGCTCAAATCCACTCTGGTGCCCATTTGCAGAAAGTCTTCCCCTGCTCTCTCCTGCGCTTTCACATGCCAACAGCTGTCTCTCTCTCTATCAGTGATAGCCTATTCAGCCCAAATATATACTTAAAAAAATGTAATTATATTTATTGGCTTATCGATTATTTTTTCTTTACATATAATGGAACCAATTTCTATCAGGTTTCTCTACATAAGGTTGAAAATAGGCTTGATCAGGTTACAAGAACGGGATTCGACAAACACTTTTAGAATAAAGCCACCTCAGTTTCAGAAGGACTCAAGACTCAATCAATTCCTTTCAGAACACACCTTTTAGATTTACCTGTATTATACACCTTTGATGGATTATTTAGAACTAGATTCAATTTGAGGCTGAGAGATATCATTCACATTAAGAAATAACAGCATTTTTTCCTGTGATGAAATAAAAACTCTAGGAAATCAGTTACGTCCTCTTAAATCAATCACTGAAATATTTACACATAAATGTCAGCTGGCTCATTCACTTTTAGAGGCCATCCAAAAAATACAGAAATTTATGAAGCAATGATTAGAAAAAATGAAACTACCCTTACAATTTAGCTACTCATACAGACAGATAATTACTTCTAAATGCCTTTAGTAAGTTTTTATATCCCACTTTCTTTTCCCCATGAATTTTCTTTTTTCTTGTCTCCCTCTTTCAAAACGAAGCATCATTTTATTGTTCATCAATTTAGAACATTTTTTGTATTTCTTTAACTGGAAAATTTCAGGGATATTTTACAAACATGTACCTTTGTAGGTACAAAGAACTAAATAATTCTGCCATAAGTAATATCTGCATATATTACATTTGATTTCGATTTTTTTAATACACCTTTTCTCCATTTTTTACATCTCTTTGCTAGGTAACTACATACAATCTGAACAAAGGGACATTACGTATGACTCAATGCAAAACATTTTTGAGTAGCTATTGTCTCTGCATACATTCATAAAGTCCATAAAGTCCTCAAGTTCAAATACAACAGGCCTATTTGAATTATGAGTGGATTACAAGTATTGAAGCTGGACGCCTGTGGAAAGCCAACATGAGTTTCGCACATTATGCAAATTCCAAACGTCGAATATACTGATGGCAAGTATCCGTGGACATTTAAATGAATTTTAATATGATGTGTTATTGTTGTCAGGTAATTATTATGCTAACTAGGTTCTCATGCGCCACCCACGGATTATAATTCTACCCGGAAGCTTGGTAGTGTAGGAATTTCCGGTTACGTCAGGGCGTCAGGACTCCATTAGAGCTGCAGCTGTTTTGAGAGAAACAACAACAAAAACGGGCTGACTGACAGCGCTTCACAGTGACAGTCCGCTCTGAGCCCCACAACGAGGCCTCGAATCTGGAAGCTTAACCTTTATTTCCCACCCGGAGCTCCGCCGGCTTCTAACCACGGCCGCTCTCGGTGAGGAAACTCTGGCCTCCGCTTCCTCCTCCTCCGACTCGGACACCGGCGGAGCGTCGCCGCCCCCGCGGAAGAAGCACCGAGCCTCGGCGGCGGAGGGAGCAGGAGAGCCCGGGGCTTCAGCAGTTGTAACAGGCCTTTCTGGAGTTGTCCTAGGACTTGCTACACACTCTCCACTATCTCAAGCCACCTCTGCCATCCACTTTAACCGAAGTGTAGTCAACAACCTCAGCAACAGTATGCAGGCAAACGGGGCAGGACAGGGACAAGAATCGTCGGAGCTTTCCTGCCTGAACAGCGCACAAAACGGGGAGTCATCCTCGGCCGGTGGAACGCACTCCAACGGGCTTCTCCCCAGCACAGACAACGGAAACAGTGTCGGTACCAGTAACGGGTCTGCGACAGGGCCCGGTTCGGGGACTTCAGCTGCCTCCACAGCTTCGGGCTCGGAGGTCGGTTCGTTGAAAAAGAAAAAACGACTAACGCAGGCGGAGGAAGATGTCATACGACTAATAGGGCAACATCTCCACGGACTAGGGCTCAAGTAAGTTTATTGAAAGTTTGAAAAAAAAAACAACAACCAGTGAGTCATGAGTTTAAACTGCAAAAGAAGTATAAGATATATGTGTGGTGCTTCGAGTGGAGCAGCTAAGTAGCAGCTGGTAAAAGCGCTAATAGTGCGCTTGACAGACACAAACATGGGGGGATGGGGTAGTTAGCCTCTGAGCTCGGCTGTTGGTAGAAGAAGGGGTCCATCTTGCACAATAACAGTTAGCTTCTAAGCTAGCTGTACTAGCCTGCGTTAAGGCGCTGTGTCCTGACATTAAACCCCCAAAACCTGTGCGACCACCACCTCTAATAAGTACCACGGCCCTTGGGTCGAACATTTCCAACCACTCTTATTTATCTATGTGAGGAAAATATTGCTATCTAAACAGACGGTAGTTTGAACAAAGACAAGACAAAACAAACACGTTTAAAGCTCGTCATTACAGTAAAACTGAGAGTGTATGCATGCATATGTTTTATGTTACATTTCGTGTGACAGCATAAACAGCTTATTTGTTTAATGCGAAATGAATTAAAACATTAACAAGGGACAAATGCAGGTGGCATATCAATATATTAAGCAAAGAACTTGAGATGTTACGGAAATAAATAGATTGTGCTAGTAAGCCAGGAAAAAGCTTGAAATTATAGCAAAAAATAAACATGGCCGTGTCTTAGCTTTGGGCCTCGGTACTTAATGGACTTTTGGCGTCAGTGTTTCCTTTTCTTACATTAAGCTGCGAATTATTGCTAAATTAAACGACCTACTTTGGGCCCCGAACCACTGCTTTTTTAAGTCATAAAATGGTCTAAATTTTGCTGTGAAACAATAGCTTCATCAGCTAAAAGGTTGTTTTGTTTGGCTGTAGCGCCGTGGCCCGTTGATAAACGTTCAAAGGCATTACATCATCTAACGCTGCTAACGTTTGTAATCCGTTGACTTGTTATGGTTTCAAAAATGATCAAATATTTTGGGAATTTAGATGCTGACTTCAGTGCACAAGCAGGGTGATCTCCGGGACTTTGCCGTGTGCCTTTATGTGTTCGAGGCAAAAATGCGGAGGAAATGTTAACGTGCGGGTTGTAAGTGTTGCCTGAATGCTCGGTGGTTTTCTTCATATTGCAGCTCGGCTGCCTCAGGAAAACGTTATTTTCACATCAGTGTTGGAGAAACATTAATAGCTCGGCCAGGCTGCAGTAAGTCGCCTGGTTATGAAAACTGCCCTGCTTATTTTAGTGTTCAGAGTGAACCCTTTGAACTGTCTTTTCCAGCAAGTCCGTCAAATTAATCCAATTTCAGCCAGCTTTCTCATCAACATGGTGGCTTTTCTTTTTGAGATTGATGGCTGTATTTTCTGCCGCTGTCACTGTGTGAGAGCAATGTGTCAACACAGCAGTCAGTCTCTAACATTGACGTGCATGTGTTAGGGCATGTATTTATTTAAAGACAGCAGTCAATACCGTGGGCGACAGTTGGTTGTGAATTGGGCTGAATCTGTTGGTTTCATGGCGGCTGAAGAATGCACTTTCTGCCAGCTGTTTTAGATGGAGGAGCCGTGTTTGAATCTAATTATAGCATAGAGGGGTTTTCAAGAAATCTATGTCTAGCCTTCCTCAGAGCTGCTGTGGTGGTAGCCAGACATCCTGCAGATCTCTGGTATCCAGCTGAGAGAATGTAGCTGCCATTACAGGGCTTCAATAAAAGACAGTCCTACATCACTATGTTTATAGAGAGGGTGGGTCGGGGGATATCCATGGCATTGGCTGGCATGAAACAGAGCCCCTATATCTCAGTTGGGGAAATGCATGAGGAGTCAGTGGAGCAGGATGAGAACTGCTGCGCCACTCCATTGATACCTGAAAATGATGTCATCATGCTGGAGGTGTCAGCCACCCCCACCCACAACCTACTTTCATCTTCACACACACTACAGCAGACCTGCTTGTGCTGGTTTATGTGTTTAGCAGATAGAGATGGTGATTGGACAGATGGTCGGAGCGGACAGGATGACATGATGGACGCTCGGTTCATGATAGTGAACCTCCTACTGTCCACTAATAGCACTCTGCTGACATAACTGATGGCTCTTTTCTACACATTGTTGGCTAGAAAATGCCTTGAAGCAGAGATGCAAAGACGGCAAAAATTGCACTCAAGTAAAGTACAGCCAATTTAATAAGAGTGTAGCTCAGAAAAGTAGTATTCTCATGAATCTAAGCAAGTAAAGTAGAACATTACTTTTCTCTGTTTTGCCAGAAAAATAACTCCAGTATGAGTAGTAATTCAGCTAGTTGTTTGTCCTGGTATATAAGATATTAGTATGATTAGAGATGCATGATTTTGGATATTTGTAGATATCTGAAATGCAGATATTCACCATCTAATTTTAGTAGACAGAGATATCAGTATGAGTTGAAAAGAAAATTGTAACTTACCCGAGCACTGATAGTGACCAGTTCCTTTCTCCTCTGCTGTTTTAGAAACAGACATAAAACAAGACAACATTTGGCTCTGTTATAAAGAACTACACCTTTCATGCTTGTAATAGGGGAAGGGAAATGATTTATTACATTTACATTTTAATTTATAACAATGCCATTATCAATTCTGCTAACCGGTCCAATTCATTATCAGTTCCTGTGGATTTTTCTGTGTTGAAAACTGTAGGCATCACAGGTTTTCAGGGTCAACAAGGTCAAGAGCAATATATAGGTCAGGGACCCCACTGAAACAGTTTGTGGGTAAATAACTAGGAAAACACATTTTCTACAAAGTGTATACACATTTATGGTGCTTTGTTGTATCAGATCAACTCTGCACCATTTGGACACTACCTGCTCAATTTTCCGTGACAGTCCAGGCTACCAGTTCCTCTTTAAGGTAGGTGGGACAGTCATAGCTTGGCTAAGCAAAAACTACAGTGGATTCCTCATAAAAACAGTGGAGGAAACGGAGGCGATAGAGCTGTCAGCCCTTTTGTGGCTTTTTTTTTTTAACAGTTTGGAGATTCATTTTGTTCCAAAGATCTCTGCAAGCAGCAAAAAAAACTTGCTATTTAAACAGAGGAGAGTCCAGGAAAGTCATTCACCTTAGTCAGTTCAAAAGCCCAGAGGAAAATTGGTTTACAGATCTCTTACAGTTCCTTGTGAGTTTCAGCACCTACCAGAGTCAGTGATGTCTTTCTAATCCTTCCAGCTTGTATAATCAGGCTGTTTTGTTAAGTAGCTGGTGCTGGTAACATCTGTTTTCTGTTTGGCCTTTTCATCTTAAAAGTCCCCTGACAAAGTAAGGCATGAAGACACTTTCTATGAAGAATTGAAAGGAAACAGAATGTGTCAGTCATCTACCTTGACTTCCCTTTAGCAGAGAGACAACCAGCTTTTATTAACATGATAAAGAGGCACAGCAGACAGATGCACCAGCTTGTTTCTCTTTCAGGTTGGGGAAAAAATAGACTACATTTTCTCTCAAACTGGAAATTTTGAAAAAGATGCAAATTGTTGAATCATCAACAAAGATTGTTAAACTAATAAACAAGTGCTCAGACTCTCAAAAACACATCACTGTAAAGAATTGAATAGGAATTGTTGAGCAAAAAGACAAATGATATCGATTGCTTTAATTATTTGTTAAAGGAACCATGAATTTCCACAAAGTCCGCCTTCGAAGCGTCACGTTTCTGCTGCGGCTTTGCTCCAAACAACAGGAAGTATATTTAAATTGCTGTGCAGCCCTAGAAGCCTAAAACACAGGATCTACAGATCACAAATAAACCACAACTTCACAAGGTAATTGTGAGTTTACAAGATAGCAGGAAGAGAAACATGTTAACATCAGGTTGTATCTCCTGCCTGATGCTGATTTGCTGTCTTGATTGATATTATTTCTGCTGTATGTATGCAAATCTTGGGGACAGTTGAGTTCCTGCTTGGCAGAGATTGATGCAGGGCTAAAATGGCTGCTGCTGAAAATAGACTTGACATGTATTTCCAGCGAACCAGCGCTGTGGAACGCTGCTGACACACTCTGCTGACACACTCTGCAGATGAATCAAAACACAGGCTGTGGAAACAAAGTGACTAGAGAGACGGGACAATTAGGAAATGCTACGCAGATGGACTATGTTGCTTTTAAGGGTTATTGGGTGGAGACATATTTAACATTCATACACTCTACCAATGTAAGAGCCGCTATATGGGGTATACTGTAAGTGGGTACAATGTATGGGCAAAATATTGGCTGTAGATATCAGTAAGAAATGTACATGTATCTGTGTGATGATAATCAGTGTTTTAGCAATTATCTACTGGAAGCAATATTGTGCATCCCTAAATAGGACTGTACAATTAACTGTAATTTTATTGTCATGGATCTATATATTTATATTTATTTATTTATTTATATATATATATATATATATATATATATATATATATATATATATATATATATATATATATATATATATATATATATATATATATATATATACATATATATATATATACATACATACATATATATGTATGTATGTATGTGTGTATATATATATATATATATACACACATACATACATACATATATATGTATGTATGTGTGTATATATATGTGTATATATATATGTGTAAATATATATAGATATATATATATAGATATATAGATATATAGATATATATATAGATAGATAGATGTGTGTGTGTGTATATATATATATATGTTCCTTTGCAATAAACATACAGTGACAGTCTTTATTGATTACAATTAATAAAGAAAAAATGTTTATGTTTTTGGTGGAGGGGTTTAATGGTCCTGCTTTCACACCTTTTGATGCAGTCAGTTGAAGCTTAAGTTGGCTGTAGGCTACTTTTAGATTTATTTTTGCCAATTTAGCAGCTCAAAAAATGATTGCAATAAAACATTAAGAATGGCATATGGTGGGATTTTTCATGCACTCTTTGTCCTTTGTTAGTTCATAGTAAATCATATTGTTATATCTTTATTTAACAATGTCATTGCACATCACATATTTTTCTCATATCATGCAGGCTTATCCCTAAGTATAAAAAAACTGGTGATCAAAGTGAAAAAATACTGTATAAACACAAATAAGAAATTAAATTCTCTTTTTGAAACATTAAGTAAGTAATAAAAGATATCAGTGAAAATGTGTTTTTACACTTTCAGTCATAGTTTTGCATACACATGCTGAATTGACATAAACATTGTAGAATGCAAACAATGTTGGTGTTGACAAATGATATGCTCTGATAGTTACGCTCTTAAAACTTGGCTGTTAATGTATTTTCACATAAAATGTGGTATATAAGCTATCAGTTCCACTGTTGTAATCCTGCTTTGAAACACTACTTTGCAATGTATTCGTTAATTAACACAAGCTGAACATATTCAACTGATACTCGCCCTTAATGTTTTGAATATTTCCCTCATAATGTCTGTCTTTTTATTTGTGTGTTTCTGTAGTCAGACAGTGGACCTGCTGATGCAGGAATCGGGCTGCAGACTGGAACACTCCTCGGCTACTAAGTTCCGTAACCACGTCATGGAGGGCGAATGGGACAAGGTAGGCCTCGGACTAACATGATGGTGTCTTTACAACCACCTTAATGGACAGCAAATCAGGACTTCTTAAACAATCCATTGTCATTGTTCAGTCCTGGTGTTATGAACCATTAAGCATTTATTGATCATTTGTAGCTGAATGGAGATGCGTTATATATACACCATGATTTATATATTTATGTTGATAAATAACTCAAATGTCAGTTCTAAGTCAAATCCACTAGAACCAAATGTCATTTAGGCAAGGTCATTAACAACCATCTGCACAATGTCAGCATGTACAAAAAAAGTGAAAATAAACTACCAGTTTTTGCAAAATGCTTTCTACGTAAACCAGAATTAACAGGGCTCCTACAGGTCCTACAAAAAACCCTTACATGTTGGTTTTTGAATTTCAGAGCGTTTGAAGATGTTGTTTTCACTGTTGAGAGGTCTTGAATTTTAGATATCCTCTTTTTAAGGACAGCCTCTATCAAATCTATACGAGCTGTCTTATGGGCCGCCTCAAAAAAAAAGTAATCAGATGCAAAAACGTGATGCTAAGAAAACAAGCATGAGAAGTTCTCTGTAAATGGTGTGCTCTTGTATGTTTCTCATGAGAGCAAGGCACCTTTATTTGATATGCTTAAACTTGTAATCAATATCCTGCCTTGTGTCAGTAAAAAAAAACCCATAATCATCTGTCTTCACATTAAAGATAAAGACAATACCATGTTTGTTCTGCAGTGCAAATAATTGTATCACTTTGTTTCTTTTTTTTTGACAAATTCTCCTTTTAAATAAGCAATCCTAACAGATTGTTCTGTGGTCAGTAATTATGTTGGTTAACTCTTGGCCTTTTCTTCTAGCCCAATGACATTATCATTACTGTTCCTGATATTAACTTCAGAGAGATCAAAATAAATGGATGAATACATGGTATTTCTGTAAACAGCACACATATATTAGTGTGGCCTTGACAAAAAGTCATGAATGACCTGCTCAACTCCAAGTGCTTTATCCTGCCTCAACGACTGACAGAATTGAAATAATTTAACATGAATTCAGACTTTTTAGACCAGTTAAACACAATTTAATGGCTGTTTAATGAGATGCTGCTATATTAATCAACATCATTCCTCTCCAGTTTATAATCACTATAACTGTGAATGTTAACATTAGACTGACCTCTCTATCTGTGGTTGTGATTGATTGTATCTCCATAATAAATACCCTCACAACCATATAGACATGAGGACCCTCTTGAAAACGAGATACCACATTTCAAGGGGCTAACCAGTACAGACTGATCAATACAGACTGTTGCTATATGTTTATTGTATGTGTGTGTGTATCTATAAAATGAAAAGTATGGCTTCAACATGCTCTATTGTTAAGTGCCTTGAGATAACACTTGTTATGAATTGGCACAATATATATTAAGATTGATTTATCTACTCCATGTCAGATTAAAACTATGTCTCAATGCCAGCATCTATTACTTTTTTTAATTAATGTGTTCAACATTACACTAACCAGTTTCCAGATATTGTCGGCAAGAAAGTATAAAGTGTTGCCATCCCAGTGTAGACTTGGGTGACAGAAATGGTAATGTCTTACTTCCAGTTTCATTTGAAAAATATCAGTATTTCTTAAAAACATAACCTATTGTTCAGAATATAAAATATAGAATGTGTGGTCAGGAAACTGGCAGACACATACTGTAGCTTGAGTAGATCTTTAATGTGGCTTACAAACACGTGTAATATATTGGAGTTTCACATACTCACGTTATGACTTAAATCAGCAAGGCTGAGAACTCCATCCTTAAAAATAAATCTTAGCATTCAGAGGTGTGTTGAATACTGCCGAGCCTTCCTGTAAATAACAGATCTGGTTTTAACCATTAGCCCAGTTCACACTGCTGTTTCAAGTTGTAATATTTAGGCTCCTGTGACGCTTCACCTCCACTGTGAACGTCACAGAGACAAAATGCTCTTCCCCTCTTTTGCTCAGTCTCCAGAGGTAGTAACAAAAGCTTGATATTGGAGATAGGGGGGCAATCAGAGTCAGCTGGAGACAGGAGTACTGCAAGTGAGGGCCTTTGCATTTGCGTGTATGTGGCGGCAGGCGCTGTGTCACATGTATCCAAGTTGTATTGCAGCATGATGATGGGGCCTCACAGAGTAAAAGTCAACGTCTTGTGGTGTAAATATAATGAAGCATTGTTGCGGCGTTTTTAGTGGCATTGTGAAAAGGGCTATGAACTCAGACTCTTACGTTCATCGTTCTAGTGTAAAACAATCCAGTCCACATTATTGATAGATCACATTTAAAAAAAGCAATCTAGTTTACCAAAGTGCTGCACAGTGGCTGCCAAGTGGGAACACAATAAAATAAAAATACACAGAGTACTTCAAAAACATAGAAAAACTTATTTAAAATACACAGGAAAAATTTAAAAAATAAGACCTACAAAAAGATAAATACAAATTAAAAGACAAACTTAAGAAAATAAGAAGCGCATTAAAACAGAGACCTCACAACCCACATGCTGAATTGAAAGCTGTCTAGTATATGTAAGTTTAAAGATCAGGTTTAAAAGTATGTAAAGTGGGGGACAATCTGATGTACAAAACAACACGCCTGTTTTCTTCACCTCAGTATGGCTTTACAGTTTAAACAGGTTCAGGCAAAAAAAAAAGTATTTTTAGATTAGTTTTTAAAATTAAACTAATAAATACTTAACAATTCTGTGAAACCTTTTACATCAGATTGTTGATTGATTTTGTAAGTATTGGGGTATTTACCATCAGCAGTAAAATCACTGTTCTGCATCAAACTGTCAGGGTTAATTTCCATGTAACAGATTGTATGTGTGGTTTATAATCCCTTATTTGGAGATTAGGGAAAATCATAATTAAATTAAGAGATTAAAATTAAGGCTTACCAGAGTATCAACTCTACAGAAGTGTTTTTTAGGTTATGAGCTTTTCATCAAGTAGATTTGTACTTTATGAGGTTTAGACTGTAACAACTGATGAAGTTTTTATATTATTGGCTCTGGAATAACTGTTGCGTTGCCCTGGTTTCAGTGCAGGATGAATTTTGTTCCAACATTTTAGATCCAGTGCCTGTAAAAGCCCACGGAGTATTAATAATGGCCTTGTGAATCCTCTGGAATAATGAGCTCAGGTCATAACTGAAGGATGGAAAATGTAACACCAGCCAAGATGGTGGTGAAAGAGAGCTATAACAAAATACTAAAGGTAGTAGCAGAATGTTGAAGTGGATGGTATGTATGAGAAGTGTCATTATGTTAAGTTGTTTTTATTTCTGTAGCAGGTATAAATCCCTAAGCATCTTTTTATGTGTCTTTGACAATGAAATTAAGATAAGAAGAGATAATACTGCTCATGTGATAAGTTTTTTTTCCCTTTTCTCCTGTGCATGCATGCAAACTGCTGAGCTAACCATTTCTCTCTCTCTCTCTTTTCCCCTCCGCCTCTCTGTCTCTCTCTCCCCTCCATCACCCTCCCCTTTGTTTTGGTCCAGGCTGAGAATGATCTCAATGAGCTGAGAGCACTGATGCATTCTCCCAACGCCATTGTGGTAAGCTCCCCTCTCCCAAACCTGAACGGGGTTGAATGGTAGCCTCTCATTTTGAAGGTTCTAGCATGTTAGAGTTAAAAAGCAGTTTCTGTATGTTCTCACTGTGGATCACTGATTGAATTAAACAAAACCAAAAAAAATGGTGTGCGTCAGTAATAGACACCAGGATGTTGGTGCAGGAAGATTAACTTGGCTCTAGACTTGCCCAAAGCTGATTAATATTAATGGATTAAACGACTGATTTCTTGATATGTGCTGTTTCTGGAAATTTGTTTCAAAGGCTAACCAATGAGTCACAATTTTATTCTCAAAGCAATTCGAGCATAATCAGTCACGTCACAGTGGTCTGAATCACCCACAGTAAATACGTAAAATAGCAATGCCTTTTCACTTTGCCTGTACATTACAGGCTGTCACACCATTTCCATACAGCCAGATGAAACTCGAGCCATAGCTATGAGCTACCCTCAAAGACACAGATGCAAATTTATTGGTTAAGTAGTGTTGATTTATTTTTGATTCTGGAAGTACATTATTTAACACTTGATGCTAATTTTGATGCTGTAGTATGAGTTAAAGAGCCCATGATATGCTTATTTGAGTTGTCTATGTCCTTTAATGTATTTAATGTGTCTCTTCTGCGTGATGGAGTACCTGTATGCACAAGACAACATGTCTGCAGCATCAGGACTTCTCACTGACTCTTTTACAGTGCCAGTAACTGTCTGAAACGGCTCAAGCCTCCATCACTAGTTTTGTTTATATGGGCACAAAAATTAGAGAGACCATATGATGTCTTAACTTCTAGGGTATGTTCATAATCACTAATGTTCAAAAGAAGGTTAAGTTTTCATAAACTCAATACCCCTGACACAGACGTATCCTCTCTCTGTCTGAGACACATTGTTCAAGCTAATGCCCCTTTAAGGCTTCCTTCCCCATGTGAGTCCAGTTCACTCTGATTGGTTGACAGGTCAGCTCTGTGGTGATTGGCCAGTTTAGCACCGCTCTGCCCCATATTGTCAGCCACGTTACATTCATTCTACAGTCTTTTCTCTGCACTGGACTTGCTGTTGAGAGGCAATGGGCTTGAACTGACTACAAAATAATGTGAGAACGTCACACTTGTCAGTCTATTTGGGGCCTGGGGGAAAGAGCCGTTTCATGCAGCTACTGGCACCGTAAACATAAGGAGAGGAAGAAGTTCTAATGGCGGAGACTTTTGGTCTTGGTAGTAGAAGTTCTCCATCACTGGAGGGATTTGTGTTATACACACCAAAGGGCACATAACACTTAAAAAAGCATAATATGGGCTCTTTAAGTTATGTCTGCTCATGTATTGATTATAAGGTACTTACAGAGATATTAGTGGAAATAAAACAGTCAAGCTTGGCAGCACAAGTAAACAAGTAAGTGAATGGAGAAGTTGTTAATTAGAAAATGTAACCATATCTGTGTTACATTTCACACTCACTATTTAATCTAACAGTGTTGCTCTTAAATTGTAATAGTAACATAATGTCCTAATAACTAAGATTAATAACTAAGACATTGCTGTACAGTTGGGCTTGGCAAAATATTGATTAAATGATTAATTTGAATTATTTTCTGCAGAAGCTTAAAAATTTAAAAAAGGTATTTTTTCTTGACTTACTCCAATTGTAAGTTGTTGCATTGTTTTAAAATATAAATACTGAAAATGTAAAGTTTTCATGATGGTAGGCCCTGTCAGGTTTTGCACAAGCACTTTTATAGGTTTGTATTTGTTTTTTTAAACGAGATTAAATTTTGTTATATATGAATATACTATGAAAATATCTCAGCTTTCAGTGTTTATGTAGACAAACCCTGCCTGCGTTCGAACTACAAAATCAGAATTTTATGACTCACACTTTAACTTGAAGAAGAAAATTCTGTTTGATTTGGAAACATATTTTTACAACATAAAGGCAAAACTTGACTCATGTCATCTTTGTGTCACTAAGAATTTTTTTTAATTCTTTTTTTTTTTTGAGAGGGAAAAAAAAAGATTAAAGTTGTTAATCGAGTGTTGTGTAAAAAAAGCAGGATTTCATTTTTAGGCCAGCCCTACTGTACAGTATTGTGTCATGACAATGCATCATTGAATACATTGTAGAACTTACCTACTGCATGAGTGGGTATTAAATAATGGTAGGGGGTGGTAACAGATGATTCCAGAACATCTTTGAACATAAAACAGATGTATTTGTATGTTTTTGTCGATAAATGCTGATAATCTGTTATTTCTTGGTCAGTTTATCGTAAAGGAGCCTGTTTTGTAAACCAAATACCATAAAGTTACACTTTGATGATTTGTCTTATTAAATAGACTTCATGGTGTCACTTTTGAAAAGGTCCCGGGCTCCAGATAATTAGTCCCAGCCAGACAGCCAATTAGCTGGGAAGATGAGCCTTAAAATGGTTTTGTGTCAAGTCCCGCTAGTTCATGTCAGAGGCCTTTGTCACTGCTGCCATCAGTGAGTTTACTGAGATAATAACTGTAGCTGTTGATTGTGCGAGTCTGCACAGCCATTTTAAGTGTTGAAGCTGGTTGTCATTGTCAACATGACTTTTGTAGCAGCCATACTAGACAGTCAGGAAAAGTTTGTTTGACCCTGAACTGGGACAAAGTTTCTTCAGTTTCAATGTATAAGTAATTACTGTGCTGCTATCAGTTGTAAGGGCTGTGGCTCATACTGCATACCTGAGATAAGACAAAGACTCTAAATACATCAAATGTTAATGCAGCTAGCAGTAACTGATAACCAGAAAAGAAGGCTGTTAATGTTGATATGACCATATGTAAATTTATCTTAAGGGGATTTATTTACCTAATATTAGGGAAGTGTTAGTTA